>LPNX010047518.1:1958-100956 GCA_001517045.1 Pseudotsuga menziesii
GTGGAGCAGCAGCAATATCGGCTACTGGATGCAGTTTATGAATATAAATGGTCTAACAGTTGAGGGAGGGCGATTGCATGGGCATGGAAAATCTTGGTGGCACCACAAATGTCAAAACCTTCGTGTATGTATCACTTTTTTTGGTAGTTGTATTGAAAGCATATTACAGTATTTAGGTCGACAGTGCAGCATTCAATTTTAATACATACTAACAATATTTAAACTAATTTCAATACATACTGACTTGAGTTATTACTGTGTGCATTTACATTTTTCTGCATGTTAGTGCCCAACCGGACCTACGAGAACGTCTCTCCCCATTTGCCCGTCTTATAGCTTGAATTATAATAACTATATATGATTTTGATGATTTTGACCTAATTGTATGGATGGAAATATTGATTCAGTCATTACGATTTAGCGGCAATACGAATTTGGTGGTTAGAAACATTACTTCGATCAACAGTCGACAAACCCATATCACGTTTAATGGCTGTGACAACGTTAGGGCAGAGGGATTGAAGATCAAGGCCTCAGGCTTTGCTGGATCTAACCCTTTTTTGGAGTGTAATTGTTGAAGCAGGGTTTGCAGCTCGAAATATTTGATCCCTCTCGGCGCATGATAGAGCCGGGTAAAGCTGGATCTAAGCTGGTTTAAACACACATGCATTATGGGTTCAAGCTCTGTACAATATGAACTTGTAACCAAAGCTAAGGCTAAGAAACATATATGCGTCAGAATTCATTTCTGTTAGGAAGAAGTTGTGATGGGATTAATCAATCATCATTAATACTATATCTCGTTGGGACAAGATGAGAGCAAGAATGTTGTATCTAAACCTTTACTTTAATTATTGACCCAAGGATCCGTACAAACTTATGAGGGTCCTACACAATATGTGCAACTACAAAGAAAGCTAATAGTGCCTAGTAGTATGTAATTTCAATTCAATCAATCCGCAATATTGTTGGTAAAAAGAAAGGAGACATTTAATCTATGATATAAGGGTTGCAAGACAGATAGATCTCATTATTCAGCCATGGACTTATTTCTCTATCAACATTCTTAGAGACAAGTTTTAAGAAGCTCTTCATCTAGATTTAGATAACAAAATTGAAGGACTCCATGTCTTCCCTTCGATGTGCCTTTGGACTTTCTAAATCGAGGCTTTCCTGACTGGACTCCCTAATTTACCCTACCATCAATACACCAATCCCAAGTATTTAGTGACATTAAATTATGACAGAGTAGTGGAACAAACAAACAATTTAATGCTTTGCCTAGTTCATATGACAAGATTTCATGCGAAATAAAAAACATCATTTAACTTTCATGCGATCCCTTTATTCTGGATGTGGTGTTCCATGAACCGTGTAAAGATCATAGTAGCACTAATACCTAGATATAAATGAACATTAAGGTATTCTAGCTAAGCATAAATATAGAACCCTGCAATAAGGACTTGTTTGTTTAGAAAGAAAATGCAAATGAGTAAATATTGAAATGCCCAAGCATATGTTTACAATCTCTCAACAGACATCTTGCAACTCCTTTTGAAGTGAACTTTTACCGATACATATTCGAGCTCTCAGATTCTGTCGCTCATTCAGTATAACGGAAAAAATTGGACAATGCCCGTAACCGCTAAAGTTCAATAATTCATGTATGTATAACTGGTAACCAGCCCTTTGAAAGCCATCGATTGTGCTATTGACTTTACCGCATGCTTGTCGATCCAGTCGAACACATGGGCAAGAAAAAGACTCCGATTGTTTCCTACAAGCTCAACCAGAATTTGCTCAACGTAATTTTCTACATGGTCAATATCCCCCTCGCTTGTTGCAACATTTAAATAAAATATTCAATAATACATAATGCTCAACAAGAATTTAAATAAAATATTCAATAATACATAATGCTCAACAAGAATTTACTCAACGTAATTTTCTACATGGTCAATATCTCCCTCGCTTGTTGCAATATTCAATAATACATAATCATTAATTTTTTTAAGATTAATTTTAATCTATCAGACTTTTAAAAATAAAATATTTGGTTTACTTTATAATCTTGTTCATCTATTCAAAAAGCTTGCCAAAAGAAAGCTTATTAGAGTTTTAGAAAATAAAGAGATTATAAATGTTTGTATTGTAACAAATACTATGAAACTCATATCGCAAGACACTTTAAGAGAAAGTAATTTTTATCCTTAACCCACATAGACTCACAAAAAATAACAAACCCAAATAGACCTGAATTACATTTATAACCTAAATTACATTTAATATTGCAGATTATCTTATCATTAAATCTAATTCATATATATATATAATTTAAATTTTATTAAAAAAAATATAAATGTATGTAAACTTAAATATGGAGTTTAAAAACTTCAAAATACTATTTTAATATTTAGTATAATTTAAAATAATAGAAAAAGATTTTCATTTTAAATTTTTTAGTTTTCATTATAATATTTTTGTTATTAATATTTAATATTATTTATGGCCGACATATAATATTTTTGTTATTAATATTTTATTTATGACTGACATATAATATTTTTTATTATTTTTTTTTTGTTAGGAACGAACATTACAACATCTGCCCCATATATGGTTTTAAAGTCATGTGCAAGGCCCTCCTAAAACCATGGGTTGTTTAGGGAGCCTTGCACATGGTCTTAAAACCATTTGCAAATAGCTCCTAAACCATGTACCATAAAATCATGGGTTATTCAGGAGGCCTTTAACATAATTTTTATTTTTATTTTTTATTATTTTGTTAAGTAGGAACATTACAACATCTCCCCTATATTGTGTTGTTTTTTTTATGTATATTTGTTTTGGGGGATAATTAATTTTTTTATTTTTTATTATTTTGTTAGGTAAGAATATTACAGCATCTTCCCGATGTTAAGTTGTTTTTGTAACCCCTCATACTTTGTTGTAAAAGGCTGTTGAGTGCAATTATAATAAATATTAAAATAATTCAAACTTAAATAAATAAATAAAATATAGTCATTACAAAAATTAAAATAAAAAATAAAATAAAAAATAATTAAAAAACATAAAGATAATAAAATATAGCCTTGAGAAAAGAAAAATAAAATACAACCTTGAAAAAAGAAGAAGAATAAAATATCACTAGAATAAAAATAAAATAAAAGACAAATTACTAACCATAATTAACTGACTATTTAAAATGTTGAAGATTTGAATTAAAGTGGCCAATTAATCTTTTTTTTTAATTTAATTTAATTTTTATGAATTAAATTTTAATATTTTAATAAACAAATTAAATAATAGTAAAGAATGAGGATACAAAGGGATTGAAATTTAAAGGAAAAAAAAATATTCCTTGGAAATAATTAGGATTACAGTAATATTTAGAAAGGATTGCTGATGGTAAAGAAAGACAAATAATTAATATTATTTTTACATTAAAATAATAGACAAAAGAAAAGCGCTAACCAATTGGAAATTAATTAAATTAACGAATGAACAAAATGAAAATTAAAATAAATCAAAGAAAATTAAAAAATAAACAAAGTGAAAATTAAAATAAATCAAAGAAAAAGAGAAGAAAATGAAAAAGGTAAGGAGTGACGGATAGAGAAAAGAAAGAAATGAAACTCCAAAACATGGTGAATTATTAGAAAGATGAGAAATGAGACATTAGATAGGGGATACAAAAGATCAAGCGGTGAGAGAACTCTTTGATTGAGAGACAAAAAGTAAAAGGAAGTGGAAAAATAGAGAAGAGAAACCATTTAGTAATAAAGGTATTTAAAGATATTAAATTTATTTATATATTCAAAATTATCAAGGATGTATGAGACATGAGATTTATAAAAAAAAAGTATTAATATAGTTATTTTTATAACTATGTCCACTTAAAATTATATCAAAGATGTACGGAACATGGTATTGATAATGACCTCTATATAAAATAATTAAAAAATATAATTTTTATAATTAGATGAAACAAAAAGTAAAATAAAGTGAAAAAATAGAGAAGAAAAATCATTTAGTAATAAAAATATTTAAAGATATTAAATTTATTTATATATTCAAAATTATCAAGGATATACGAGACATGAGATTCATAATATAGTTATTCGTATAAATATGGCCACTTAAAATTATATCAAATATGTACGAGACATGGTATTGATAATGACATCTATATAAAATAATTAAAAAAAAAATTAGTTTTTTACAATAAGTTTTTAATAATTATTATTGTAAAAGTGTTTTTTAAATTAATTTTAATTATTTTTTCAAAATATTTATTGTAATATTAATTTTTATACTAAATTATAATTTCAAAATATTTATGTAATTAAATTACACAATTACAAAGAATTTAAGATTACACAATATAAAAGGGTAAATAAAATATTATTAATATATTAATATCAAGGTTCTTTTGGATAACTTTTCTACTTTTAAAGTTAGAATGAATTTAATTGTTTGTGAAAAAGTCAAAGCCATATTTCTTTGAATATATATAATTTGTTAGTGAATGTGATGTGTGTTTGGGAAACACTAATTATGTATGAACTTATTAAGATTGTTTTTTATATTCTTGGATGTAGGTGCTTAACATGTAGTAGGACATGATAGAGATAGGGTATGTGACACAACAAGTGGCAACCCTTTTTTCTAATCTCCTTCATTTATATGTATAGTATGAAATTCTTGCACGCGGGCTTGTGTGAGGTCTTTGAACTTTGCTTCGCAAAGACCATGAAAGGTTATCGTGCTTTGTTCTAGTTCACATGGCCTTCATACCTGGGTGTTCATCGTAGTCATTCCAACCTGTTATGGCTCACATGGCTTTGGTACTGGAGCGCTCATTGTATTTGTGCGAATTTGTATATCAGCAAGCTCGTTGAGCTTGCCAACCTCATCTCTTTGTGCCACCTTATTTGTAAGTTCTATTGGAGAGCCCTGTTTGTGCACCCTGTCTATGATATTGGTTTGGAAGTCCTGGCTATGACCTCTCTATGTTGGTTATTCTCCCTTTCGGCTTTAAGTTCTCTAAGGATGGATCAGATCGCGCCTTCTACCATGACTTCGCAACCAGATGTTGCATAGAATATCGATTGGGAATTACTCTTCTGTGAAACTCCTCCCCGCATCCGCAAAGCAATCTTGGCCATGGAAGAGGAAATGTTTGGCGAATTCAAGCTCAGGCAAGGTCTTGGCGTGGTTATGAACAACTATTTGAGGCTCAAAGCCATGCGAAAGCAAGAGATCTTCAAAGAGATGGTGAAGCTCACTGTGAGCATGTTCAAGGAGGATGGAGAGTGAAATATGGTTCACATGGCAGAAACTATGCGTCTTTCGGAGCCCCCGTTCCAACGACATCATAGATCCAAAGTCTTGGATTATGAATCTAAGGATAAAGGAACTAGTAAATCGAGTGAAAAAGAAGCAAAATCCTATGCAATGAAAGACTAAGTGCGTTTTCTCCTTCTCTTTGCCTCACCTCTATATTTCTGCTTATGCTATATTTTAGGATGTCTTCCTCTTTTTTAATTCTTTTGATAGGAAAGTTGCTATCGTATAAAGTATACACTCTAACTCCATAACTCCATATCATAAGGAAACTGGAATATGTAATAGTTTTTCACAGTTATAAATAGAAAAGTTCCTTCATAATCCAAATAAAGATTGTTTTTTATATTAAAATATTTATTTTTTATAAAATTTTATAATTTAACTTGCAATTTTTTTAAATGTTAGAATAGTTATGCCATGTTACCATATGGAAGTAAAAATAAAAAAAATATGGAAAACATTATTAGAAAATAGATAATATATGCCATATTAAAGTAAAAAAGAAGAAAAAATATTATTAAAAAATAGATAATATATATTGAATATAGAAGTATTTTTAAAAATTCTTTAACCCTACATACTATTTCACAACAGCACCCCAACACCGAAAACGAAAACGTGAACAGAAGAACCCATTACTTCAAAATTTCCAATACCCAAATGCGCTGCCTGTGTCTCGTGCTCGGAGACAGCGAGAGAGAAACAGCACCCATTAGACAAAGAAGCTTAGGCGCACGAAAACTTATTTTCTGTCATGCTGTTTCTGTACATGCTTGTCCCACTTTTAATGGAAGTCATGAACTATTTGTTATATGTCTTGTGTGCATTTTTAAGATAACTGGTTGGATACTGAACTTCAACATTATATGCGGTGGGTGCGTTTTGTAAAACATTGATCTGTCGCTGCTGCTGCAGTAGTCACATAACTTTACATGACTAGTCTATACGTTGAGTCGGAGATGGGATTGTTACAAGAGTGTACATTAATCATATAAGCTGGCGAAATGGAAATTGGTCAAATTTTCCATCACTAATGGCGCCAATCGGTACTGTGTTATTCAGCGAATAATACGTTGTAGCTCGGAGTCCGGACTCATCCGACATAGCAATCAAGTCGGCCAGTTTGAAAAAGACAAGGCAGCCTGCAGAATTCAATTTGATTGAGAGAATTTCAATACAGATCTTTATTTAAGCGACAAACCAAACGCGTTTTCAGCACTAAACCCACTACAATTGAACCCCTTGGTAGGCCATAGCGAGAAAAGAAAAACAACCTGCATGTATCCGTGACCATTTTATAAAGTTTATTCACTCATGCACAAAATATGTATTACGGTCTTTTCTCTGAACATTCCTGCAAAATAATATGAATGTATATTCTAATTTCTTGTATGGGTTCATTAAAGAATACCCACGGATGGAAGAACATTCCTGCAAAATAATATGAATGTATATTCTAATTTCTTGTATGGGTTCATTAAAGAATACCCATGAATGGGTGGAGGCGTTAGTTGAAAGGTTGGTTCAGGCTCAAAAGTTCTAGTTGGGATTGATCCAATTATTGGATTGGTGGAAAATTAGATGTTGTTTTTATATTTATTGGCTTCTCTTGTAGAATTGGGTTTTATCACTTTGGCAAACATTAAGCAACCTACTTAACTCAATTCTTCATATTCCTACTGGCCTTTTGCTGTCGATCTTGGGTTGGGAGTAGTTGGGTTATGGCTTTTTGCTTTTGATTTTGGGTTGGGAGTAGTTGGGCTATGGAATGGGATAGATGTATCTTTTATTTTTGCTTTTGATCTTGGGTTGGGGAGTCGTTGGGCTATGGAATGGGATAGATATATCTTTTACTCAGTGATTGCTCAAGATGGTACCTACATGTGTCGATGGGTGCTACCTCAATTATGTGGAATTGGCACGTTTTTATGAAAATCAAATGCTTTTTATGATATCCTTCAAAACTTTGGACAATCTAATTTATAAAGGTTTGACTGGGTTAAATATGTGTGTTTTGTGCAGAGTTGATGATGAATCAATTGATCACATATTTATTAAGTGTAAGTTTACGAATAGTTTTGGGAGAGTGTTTATAATGCCTTTAACATATCCTTGCCAATCCTTCGAACATAAATTCCTTAATTGGTTTAATAACTATTGAGAGCATAGTATATTATTTGCTTTCCTTTTCATAGAAATATGGTAGGCCATAAATTAGTGTAAGTTTACGAATTTTTTTGGAAGATTGTTTGTAATGCCCTTAACTTATCTTAGACTTAGGGGTGCCAATCCTTTGAACATAAATTTCTTAATTGGTTCAATAACTATGAAGAATATAGTACATTATTTGCTTTTGCTTTTATTTTCATAGAAATATGGAAGGCCATAAATTATACAATATTTGAAGAAAAGAATTTGAACCCTTATGCTTGTTATTTGCTAATATAGTACATTATTTTCTTTCCTTTTCATAGAAATATGGAAGACCATAAATTATACAATATTTGAAGAAAATAATTTGAACCCTTATTCTTCTTATTTGCTAATATAGTACATTATTTTCTTTCCTTTTCATAGAAATATGGAAGACCATAAATTATACAATATTTGAAGAAAAGAATTTGAGCCCTTATGCTTGTTGTTTGCGGATAATAGGAGTACTACATAAAGGATATTTTGAAGCAGAGGTTAAAAAGTACAAAATTAGAGAAGTGGTGGAGCTTCCTATTTCTCATGAAGCTATAGGTTTCTTTGACGAGCCTTCACAAGGAGGGATATGTGCAGTAGGGTTGGTTTTGAGGCTCAACAAGGACCATTTCTTCAAATTCAAATTAAATTGCTGGTCTCGTTCTAATACAAAGTCTAAGTTAATGGCATTAAGGTGTCTTTCTAGTATGGCTTCTAATTTTGGAATTGATTCCTTAAAATTTTATGGGGACTACATGGTGATAATGAAGTGGGCAATTGATCTTTATAACTTACAAGTGATTGGGCTCCAAAACAAGTGTTGGAGAAAAAAAGTCCTTCTATCTTCTTTTTCTTCCATCAATATCAAATACATTTTCTATGAACCGAATTTGGAGGAAGATTTTTCATCCAAAGAGGCACTTGAAGGTGATGAATATTTCTCTGTATACACAAATTTGTTAATAATACTTTGGAGCATAATGGTTCCTTAAATTATTATTTGATGTAACTAGAAAGATGTGTTTCTTTTGTCCCCTCTATTATGTTTATTTTTGTACTTAAGACTCGTTTATGTCTTTCATAACCTTTAGCTATATGATCGTTGTTTTTTTAACCCAAAAACTTGTTAAATAAATTATTAGTTTTATAAAATTGATCACAAAAATAATTTGAAACATATCTTATATTTTAAATAGATAAATAAATAAAATTTTAAAAAATCACACTATTAAGTTTTAGTTATAAAAAATTAAACTACTAACATCATTTTATTTTATTTTTATCTATGATGTAGTGAATTTTAATAAAATACCCATTAAATAAAAACATAAAAGTTATGTTTCTACTTCATTTGATTCCAACAAAACCATATCCATCCACATTTATTTATTCTTAGACTTATCCAAAGGGAATGGCTGCGCACAACATCATCACGCACAATACTATTGATTCAAACTTCAAAACAAATCTACACAAAAGGATTAAATATCTCAATAAAACATAAGAAAACAAGGTGAAGTAAATAAAATGAAGAATAATAACAAGTTGAATAAGCAACAAAGTCGCTTAGTACCTGCCGCTTAAGAAAAGTTTGGAAAAAGTAATAATAAGCTAAGTTAGCTTAGTTTTTTTTTTTCTAATCTGTAGATTGGTTAAATCGTTGTGAAATTTGTTGGCCTGTGAGACTTTGTGATAGACTTGCAATGTAACTAGACCTCCAGATAGCTAAGCATATTGCTGGATGCACTTGGTGATTATTGGATGTGCTTTGTCGAGTCCCGATGGTGACACCTCACAATGTTGTGTGCTGGAACATGTATGTTTCGATCATAAAACTGCTTTAAGGTCGGATTAACGTTCATAAATTTTTCTAGACAATATCCAAAAGATATGAATCAAACATCCAATGCAATGAAAATGGTTGATGCTAGTAACTATAATAGCAATGTGTTATCAAAATCAACTTAATATTAACAGTCTAAAATCGCTTAAAACCATTCACTTTGGAATGGAGGGCCAAAAACCATTAGTGTTTTTGCAGTTCATGATTGCTTTCCTTTACAAAATCTAATCAGATTAAGTTCATTTCAGCAATAATGGCATCCAAGCGTTTAGTTAATATGCATGATTTCACTAATTTTCAGCCTAGCTTTGACAGGTACTTTAGTAATGAATAACACGTAAGTATGTATCTTCTGCGTAAATTAACTCATGTCAATTTGCGTCGATGCCAATCCCCTGGTTTATGTCGGTTGATGTAACGCTCTCGCCTTTTCGATTTGGCCAAAATTCTGTTGAGAGAAAGATCTTTCAAATTCAAAGTGGCAACATTCTTTAAGTTGCTGGACTCACACACCAATTTCAAGTTCATTCAATCTTTATCACAAAACCTCTTTCTGTTTCAAATTCCAGCAAACCACTCGGCTCAAGGGATCTGTTTAGTTAACGGTGGTTCGAGACTTTTCTATTTTTCCCGGGTTCTGTGACAAGAAGTTCTATATTTCCGGGCGCCTACCACAAGAAGTTCTATATTTACAGAAGTTCTTAATTTCCCGGCGCCTGTCACAAGAGTAGAAGGTCGGTAAAGTCCACCATGGTCAAGTGATGTATGGGACGCTGTGCGTGGAGGTGTTTAAGCAAAGCGAAAGCCATAATGTTGCATGAAGACGGTTATGGACTTGCTATCAGAATAGCAATTGAAACTGTGACTTCTTACCAGGCGGACATCAAAAGGCGGACATAAGTAATTAATTAATATGGATTTCACGTAGAAGTAAATCATTGTTATATGTGCAAAACCTAACACTAATTACTTATTATGTGTTTTAAATATATTCTAGAATATTTTACTCATTGTTTTACTAGCTTCCTCCTCTTTGTCTATGTTATTAATTTAAATAGTTATATAAGAAAAAAAATTAATCATTAATATTAATTATTATTATAAAATAATTGAAAAAAAATTAATAAATATAATTATCATTGCATGGAGAGAAGTTAGATTCTTTTATTTAAAAATAAAATAAATTTATTTTATATTATACATATATATCAACTCTCAAAAATATGAAAAGAGATTAATATTTAAATATTAATTATAGAAAAGTATGATTCAACATGGGAAACTTAAATTTAATAATTTAAAAATGATTTGGTAGAAAATATTATAATAATAAAAAAAAATTTGTTTTTTTTTGTTTTTATAAACATAAGAATCATAGTGGGACAATTTGTTGGTTATATTTTTATGAGCATCACACTACAGTATCATGCACATGCACCATGAAATGTTTGTCTAACTACTCTTGTTTTCTTATAAATACAACATTTTTGCCATTATGGAGACTTAATATTCAAGACTTATTCGAAGGGAGAAAATGAAGCCTATGTCCCCTTCAATAGTCTTGTAGTCATCATTGGTTTGAATTGGAGTGTTATTGTGTTCATTGATAACACAAAGATATTGTAGATCTTGTTCATGAAATTGGAGTGCTTCTAACTATTGACATGAGGATGGTTTTAACTATTAACTATGGAACAAGTCATTAAATATCGTTGTCTTTAAATTTTATGGGAACATAGTTGATTTTTTTGTTTGATCGGTTTATATAAGTCGTTAAATGTTGACTGTAGATTTTGTTCATGAAATTGGTTTTAACTATTAACTATTGAATAAATATAGTTAGTTATATATAAGAACAAAGTTGATATTTTGTTTAATTGGTTTGTTTTTAAATACGATTAGTAATCATAAAATTATAAACCTAAATATTCAAAATAATAAACTCATTTATTTTATTCTAATCATATAATTCAATTAAAAAGTGATTATGAGAAAAAATCCTAACCTAAATATTTAAAACTTATTTAATTTACTCTAATAATATAATTAATGATTAAGAGAAAAAACTTATGTTGCATAATAATATTATATCTACCATTTTAATAACAAAAAAATAATAATAACTTAATTAATCTGCTAGATCCATCTAAAAAGGGATCTATCAAGCATCGAAAGAGATCAAATATCTCAAAGTGTAAACCTTTTTTAGAATATGTAATCTAATGTTTATGGTTTTAGTTTATCTAATTTATATTTTTTCCTATATATATGCAATTCTAAATAATTTAAATTTAATTTAAGCCGACATGTTTATTTTAATAATAGTTTATTATTTTTTATAATGAATACATGTCAACTCTAGGATCAACACATAATAATTACACATCTCTTTCATATAGTTACACATCTCTTTCATACTAGGCCATACACCTTTCAATGCAATAAAACCAAATTGAAAATCAAAATCTTAATCGGACTTTTAAAATTATCAACTCTCAAATCTCATAATGCTTTTAAAATCCATACATCATCATCAACAATACAATTATTGATCCTTCATTTTTTATTTTTTTTAATAAACACAATATTTACATATCATTATTAATCTACCTTTTCCGTGTATTTTTTAACACTGAACTTCAATTTTTTATCAATCAACTTTTCTAATTTATTAACATGAATCTCAAGTTTATAATCAACTTCTTAACTTTTACTTTAATGTATACATTTTAAAAATTGAACTTTACTTATCTTAAGATATAATTTTTAACCTTGAACATTTCACTTATGTTTAAGGCTATAATATCTCGAGTGATCACAAGTGATTGTGACATTGCACGGTACAAGAATAAGAATTATGCATATCTCCTTTACCAAAATTCTTTTAGAGAAAGAAATTGTGAAAAAAAAAACATTCAAAAAAATTGAAAATAACCTTTAGAAAATCAAATATAACCTTAGTCATTCAAATTTGTACACTCTCGCTTGCTAAATGGAGCACGTGGATCACCTGGTTGACCACGCAATTTCGTTTCCATAAAAGAAAGCGATGATTCTTTCTTGTGCACATCTAACATGCCTCTAAAATCGCCTAACACCATTTCCTGGAACTTACATAATTGATAACGTTGTGACTGTTAACTACTTTCACGACCAGACTTCTGTAGTGGAGACACTGGAGAGTCTGGAGACTGATACATCAGCAACATGGCTTTTACTTTTAACGGAAAACATCTCCACTTGGCTTGACAACGGTGATCTCCACATGCAAAATATACAGCTGTAGATTGGAGGCCACCGTCTTGTAGTCACCAAATCCCATCTCTGCCTGTTAGTTCTTTATTTTCTTGTTTACCATGGACTACGCAGAATTCCCACCAAATCCCATCTCTGCCTGTCAATTATTTATCTTGTTCACCACGCACTATGCAGAATTCCATCCATTTATTCGTCACTTTGATTGATCTCCATCTCCTAGAGTAGTAAAGCTTTGGGATTAATATTTTTTTTCGCAACGGACTACGCAGAAGTCCCTGATCTATGTATTCGGTGCTTTGACTGATCTCCATCTCTTGGAGTAGCATACCTTTGGGCGAAGAAAGATTGCAGGAAATTTTTGAGATTTATACGAGAAATTAAGTTTGCAAGCTATGTCGTCAAGTTCATCTGTGTCTCTAGACTTTCTGGGAGTTCAGAACGCCCCTGAAGCAAACGGAAAAGTCATGAAAGGCAGTAGCAATTTGGAAATGGAATTCGGCCCTGAAAAGTGTCTATCGAAGCTGAGATGTATGGTTTCTTTTGCAAATGCGTTGAATTTGTCTCGTAGTTTTATTTTTAGATCGGCCTGTGCAATATAATGGATGCCTATAAATTTGTCTTCCATTCTTGTTTTCGCAATTTGTTTTGGCTGAATTTGTATCTGTTTTTTTATGAATGCAAACAGTCATGCAAGAATAGGAATCATGCATATCTCCTTTATTTTTTCTCTAGTGTCTTTAATATTTATATATCACTTCAAGAAATCACACAGTTTAAATTCAACGCGTGGATTGCCTCACATATGGCCATGTTCATACCTGGCCTGGGCTGGACATATGTATTTATATTCTTTTATTATTATTATTAAAGAATCAAATACTATTATTCATAATGTGTGGTTGAATACATGCAGCCGAAACGCCAGTCTAGTCCCGTGGATGGTGCGCATCTCGACGCATTAACAACCGCAATTTAGATGGAGCAAAGTGCCCGCAAAAAGAAAATTCATCCCTTCTCATTATTTGGAATCCTGAAAATCTGCTCATGGTTGCAAACATTCTGCAAGAAAAATCCATTGTATACAGCAATGGTATAGAAGTTCTGGGAGATGTGAGTCTACTAGAACAGAAGAGAATGGGGAGCCTAGAACAGGTAGAGATGTCGAGTCTGGAAGATCGAGCTGAGGACAAGAAGGAAGGCATGAAATCTGGTTCACAAAGTATTCAGGCTTCTCATTCAAACAATTCAGACATCTCATTGTTCCAACTTTTCAAGTATGCCGATTCAACAGATCTGTGGCTTATGGCACTCAGCACTTTAGGAACGGTTGCAGATGGAGCTGCAACACATGGGACGATGATTATAATGAGTAATTTGCTGAATGCAATAGGAAGTGGTCCATCGGGGAATTTCTCTGCTACAATCAACAAGGTAATACTCATATCTTTCAGACCTCTAAAGGCTATAAGAGAGCAATGATCTGGCATATTGATTAATGACTATGTGTTTGTAAATTGTGCAGTATACTTTGCATTTAGTGTATTTGTCGATCGGTGTATTGGTTTCTGCGTTTCTTGGTGGGTATAACTGCTACTTTGTTTCTTTGGCTCTTTTGCCCTTTCCAGAGTGCTTTTGAGAAGGGTTTTTCATTATGTTGCTTCGCTTTGTTTCATCAGAGGCATTCTATTGGGAGAGAACCGGTGAAAGGCAAGTGTCTTGGATGCGTAGAAAATATTTGAAAGCTGTATTGAGACAAGACGAGGGATTCTTTGACACCGAAGGAACCACCACATCAGAAGTTGTTACCAGCGTTTCTAATGATACTCTCGTTATACAGGATGTTTTCCCTGAAAAGGTATGTGATCTTAACTAGCCGATTTTCTTTATGTTCGAACTCTACAGGATCTTTTAATATCTCAGTAGCGGTTTTACAGGGTATTTTAATATGTGCAGGGTCGAATGGCAGTGATTTTGTATCTCAACAAGACATCAATTAGGACACTTTAAGGAAATAAATTTGGAATGTTTTTGTGATAAGATGTCATTAGTGTGTCATTCCTTCTGCATCATGGTTTTAACTGTCGCCATTAGATTTTGTTCTTCCTATGATAACACACTGTTCAAGGGGTTAGGAATCAGGTAGGTTGGTCTTCCTTTTAACGGCTAGACGGCAGTGCCAGCCTATCTCTTCCACACTCTGCTTCCTTCTTGCTTTCCTTCTCTTGCCATATTCGCGAAGGTAAAACACCAAAACGGACAAGAAATATTTCAAGGTTAAACTACATTGTGAGATGTTTTAGGCTTCATTGTTATTTCAGAGAAAATCCAAAACGTACAGAACTCCACTGAGCCTACAAGCTGCAAAGGAACAATATAATAAGAAAAAAACATGAAGGATGAGAAAAATAGCAATCGTCAAAATGAAGAAGCTTGTTTTTGTTTATGTTAGTGGTAGAAGAAATGATTTAGTTTCGACGTTATAGGTAGAACCGCTATCGACTATCTCAACAATCTGGCCAAAGGTGACGCACGGGCACAAACAGGTGAGACAACTTGCAATACTCATAATTCAGTGAATTACTTACGCATCTAATTAAAAAAATCATATGAATATCCTGTAAGGTAATAAATTAGAATATATTACATACAGCTGCTCTGATCTTCACTACAGTTGTAGAGACCAGTGGCCCATGGTGATGGATTTTCCTCCTGCTGCTGCTGCATTTGAGATTCATCTGCTTGATTAGTCTGCTCATCAACGAAGGGATGAATGTTTTTATCTCTGAATTGGATTGCTGGCAAAAGATCTCCTTCTCCTTCTCACAGGTTCCACGTCCACATCAGTAACGAGACCAGATCCATAGACTCATTCGTTTAATAATTGAAAGTCGCTTAACTTGGACCATAAGTCAGTGAAGTTCGCATGGATTAATGTTGACAAAAGAGTTTGTCTCATCAGGAGACACTTGGCATAAAGGACATTGAGTGATGCAACTTTGGCCAGGTGTTGATTCAAATCCAGATAACAAAGTTCGAGGATGACATCATCCTTGATTGACCAATCAGAAGCTTACAAAATTTCATTTTAATGAAATAAAAAATTACTATTTTACAACTATCTAAGTTAAACTTTGCAAAAAGTGTTTTAATTCTTTTTGTCAGCGGCAACTAATACAAAAGTCAAAGGTAAACGATTGCTATATACCTGCTGTGGCAGGTATAATAAAGATAAAAATAAATTTGAAGTAAATCTGAATTTTAATGAGATAATATAGGAAGATGAAAAAGGTCTGCAAGTAGGGATTTTCTTCACCCCTAGTGATACGTGCATTTAAAATAGTATTTTGGAATTAACGTTTTCATTTATAGTATATATAATAATAATTATTACAATTTTATAAAAAAATTATTTTTAAGGTTGTTTTTTTAAAATAAAAATATAGTATTTTATATTAACAAAAAGTCTAAATGATGAAGTATTAGGAATTTACACCAAGTCTTTAAGTTTGAAAAATGATTACTGTAACCAACATTACTAGGCTTGCCTGCTCCATATTGTCCATAATACTGAAAAACAAAAGGAAAGACTATGTTCCTACTAATTATATTCCAAAATATATTGACAATTATCCCAACAGTAAACACAAAAATTCTCCTAAAACCTTATTATTTGCCTAGGCCAGTCCCAGGGACTGTTTCAAGCTATGCTCTGGTTGGCTTCAATTTCTTTCTAAACTTGGGATTGAAAGGTCATTGTTCCAAACTGAATTTCAACTTGGTTCAGCCTGTCCAAGAGCTCATGAATGGCTTGAGAATGCTTGTCTCTTCGATTGTAACTTTGTTTTTACAGGTATAAATCTACTTATGTATTAAATGACATCCTTTGCAGCAAGGTTTACTTGTACATCACATAGCCACTCGTTATCACAAAAAGACTATTAAAAAAAGTGTCTCTCTATTTGGATTTAGTGCATTCTCCTATATGTATGTACATATTTCTTTTGCATATTTCAAATGCATTTGGTGTGTTTTGGTTTGAAAAATCATTTATAGTTGCTTTGTGTGCAAGTTTGGTGTTGGCATTTGCAATTGCATAGTTTAGGAAGAGTACCCTTAGGTAGGTTTATTTTATTGTAGCGTTCAAAATATAATTTTAGATTTATTTTCAGCTTTTAGTTTTAAGTATTTGAATTTGATTGAGTTTTATTCAAAACCAGGGAATTTGACAATATCATAGCACTACATTACTAAGTAGACCATTGTCTATGTGATATTAGTAGTGCTTATACTTGGAAGAGATCAATTACCAAATAGTAGTTGGGATTTTTAGTCCATTTTGTCTGAATTATACTTTTCCACATTCATAATATTTCCCACTTGATTAATGAAGCTCTGTGCTGATAAGCAATATACCAGAAGCAATATTATCAGTACCTGAACAATGGCCAAGGACCACTTGGATGGAATGCATATTAGAATTTGATTTGCACATTTTAAATTATGTTATGTGAATGAATTTCCTTTTCCAAGCATTCGATTATGATTTAATCTTAGTTAGAAGGTACAATTAACTTCTTGATAAACTCACTCTACATAGATAGTGTCCATCTATCACAAGTTTACGTCCCATGTTGATAATTTAATATTGGGAAATTATTAAACATACAATGTCAATAACACATGTAAGATAAATATTTCATGCATGAAATGATGAATGCACATGTGGCATTGGATCATACACATGAAATCTTATATTATGTGTGTGGGGACCTAATGCGCATGTGCATGTTTTAGAATTGGGTGTGCATAGTTCTACTTGCACCAAATGTTGAATTTTCCATGTCATCAATACTATTCATATAATAATGATCAATATCATCATCATTTCCATCATCATCCTCATTGTCATTTTTATTGGCATCATAATCGTCATCCTCATCCTCACCACCCTCACCATAATCATCATATTCATCCTGATTGTTATTGGCATTGGCAACGTCTTGTAGTACGGGTTCCTTTTATTTCGTTATGTAGGACACTAGGGTTTTTCTCAATGCAACACATGAAAATTCTTATAATCAGGGGTCAAATTATAATGAACCCATCATGAAAGCCTCCAGATGGCTTGTTCAACTTTTCCATGCCCAGATGCCCATGCCTAAACTTACAGAACTAGGGCTTTAGTCAATAACAAGCAATGCAATTTATGCACTAAGGGATCAACTTGGAAAATACCTTGAATGGGAGCTTATGGGTAGTTTCCATGTGGGTCCTTCGTGAACATAGTTGTAGGAGATGACATAACTCAATTATGCTTCCTAGTTCAAATTTTATGCCCTCGGCTCTGATTCACCTTGTGTCCTTGAAAGGCTTTAGGTTGCAAGTTGAAATTGGACATAGAATGATGAATGTGGATCAGATCGAAGAAATGTCAAATATGTTGGATTTTAGACAATGAAATATTGCTATGGGTGCCTCTCCCCTATGGGTCCATGGCATGAAACATGTCTTCCTCAACGATTTCATAAACTAGGGTTTTTTCAGTAAGAGGCAATGCAATTTATACACTAAGTGGTCAACGTGGAAAAACCTAGATTGGGAACATGTGGATAGGATTCCCATGTGGATCCTTTCTAAACATGCCTGCAAGACGTAACATAACTTAGTTTTGCTACATAGTTCAAATTTTATTCCCTCGACTCGAATCCACAATGTGTACCTGAAAGGCTTTAGGTTGCGAGTTGAAACTGGACATAATATGATGACAATGGATCAGATCAATGAACCATAGACTCTGTTCTATTTTAGACATTAGAACAATTCTAGGGATGCCTCTCCCCTATGGATCCATTTCCCAAAACTTGTCTTTCTTGACAATCTCATAAACTAGGGTTTTGGTCAATAAGAGGTAATGTAATTTCTGCATCAAGGGGTCAACTTGGGAAATACCTTGACTAGGTGATTGTGGGTAGTGTTCCCATCTGGGCCCTTTCAAAAAACATATGTAAGTATTAATAGAAGTCAATTTTTTTATTCGATTAAAATTGTATTCCCTTGGCTTAGATCCACCATGTGTTCCTAAAAGGCTTTAGGTTGTGAGTTGAAACTAGCCATAAAATGATGACAATGGATCAAATTAGCACATCATCGACTATGTTGGATTGTAGAAATATGAACAGTGCTATGGGTTCCTCTCCCTCATGGGTCCATGGCTTGAAAATTGTTTTGTTAAAAGATTTCATAAACTAGGGTTTTGGTCAGCAAGAGGCAATGCAATTTCCACATTAAGGGGTCAACTTTGGAAATACGTAGATTGGTATATTATGGGTAGTGTCCCCATATGAGACCTTCCCAAGGATACTTATAGGCCTGATGATAGAACTTAGTTCTACTTCTCAGTTTAAATTCTTTCCCCTCGACTAGGGTCCACCATGTGACCCTGAAAGTCTTTAGGGTGCAAGTTGAAATTGGCCATAGAATTATAACAGTGGATTGGATTGATGAACCATCAACTCCGTTGGATTTTAAACATTAGAATGTTTCTAGGACCACTTCTTCCCCATGGGTCTATGGCATGGAAATTGTTTTGTTTGATTATTTTATAAACTAGGGTCTTGGTTAGTAAGAGCTAATGGAATTTCTACATTAATAGGTTAACTTAGGAAATACCTTAATTGAGAGCTTATGGGTAGCATTTCCATTTGGGACCTGCCCAAATTAACCTACAAGAGATGAAATAACTCATTTTTTATAATCAATTCAAATTATATGCCCTTGGCTTGGATCCACCAGGTGTCCTTGAAATGCTTTAGGCTGCGATTTGATACTAGCCATAGAATTATGACAGTGACTTGGATTAGTGAATCATCAACCTTGTTGGAATTTTTAAATTAGAATAGTGTTATGGGTGCCTCTCCCCCGTGGGTCCATGGCTCAAAATTTTTCTTATTCGATGATTTTTTGAACTAGGGTTTTGGTTAATAAGAGGAAATGCAATTTATTCACTAAGGGGTCAATTTGTAAAATACCTATAATGAGATCTTGTGGGTATCATTCCCAGTAAGAGGTTACAGAACTCTGCTCTGATTCTTGATTCAAATTCTATTCCCCCAACTCAGATCCACCATGTGTCCTTGAAAGTTTTTAGGCTATGAGTTGAAACTGGCCATAGAAAATCAATGGTGGCTTACGTCGAAGAAAATTAAACTTTGTTGTACTATGGACATCATAATAGTGCTAGTTTTTCCTCTCCCCCATGGGTCCATTGTTAGGAACATGTTTTGTTCGATGATTTCATAAACTATGGTTTTGGTTAGTAAGAGGCAATGCAATTTTCGCACTAAGGGGTCAACTTGGTAAATACCTTATCTAGGATACTATGGGTAGCATTCCCATGTGTTCCCTTTACAAACAAACCTAAAATATCTTATTGAGATCAGTTATGCTTCCTAGTTCAAATTCTATGCCCCCTACTTGGATCCACCATGTGTCCCTGAAAAGATTTAGGATGTGAGTTGAAACTAGCCATAGAATGACAATGGGGGCTCAGATCTATGAATTATGGATTCTGTTGGATTTTAACATCAAAATAATGAGAAGGATATCTCTCCCCCATGGGTCCATGTCTCAAAACTTATCTTTTTTTATCATTTCATAAACTAGGGTTTTGGTCACTAAGAGGCAATGCAAATTTTGCTCTAAGGGGTCAAATTGGGAAATACCTTCATTGAGAGATTTTGGGTAACATGCCCATTTGGTCCCTTCCAAGACACATCTACAAGGAATGATAGAATTCAATTCTATTTCCTAATTAAAATTCTATTCCCTTGGCTTGGATTCACCATGTGTCTCTGAAAGGATTTAGGTTGTGAGTTGAAATCAGCCATAAAATGGTGACTATGACTCAAATTTCACATCATTGAATATGTTTGATTCTAGCAATTGGAATAATTATAGCTTTGCATCTCCCTTGGGTGTCCATGGACTGAAACATGTTTTGTTAAAAGATTTCATAAACTAGGGTTTTGTTCAACAAGCGGCAATGCAGTTTTTGCACTAAGGGGTCAACATGGGAAATACCTAGATAAAGAGATTGTGGGAAGTATTCCCATGTGGAAACTTCCAAAACATACCTATAGGATTGATGAAAGAACTCAATTCTACTTCTCATTTCAAATTCTATTCCCTCCGCTTGGATCTACCATGTGTCCTTGAAAGGCTTTAGTGTGAGAGTTGAAACTGACCATAGAATGACGACGATGGTTTGGATCGATGAACCATTGAATCCATTGTATTTTAGACATCATAATAGTTCTAGGAGTGCCTCTCCCCCATGGGTTCATGGCTTGGAACTTCTATCGTTTCATGATTTCATAAACGACGGTTTTTGTTAATAAGAAGCAATGCAATTTTTGCACTAGTAGGTCAACTTGGGAAATACCTTGACTGCGAGATTTTGGGTAGCAAGGCCATGTGGGACTTGCTCTAAAAATACAACAAGAGATAAAATAAATCAATTTTCCTTCTTGGTTAAAATTATATCCCCCTATATTGGATCCACCAGATGTCTCTGAAATTCTTTAGGCCACGATTTGAAACTAGACATGTAAATTTGATAGCGGCTTGGAGTAGTGAATCATCAATCCTGTTGGATTTTGGAAATTATAATAGTGCCAAGGGTTCTCCTCCACCATGGGTCCATGGATCGAAATGTTTCTTATTCAACAATTTCATAAACTAGGGTTTTGGTCAATAAGAAGAAATTCAATTTCTTCACTAAGGGATCAACTTGTAAAATACCTCGACCAAGATCTTGTGGGAGTCGTTACTAGTAGGAGTTGAAAAAACTAATATTTGGTTCCTAGTTTAAATGATATGATCCCAACTCGGATCCACCATGTGTCATTGAAAGGTTTTAGGCTGTGTGTTGAAACTGGCCATAAAATGATGATGGCGGCTCAGATTAGTGGAAGTTCAACTATGTTGGATTATGGACATTGGAATAGTGATAGATTTTTTTCTCCCCTATGGATACATGGTTGCGAACTTATTTTGTTTGACGATTTCATAAACTATGGTTTTTTGGTCACTAAGAGGCAATGCAATTTTTTCACTAAGGAGTCGACTAGAGATATACTGCAGCTAGGATATTGTGGTTACTGTTCCCTTGTGGGACCTTCCCAAATAAACCTACAAGATCTTATAGAGATTGGTTCTGCTTACTAGTTCAAATTCTATTCCCAAGCTTGTATCCACCATGTGTCCCTTAAAGGCTTTAGGATGCGAGTTGAAATTGGCCATAGAATGAAAATTGTGGATAAGATCAATGAACGATCAACTCTATTGGATTTTGAACATCATAATAATTCTAGGAATATCCCTCCCACACAGATTCATGGATCAAAACTTGTCTTGTTCGATGATTTCATAAACTAGGGTTTTGGTCAGTAAAAGGCAACACAATCTATACACTAAGGGGTCAAATTTGGAAATACATTCATTGAGATATTCTGGTTAGAATTTACCATGTGTTCATTTCCCAAACACACATGTAGGAGAGAACAAAACTTATTTATTTTGGTCGGTTAAATATAATATGCCCCTGTCTCGAATCTACCATGTGACCTAAAAGGATTTAGGCCGTGATTTGAAATTGGCCATAGAATGACGATAGTTTTTTGAATTATGTGTCTTTTGGTTTGAAGCAAATCAATGGCTATATATAGGACACACCAAAGTTGATAGTTCATTGAGTGCAACACCTAAGAAGAGGTTTGCACCTCAAGATTTATGATCCAAACCTCAAGAGTTATGATCCCTCTCAACGCTTGATAGAGCCTAGGATTTGGATCTACGCTGGTATGATCTACAATATATGGTCCAAGATAGTGTTTTAAGCTTACCCAGATGCTTGAAGAGTGTGTTTTCATACAATAGAACAAGTCCTATGACATGAAACTGCTTGTTCTTGATGTGGCAATAACAACATACTTTCTATTGTTCTTTCTTAAAATTTTGATGGTATCCTTTGAAAACACAATCTTCTTCCAAATATATCAGTTGTGTCAGTATTTCTTTGACAACACCAACATCTGTCATATCCATGATTGCAACAATCCTTAGGCTAGGTACAATATACTCCATCGGTGTCACAACTTCTTATCCATACACCAAGCGAAATGGACTTCATCATGTCAAATTTTTGCAGGTCATGTGATATTCCCATAGTATTGTGGAAATTTTCTGATCCCAGTCATCTCTTTAGACATTGCAAATCTTTGTCAACACATTTTCCAGAATTTTGTTAAATGCTTCGACAGAGCCATTCGCTTGAGGGTTATATGGCATTTTCTTTCTATGTTGGATCTAGAATTCTTCCATGAGTTCCTTAATCACTTGATTGACAAAATGTGTAATTTAGTCACTTATCAAAACTTTTCGGCATCTGATTCTTGTCACAACATTTTCAAACAAAAAATTAGTAGCAGTCGTAGTTGTACAATCTTTTATTGGCTCCATTTCATTCCATATAGTTAGGTAATCGATCATAGTAATAATATATCTTGCACCTCTGCGCTTCCTTGTAGGACTAAAAGGGCCCTCAAAATATTACCCATTTATCAAATGCTTGCAAATTTATTTGGGGTACTAATAGCATTGCATCCCGTCGTGATGACTTCCCAGTTCTCTGGAAGACATCACAACTGCAACAGTATTCTCAGGCATCCACTTTCATGTGGGACACCACAATCATGCTTGCAATATCTTTCTTACTTTAGCTTTTCTAGAGTAATGGCCTCATGTGATACCAGCATGTGCTTCATTTAAAATAAACGATATCTCATGTTCCAATATGTAGTGACGAATAATATCATCAAGTCCCATCTTATATAATTGTCCAACAATGAATTGGGAGTCTGTAGCTCACACAAAAAAATATTTTTTATGCACGATGGTAAATTCAGCTGGTGCATAAATCGTACTAAAAAAATGTATGATGTCTTTGTAATGATCATCAAACATGGTTATAGCAAATAGTTGCGCAGCAGGGAGACTATCAGTGAGGTTACCGGATTCTTCACCACTTTCTATCCTTGAGAGATGGTCTAGTTTTGAACTCAGTCAACTAGGCTTAACAATAAATTCAAAATCAAATTTCTGAAAGAGGAGAAGCCACCGACAGATCTTCGCACCCAATATTAGCTTACTAACCAGGTATTTCAATCCTAAATGATCTGTGTATATCTTGAAATGTCCACCCAACAAATAGTGTCTAAATTTCAGTAGAGTGTATACCATAGTTGATCCTTCTCTCTCTGTCATGGTATAGTTCTTCTCCACAGTTTATAATTTCCTTCTAGCGAAGGAAATAGGATGATCGATTGATCCTTTGCCAAGTTGTGCTATATCACATCGAGAACGACATACGATGCATCAACATGTATGTGGAATTATTTTTTCCAATATGGAAATACAAGTATGGGTTTTGTAACCATCTTGTTATTTAAACTGTTCAGACTCTCTTGGAAAATATCCATCCACTAGAACTTAACATATTTTTTCAACAATTTTTCCATTGGATCACTCACCTCCACATATCCTTTGATGAATTTTTTGTAGTATAATGTATGTCCCAATGTTACGCGCAATTGCTTAACCATGGCCAGTGGTGGTAGGTCAAGGATGATCACCATTTTAGAAAGATCGACCAATATTCCATCACTACAGACCACATGGCCCTTCAAAATTCCAAACGAGGCACAAAAGATACATTTCTTTAAGTTCAATGTAATTTGATACTCAAAATAATGTTCTTGCATCATCCTGAGGCTCTCAATATGATCCTTAATGAGCCCAAATACTGTCCAATCGTCGAAGTAGACTTCAAGGAATTTATGAATGAAATGTTTGAAGGAAATCACTACTATTGTGGAAAAAATAGCAAAATCATTCTTGAGTCCAAAGGGAATTACCATGTATTGGAAACACCCCCATTCCGTCTCAAAAGTGGTATTTTGTCGGTCTTCCTTTCCTATTCAAATATGATGGTATCTATAGAACCCATTAGTGAATGAGTAAATTTCTTGACCCTCGACACTCTCTAGTACCTCGTCTGTAAATGGAGTCGAAAATGGGTCATGTAAAAAATCATTGTTCAACTTTATCAGGTCCACGGAAATCCTTACATCACCTATGGTACTCTTGTCTTGCACTACTATGGGACCGATCCACTCTGATTCTTCACTAGGTTTTGTAATAACTGCATCTATCATTCAGTCCAAATCAGCCCTGACCTTTTCCTTTTACCACAAATTCAATTGGTATGGTCATTGTTTGATCGATTTTGTGTCGGGATTTAAAGTTATGTTCACTTCTCCAAGATCTCTAATGATTCCTTTCATCTCTGAGAATTTTTGTAGGGAACATATCCTTAAACTCATGCAATAGCTCTGTGATCTTCCCAACAATCTCATCATCCCAATAATCTCCAATATTGGAACATTTTGGATTCTTTGGGGAGCCAATATTAACTTTCTTAACTTTTAGTGGATTCAAGAATTAGTCGCTAGAAATACCAAATCCCTCCACTGTGCACGTAACTTCAGATTCTGGAATATTTACATCAAGTAGGTCATCTTCATCAGGTTCTCTCGTCACGTTATAACACTCCATCCTGTGATTGATTGTCACATTGTTCTGATTGAAGTTTGTCATTTCCATGGGGATATATTCAAATATCTTTTTCTTGGTCACTTGAAATGCAACATCAATTGAAGGATGCTAATATACAAACTCAAATGTATGTATAAAACTGGTATCTAACTAATCCCATTCGAGAGTTCCTCATCGCAGCTCAACGAACGTATACTAATTCCTTGGTATCATGTCTAGTGTGTGTATAAATTGATGTACCCATTCTTGTTGTGAACATGCCTCCCATGTCATGTGACAATAATCAATATGTTCGATAGGATTATTCAATCTTGGATATTTCTACTAGTATAGTTGATCTCTTCTTCGAACCTTATCTCTAGCAATATTTGACATTTTGTCCATTCAGAGATAGATTCTATATGTGTACCCCACCATCTAGCAGGTTTAGATTTCAGCAAAAAGTCCAAGGCGGACAAGCTCTACAATTCTGTGAACTTTGATCAAATTATGTCAAAAAATATGCGAGGTTAGGTAAACATTCATATGTGGGTAGATCACTTTCCTCGATTCCTACCCATCGCACAGATCATGTAATTATCGCACATATTCTCATGGATACTTCATGCATCTGATTCTTCCAGTTTTCCAATGCTTCACCATAATATCATGTACAGGAGCTAACACTCCGCCAACTAAGCTTTACATTAGCCATTGGTTTACATAATCATATCCTGCATACATGATGTTATATATACGGTCTAGGTTGTTAGCACCCTGTAATTTTCCTATGGCTGTGGAAGGAATTTACAAGGGTAACCATTTAAAACCAATATTTAGACTGTATTCTAGCGAATACAGTCAGAGAGGGCTCTCTCTTTGTCAAAGAAACATTCACTTATACATATGACTTTAACCAAGCATTCAGAAGACTATATTTTTTAGGGGAACTAGATATTTGCAAATTTAAAGATGGTGAAATAGATAGACAAGAAATACCATTGGGAAAATGGAGTCACAACCTAAAAATGTTCAAGGGGATTACAACAATAATGAGTGGTGATTTTCCAATGTAATATGAGGAAACATGGCTATTATGGTCATGCCAAATTATCTTGAGTTGATGAAAAATAGAAATGAGGAAAAATCCCAATGAAATCCATAAGCATCTATCAATGGATGAATCTCTAAGAACTTCTTTAGCATAAATATAACAAGGGACAATAATTGAAACAGGGAACCTATCAGTGGATCAATTCTATCACAACCATTACTAACACATAACAAATATGATTTTTTATGGAAGGAGCTTTAGCAGAAATGAATTCCTTGCATACAACCTAGAACTATATTGGCAGAAAACACATACATGAAAATGAAAATAAAGGAAATACATACTAAAAAGGAAACAACTTGATGAATCTCAGAAAACTGAGATCGTACTTTTCATTAAAGCTTCCAAGAAAGTAACAGAGTTACAAAACCCGAGCACTAAGGCTTCCGAATGAGAGGTTTCAACCCTTTCTTCCTCAATTGAGGTTACATTTATAGTGTTATGGGCTCCCAAGACCAACCTCAAAACAGAGCCAAATTTAGTTACAAAATTTGGAATCAATCCCGAATCATTATTTCAAATCCTAAAAAACTCCCGAGGTGGCATATTCGCCATGATTAATACATAAAACAAGAAATATCGGGTAACCAACACACTGGATCAAAAACTTCAATGCGATGTCTGGGATGCAGTCTCGCTTGATTGAAAATGATTTTTCAGAACATCTCTAATAGTTTTGTTCTTCCAGATGAAATCTGCATAATTTAATTTTATCCATGCTTCATCTCCATTTCGCACGTACACTGATCGTCTACCTCCTCGCACCTTTGGATTGAGAAATGAACCATGACCATAGATATTTATACAAGAAATATCAGTCGTCCCATGATGTGTCCCCTGTCCAATTTCGCAATCCCTCATACTGTTAAACCTTGTACACATCCTCATCGCAAAATCAACAAAGACCATCGATCATCCCTTTATCGGATCTCTGCAGTCCAAAGGTGCGGGATCTACCAAAATTTTGCATCCCCAATTTTTTTTATCTTTCACACATGTTTGGGCTGCGAAATACATCTCATCTGTAGATATTCTCCATTTAAAATCTCGACCGTTCAACTGTGCGGGTGCTATGAGATTTCGCATCCCCGACATGTTTTTATCTCTTGTGCACATTGTAACTGCGAAATGCATCTCCACCATAGATATGGCCCACTCAAGATCATGGCCATTGGAATAAGCAGGCCCTACAAGATTTCCCAAGCTTGACATACGTTATCCTTCATGCATGTTGGATTCACAAAATTCCCATCTGCCGTTGATCTTGGACAACATTCAATCTTTGACCATTAAAATATGGAACATATAATAGATTTCACATACCTCTATAGCTCATTTCTTTGCACCTATTTAATCAATGAAATATTCCTCATCCGTAGATCTGCATTACCTATTCATATGACGATCGTTCCTACATGCCATTTAACCTTATCCTGCCAATGTCATGCTTCCTTTGAAATCATGCATCTTTTCTTAGGTAAAATATTTAACGACTGTTGATTTTCTATGCTATGTATCTACACCATTCATTTTCTCCACTACTTAACCTGCAAGACCTCATTTACGTCCTTCAAGGTCCTATGATAATGAATTTTCAAGCCTTGTTCCTCATTTCATTGGCCTACCCCCTTGCTAACTATTTTATCCCAAAATAGTGCTCACACGTCTACAAAAAATCTTCAAATTTAGCACAGGTGCTAACAATGGCTCCACCTCGGGGATGCTATCGTCCCTGTGAGGTAGTAAAGAACTTCGTAGACCAAACGCCTGATCCCAAATTTTCTTAAGAATCCTGAAAATAAATTCTGGTTTCTACAACTTCAAAATTGCTTAAAAAGAAAAACCAAATGAAAAATCCTCTTAGGGGACCTTACTTCCTTCACCTCGGGATTTAAGTCTGTGAGAGAGCTATCCACACATGTAAATGTTAAAAAGAAATGGTATTTACAATGACATGAAACTAAACTTACTTTACAAAAATTAGTGTTTGAGGAGCCTCCCATTTACAAGAGCTCTAGTTACTAGACCATCCTCCATCTTCGCTAGTAAATAGGAATTCTTTCCCCTGAAGGAAACAATTTTATAAGGTCCCTTCCACAGATGATCAAATTTTCCATGCTTTCCCTTCTCCTCATGAAGTGCATCCCATTGTAACACAACATCCCCCAGCTAGAAATCAGCAGGTTTTGTCCTTCTGTCAAAAATCTCTTTCATCTTGTCCTGAAATTTTTGAGTCCTATCAAAAAATTGTTCCATTTGATGCTACAGCTCAACCAACTGATACATCCTTCTCTAAGTTGGGTGGGTTTCAGGATCTTCTTCTTGCAACAATATCATCACTAGAAAGCTCAAGGAGCTAGGAAATTTTACCTCAAAGCCATAGACCAACTAAAATGGCGAAGTTCCAATAGACTTATTCACACTAATTCTGTTAGCCCACAAAGCATGGATCAACTTTGTGTGTCAAGATTTCTTATTGTCTTGCAACAAATTTTTTATGATCCTAATAAGACTCCTGTTTGAATATTCTACCAACCAATTTCCCCATGGATATTCGATTGTGGAATGCCCCACTTGTATTTGGTATTTGAAACAAAAGGCAACAATCTTCTTTGACTTAAAAGCTACAGCATTATCAATCATTATCTTCTTGGGAACTTCAAACCTTGACGAAATTTGTTCCTCCAGTAAATGCATGATCACTATTTCGGTAGCTTGTCTCATGGGGATGGCTTCAATCCATTTAGTAAAATAGTCAGTGGCAGTGAGGATCCACATGTGCTATCCTGTCACGTCCCCTCATCTCTGACAGGGATGCAACGTACGGTATGCTACTATCATTTAAGCGGGGATCTACGACCCATGAACATCATAAAAGAAAAATGCATGGAAGATAAAACATTTAAAGATGCATAATGCAATCTACAGCGGAAGCAAATTCATTTCAACACATCATTAATCATGTTCATTATAATTCATTAAAACAAGCAAATACAGTTGCAGGGGTGAATACACAAGAGATACTTATCTTATGAAGAAGCTTGTCCCGCAACCAGCTATGTCACTGCAACGTTCCACCCAACCATAGGCCAGTGCGCTCCTCAATATCTCAGAAACACTACCATCCCTGACCTGGGAATGATCCCCACCAGGAATAAGGGAACTACAACAGGCTCACACATAGCGAAATACACATCAAACCTTAGCCAAGCCAAACACGGTTGGGTTAATCAGGTTGCTAAGGAGGTGGAATGCTGAATTTATAAGCTAGTGAGATCAACCATAGAGCTATGGACACCTACACTAGATCTGGATTGGTTTTCCCAACACCTACACACCCAACACAAGGAAACATCCTCTTCTCTGCTACACAGTTCCTTAGGCTATGCCTTCCCTTTCACTGCTCTTCAGGGTGTGTAAGAAATAATAACCAACCCCTCTTGATCTCTATGTGTGGTTCCTTTCTACATTAGGTTTATCAAGCTAATTCTTCCCTCTTCCACTCCAAACTAGTTCAGAACAAAACAAAAGGGTGCATACACAACAAAATGCAAATTTTTGGGTTTGAGTAAAAACATTTTTCATCCAAAAACCGATTGGTAAAATGGGGAAATTGACCCCTGGGTGAGAAATTCGAACTCAACAATTATTCTTGGCATTTCATGAGCAACATCGACTGCTATAAATCCCAAAATCATGAATCCTTACTGGCCATTCACTTAGCAACACAAAAACGAATCTCTTGGGCATGGAAAATGAGGAAAATGGCAAGAAAATGTGAGGGAGAGTGACCCAACCACTGGGAATTAGTAAAAATAACCTCCGATCCATGGGGAAAATGTAGTAAACAACCAAAACATGAAATGAAAACACATAGGAAGCTCCAGCTTCCCGAAAGAGCCCAATGTGAAGGAGGATGGATGAGAAAAACGTCCAGGAGCTCCCCCAAAAACGCAAATACATGAGGAAATGAGAAATAATTTTTGGAATTTACTTGGCTCATAAGTCAAAACATATTTTTCCAAAAAATGGGTGCTCTTCCAAATTCAAATTTTTGACCTCCATACCTTTCCTATCCCAAGGAAATAACTTCCTCAACCAATTTATGGAAGTAATAAATGATTGGGTGAATAAGACAAGAAACGTGACATCTTGATGGGTTTTCCCTTTGACATTTGGCTTTTCCCCATTGGCTCAAAGGTTTGAATATTCCCCCCCATCCTTAGGAAATCATGCCCCCATCTATTTAATGTTGCATTAACATCGTTGGTTGTGGGAATTTTAATTAAATTGCATATGTACATGATGTCCAAATTATAATGTGTCGGGATAACACCAAATACCATATGGATCAATTTTAATTGCCAAAACGTAAAATGCAAAATTGATGGTGGGGATTTTTCCTTTAGCTCCTCACCATGATTAATTACAATATATACATCATATACATTTTTAATGCAAACAAAGTAAAAAACATGGTGTTACATTCCCCTCCCCCTTCAATAGCACTGTACTTAGTGCTTTACAAAATTTAACAAAATGCTACACTGGTACCTCCCTTAGTGATCCAAAAAATTGAACAAAAATGGATGTGCCAATCGCATGGCATCCTCCAGCTCCCACATAGCATCTTCAATACCGTAGTGCTCACATTGCACCTTTAACTGTCCTATGGCTCGATTCCAGAGCATTATGACCTTCCAGTCGAGGATTCACATTGGATCAATTTAGAACTCTCCCTCGGGTTCCACCTGGATCACATCCCAATTTATCACATGGTTAGCATCATGTACATATTTCTTAAGAAAAGAAACATGAAAAACATTGTGAGCTCTAGTGCTAGTAGGAAATGCAAGTCTATATGCAACTGGTCTTATTCATTCAAGCACTTCAAATGACCCACAGTATCTAGGAGACAACTTGGTACAACTTTCAAGCTTCAAGGAACTCTTCCTTGCCCTCACTCTGAGGTAAACATGATCCCCAACATTGAACTCTCTATGCACTCTATGCTTATCAGCATAGCTTTTATGTCTGTCCTGGGCTGCTTTCGTATTTTTCCTGATCTTTACAACCTCCTGCTCCATCTCCTTGAGTAATTCTGGACCAAGCAAAATCCTGTTCACTGGATTATCCCAAGTCGTTGGTGTCCTACACCTCCTACCATACAAATATTCATATGGGCTCATCTCCAAGGATGCTTGCTGTCCATTGCTATATGCAAATTCTACCAAGTGTAAATAATATTCCCACTTGGTTGGTTTTTTTATCACATACATGTCAAGCATGTATTCAAGCACTTGATTCAATCTCTTTGTCTTCCCATCAGTATGAGGATGGTAGGTAGTGCTCAACTTCATCTTTGTACTCAAATCCGCAAGTAACCCCTTCCAAAAATTGGAAATGAACTTGGCATCTCTGTTAAAGACTATTGCCGTAGGCAATCCATGCAATTTTAAAACCTCCTTCATGAATATTTTTGCAATATCATTAGTCTTATGTGTGGACTTAATCGATATGAAATGTGCTTCCTTTGTCAACTTTTCCACCACAACCATGATGGAATCATGTTATCTCCAAGTCTTTGGAAATCCTGTAATAAAATCCATCAAAATAACTTCCCATTTCCATTCTGGAAATGGAAAAGGCTGCAACAAACCTGCTGCGTGTTGATGCTCAACCTTCACCTGCTAACATTTCATTCACCTTGAAATATATTCAACCATTTTCTTTTTCATTCTTGGCCAAAAATACTACTTTCTGGTTGTAGCAATTTTCTTCTGATATCCTGGGCGACCAGAATATTGTACTTGATGGATTTCATCCATAACAACTCTCCTAAAATTTGCTACATTTGGGATATAGATTATGTTCTTATAGGTAAGAAGTCCATATTCTTCCAATTTATATCCCTCATACTTCTTTTGAAGGCTTTGTTGTTGCAACTTGTCCTTGAACTGTGCATACAATTCTTCTTCAACAACATGATTAACAATCTGTTGCCTCAAAATTCAAATTTGATTGGAAAATACTAAGAGATGCCACATGCATTTCTTGAACCTTCCTGCTGAGTGCATCAACTACTTTATTCTCTTTTCCTTTTATGTGTTTGATTTTAAAATCAAACTCACATAAAAACTCCACCAATCTCGCTTTCCTAGCATTTAGAGTAGGCCGATCAAACAAATACTTTAGACCACAGTGGTCTATCCTTAGCTCAAATATCCTTCCCATCAAGTAATTCATCCACATCTTGAGAGCATGTACTATGGCTGCAAGTTCTAGATCATGAGTGGCATAGTTCTTCTCATGCTCCTTCAACTTTCTTGACTCAGAACATATCATGCAGTGTCTTGCATAAGGACTCCTCCAAGCCCTTGACCGCATGCATCAATACACATCACAAAATATTTTTCTAGGTCTGCAATCTTCAATACTGGTGCACTTGTGAGAATATTCTTCAACTGTTGGAAGCTTTCTTCACACCTCGGTTTCCATTCAAACTTTATTCCCTTCTTTTGCAAGGAAGTGTCTGGATGTCAAACCTTGGAGAATTATTCAATGAATCTCTTGTATTATCTTACAAGTCCCATTAAAGATCTTACATATGTCACATTTCTTGGATTAGGCCAATTCATAATGGCCTCAATCTTCTCAGAGTATACAGATATTCCCTCATCTGAGATAATGTGACCCAAATAATGAATCCTATCTTTATAGAAGTCACACTTGCTCAACTTTCCATACAACTTATGCTCTCTGAGAAATTGCAATGTCAACCTCAGATGTTCTTCACACTGTTCCTCATTCTTAGAATAAATAAGAATGTCATCAAGGAAAACAAGAACAAACTTTTCCAAATACTTGCTGAAGACACTATTCATAAGGCATATAAATGTAGCTGGTGCATTTGTGAGACCAAATGGTACCACTACAAACTCATATTGTCCATACCTTGTTCTAAAGGTTTCCTTATGAATGTCTTCATCCTTTCCACCTGATGGTAACCAGACCTCAATTAGATCTCGGAAATTACCTTTGCTCCTGTCATTTGATCAAAGAGGTCATCAATCTTAGGCAAAGGGTATTTATTCTTTACAATGAATTTCTTCAACTGTATGTAATCAATACACAATCTGAGTGTACCATCTTTCTTCTTCACAAACAGAACTGGTGCTCCCCAAGGAGACACACTCAGCTTGATATACTTATTCTCCAACAACTCTTGCAGTTGCATCTTGAAATATAACATTTATTGTGTACTCATCCTGTAGGGTGTCTTGGACGTTGGTGCTGCTCCTGGAAGAAGTTCAATTGTGAAATCACTGTCCCTCTTTGGTGGAATCCCTGGAATCTCATCAGGAAACATATCCATGAATTCCTGCAACACATGAAATTCCTCCAACCTAGGAGTTACATTCTCTGGTGCCTCCAAAACATGGATTACATACAACTAGAAACCTTTCCTATAGAACTTCTTTATTTGCATTGCTGAAATATTCCTAACATAAATCACCTTTGGAATTCCTTTCACAATGCTTGAGTTTCCTTCTTCATACAAGCACTCAAAATTCTTGTTGTAACAATCAATCTTTACTCTTTGAGATTCTAACCAATCCATTCCAATTAGAATGTCATAAGAACCAAGTGGTAGAACATTCAGATCTACATAAGTGACCAATCCATTCATTACCAATGGATATTTCTCTACCACTTCACTAACCTTTCTCTTAGTTCTAGTAAACAACAAGATCAGTGGAAAAAGTGTCTCCCTCTTGCCGAATGGTGGTACAATATCTCCTACCACACTGCATCTAAAATGACTCCATATGAAGCATTCTATGGCTAGGCACCTCCATTTCTCCTTCCATACACCCCTAGGAGTTCACCAGTTTAGGAAGTTGACACAATTCTTCAAAAACGAGATCAGATTCTTCACATTTTGCAAGACAATATTTACATGGAAAGAAACAGAATGAAACAACAAGCCTATAAACATCATTATGACCACACTTTTAAATTCGGTGATATGGTTTTTCTTTGTCTACAACCTTCCAAGCAATCCTCCCTGAAACTCAAAGGGCCTCATAAGATGGCTCTAAAGTTCTATGGTCCATATAAGGTTCTCAATAAGATTGGGTCCGTTACTTATAAATTGTAACTTCCTCCTTATTCTCGCATTCACCTAGTATTTCATGTCTCTTTTCTTAAGAAATTTATTGGCACCAACATCTGAGCACAAACAATTTTCCCAAAACTAGATAATGAAGGATCCATCATTTTGGAGTCGGATGCCACCCTCAATAGGAACACTTGTTAGATTCACTCTCGATCCATCACAAAGGTATTAATTCAGTGGCACGACATGCAACCAGATGATGCTACATGGGAACCACTCCTTCAGATTCAACAACAATGTCCACATCTAAAGCTTTGAGGACAAAGCTTTTCTAAGAGGGAGGGGATGTTAGGAACCCATGTCAACCTTTCTCTTTACTTTGTTAGTATATTTTTGTTGGAAGCAAATGATATATATGTCATCCCGTGAGTATATTGTATTATCCCACATTCATGGGGAGTAATAGTTGTTTAGATTAGACTTAGTATATAAGTATGTGTTTATTCCACATTCATGGGGAGTAATAGTTGTTTAGATTAGACTTTGAATATAAGTACGTGTTGAGGCCAATGAAGGAATCCAAGAGTTATTTGTATTGATCTTGCTCAAAAGAGGTTTCCCCCTCGAAGTGGCTTGTGATCAATAAATTCCTTCTGTGTTCTTCTATATCTGTTATATCATGCATTTTCATTATTTATTGCAGGAGGTTTCTCTCAGTTTTGAAAGTAGTTTTGCTTGCTCTTAGTAGCGGGGAGATTACTGCTAAAACACTTTTAATACTTTCTTGATTCATTGAAAAACCTAGTTATTACATGTAATCATAAATGCATTGATGGGAATCATTTTAAATGTACAAATATTGTTGTAGGAAAATATGAATGGATTAAGATGAGGGGAAGTATTTGTTACATTAGGTTTCTTTCTCAATATAAAGAATGCATGCTAAGCAATGTGAATTCAACAGCTTATACATCAAATGTAATAGCAAAAGACAAGTTAAGTTCATGGACAGCAACTTTGGATACAATCAACATATCATGAATCATCCATAAACATTTCAAAAGAAAGGAAAGCATTCAACATTCAATTTGTATAAAATAAAAGGGTGAACAATTGCCTCAAGTGCTTTGTATTATATCATATGCAATATTACATGAAAGATGGAAGTGTTAGATTTTTCTTAAATTGATTAGATGATGTTCTAAAACAATTCACAATAGTAGGATCACTGAAAGAACAACAAGCACAACAACACAAAAAATAGTGCTATTATCGTTTCCTCCAGAACTCTTTGCAGTGGCTTGATTTCAATGACACTTTTAGCTATCAAAAACACAATAAAATCTTATAAAATTACACAGATTTGTAGAGTAGGTTCTACATATTCTAAATATCTAAATTTTGATTTAGATGTTATCTTTTATCCATTTTTTATTAAATTTTGAAGTGGAAGATGTCATGATTCCAAAATACAATGCTCTGTTATTTCTGCTATAACGTTTGATTTCCTTCACCATTCCTCAAACGAAGTGTATGTTTCACTAGAAGAAAGAGATATCTATACACTCATACAAAAAAGCATTAAGTTATTCCCATAAAGTGTTTCATGCACATACATCGTTATTTATAGGGTCCCTTGACTTAAAAAAACCATAAAAAGGGAAAACTTCATGAATAATTTTGGAAAAATAGTGTTTCAATAGTACAAGATGTCCTCTACATATGTACATATTTTGATTTAAAAATACTATAATTTATTCCATATAGTGTTGCATGTGCAGATACATATATGTTATATTGTGTTGAAAATTTAAAAACCCAATTTTAGAAAAACGAATTTTAGAAACAACTATACAAAATTTTTAAAAGCAAAATTTATATATTATGAAATCTTATTCGATTTCATATCATTCATATTTGTACATCACCTTAAAAATCATTATGCAAGTACCTTTAATTTCCTATAGAAGTCATAGGTTCCCTATTTTTACATATTTATGTGGCAACTAAAGTGTCTTTAAAGCAACTCATGATTGTGAATCGGCCCATATACAATGTGTATTTTCTTGATCTCTATAGGAAATATATTTTAGTTCATTTTCATCGAGTCTGTTATCTAAATCGTTGTTGATTATTGAATGTACAAATTGTTAACTTAATATATTCCTTAAATTAATAATTGTTCAAAGAGTTCAAATCCAACACTTCTTGGTTCTAATAATGTAGGAAAATAGAGAAATATTTGTCTTGTGAGAGGGAGATAGTCACTGGAGGTATAGAGAAACAAAGAGGGTGGGAGAGATAGTGGAAGAGATGAAGGGGGATAGAGGGAGCAAGAGAGAGAGGCAGAGGGTAGAGGTAAATAGGGGGGATAGTGGGAGATAGAAGGCCTAGAGACAGGGGTGGAAAGTGGAAGGGAGAGAGTGGTGGAGGTAGAGTGAAGCAAACAGGGTGGGATAGATAGTGGAAGAGATGAAGGGGGAGAGAGAGAGCGAGAGAAAGAGGTGAGGAGTAGAGTTAAATATTAGGGAGAGTGGAAGATAGAAGGATTAGAGAGAGATTTGGAGAGTGGTAGGGATAGAGTGAAGGAGGTAGAGAGAAGCAAAGAGGGTTGGAGATAGAAGGATTAGAGAGAGAATTGGAGAGTGGGATAGAGATAGTGATGTCCAAGTAGAGAGAAGAAAAGAGGGTTAGATATAGAAGGATGAGAGAGAGAGGTGGAGAGTTTGATATAGAGAGTGATGTCTAGGTAGAGATAACCAAAGAGGGTGTGAGATATAGTGGATGAGATAAAGTGAGAATGATAGTGAGTGAGAGAGGGAGAGAGGAAGAGAAAGAAGTGAAGAGGATGAGGGGGTAGATAGAAAGAGAGAAGGTGAATCCTATAGGAGAAGATGGATGAGGATATAAAGGGACCAAGGGTATGAGAGAGAGGGAGGGGAAGAGAGGAAGAGAGAGAGAGGTGGAGAGTGAGAAGGAGAGTGTGTGAGAGACTGGCGGTGGTAGAGAGAGCCATAGACAAAGAGAGGTAGAGTTCGAGAGGGGTGTAGTCTAAGAGATAAAGTTTAGAGTTTAGTGGTGGTAATGAGGGAAGACGAAGGGGGGAGAAACATGGAGAAATGGTGAGAGAGAGTGGGAGGGGGAGAGAAAAGGAGGGAGAGAGTCTCCAACTTGGATATATAATGATAGGGATAACATTACGAAGTCATGTGTTATTCTTCAAGGAATTACTCATGTTTCTAGATGCCTTGATGGTTTCTTTAGGGATAAAGACATGGTATTCTTCCTTGGAATGTCCTTTCCAGGTCTCTAGGATATTTACATACTACTCAAATGCTAACTAATGGAATCAACATCCTCAACCATAGGCTAGTGATAACCTTAGTAGGCCATGTGTTATTTGTGGAGGAAACTTCCTAGACCTGGGTGAATAAAAGATTCATTTATGGTCTAAGATTTAGGTATCCTCCACTAACCATGTCTAAGGCCTCAAAGCCACAAAATATTGATCCATAGTGTCGTGGATACCCAGATCAAGTCATGCATAGCGATTCGAGGCATTGTTCATAACTATAAATGCCTCAATTATTTATTTAGGGTCAAAGGCATTGATTTCTTCCTTGGAATACCATTTTCAAGGTCGTAAGACATGTACATACTACTAAAAACCACCTAATGGAACCAACATCCGTAGTCATAATCAAGAGAACCACTTATACTATGAAACGAGAACTTGACACAGTTCTCATTTTTCTCTCTCCTAATTTTAGTAGCTATTATTACGTCCGTTTCAAAAAGGGTTGATACCAATATCACAAATTTTCATTTCAACGCATTATTAGGGCCTTTGAATCATCTTTGTTGTAAAATATTTTTAATTTATATTTTCAAGTGTGTTTTTTAGAAATTTAACAAAATAACATATATTTAGAAGCAAGTTATAATGAAAAACATATACATTTTGCAAATGTTTCTTTAAAATAAGAAATTTTTATCGACAAATTTGTAAAGAATTCTAGAAATAAAAACATCGAAAACCATTTTCAATGGATTTTCAGAGATATTTTGTATAAAAACGATACTATTTTATACTATTTTTCAGAAAGTGACGATTCACATAAATTCAAGAAAAACTATACCACATATTTGTAAATAACATATTAAAAACATTATATATAGAAATTTTGTTTCTAAAATAAAGTCTGAAAGTCAAAACATTACTAATATATCTTATCAAAAAGTTGTCAAATTTAACATTTTCTTCAAGACATGAAACTAATCAACAATATCAGGCCGACCAAATTCTTCATTGAAATTGGAATTTTCTCAGCTTGGATTCCTTCAAGAACATCAATGTCCTCTTCCATTGGGTCTTCTATGTCTGCAAGATGCCCAAAGTTCTCCTTTCCAAACATCCCTCCTAATGGGGCTTGAGGCTCTTTTGACATCTTCGCCAAAAGTGTTTCACTAAATTAAAAAAGTACATTAAAATATTACGTTGATATTACATAAAATAAAAATAAAAATATTACCCCCCCCAACCCCCTAAACCCCCTCCCCCACATTAAATTTAACTAAATAACAAAATTTTAAAACCCCCCCAACCCTAACATCAACATTACTAAAAAACAATTAAAAAGTTTAAAGCCCCACCACATTACATTTAATAAAAATAAAAATAAAAAAACCCTAACCCCCTAACTCCCCACAACATTACATTAAAACAAATTACATTAAACCCCTCTGCCCCATAAACCACCCTCACAATATTACATTTAAAAACATTTTAAAAAAAATTATACCCCTTAACGAGTAAACCCCACCCCACCCACACAACATTACAATAAAAAAAATATGATTTTTTTAATTTATAAACCCTCCCCCTAACCCCCACAACATTAAATTTAAAACAATATTAACAAAACAATTTAACCCCTAACCCCCTAAACGACCCTTAAACATTACATTAAAAAAATTAAGAATTAAAAATTCTCACCCCTCCCTTCTCCCTCCTCATAGTTACCAAGCATTAAATCCAAATTACTATTGTTTTGTAGAATCCCTTTGCTTTAGCCGAGAAAGCACTAGACACTTAGTCTCATTCTCTCCAAGGCACCAACTAAAGACACCAGCATAAAGCCCAACCACACAATCCAAACCACCCTGCCTTATTTTAGGTACCGTCCATACATATGTCGTGGAGGCACATAAATGATCTATTCGCCAAATCTATGCTTAAGAGGATAATCATCCAAGAATGTGTATGGGGGGTTTACAAAGAATTAGGTTTTCACTACTTGACTAGTTTGGTTTGACCTTAACCTGATTATTCTTCCCAGGGATAGAAATATTCATCCAAAAATCCATCTGAATATCCATCCCAAGAGATAGTGACTCTTCCATAGGATGAAAACATAAACATAAATACATGCACATTTTATATAATAATACTAGCATACCCCCAAAGGGGGGGAATGAAACACCAAAGAGAACTTCGATATGTTTCAAAAATGAAAGAAAGTTGTGTGTAGATAATAGAAGTTTATGTGATGAAAGAAAATGTAGGAAAATAAGTGAAAATGAGTTACATAAAAATCCTAAATCAAACTTGTAAATCGCCACATAAGTGAAAATAAGTTTCCTCTAAAAGATTTTTGTAAAGCAAAAAAGTCCAAAAATCCAAGAGGCATAGTTTTTAGGATTTTTCCAAGTTTTAGGTAGCTTCATGAGAGACTATACCTTTGCAACTGAAACTTGAACTATGCGAGACATAAAAATTAAATATACCACCATAACCGTTCTTCCATAATGGTCACACATAACAATTGGCACTTTATATATGTTTTGTTTCAATTCTTTATAAAACAACAAAATTCTAACCGTTCTTCCATAATGGTCACACATAACAATTGGCACTTTATATATGTTTTGTTTCAATTCTTTATAAAACAACACTTTTCTTATGGTAACAAATTACATAACTAAATTAATGAAGTACCCATTCGCTACTTTACTACATGTGAGTGGATTTTCAATATTTGGTTTATTTAATAGTTACATGTACGAAGTGCATATTACATGTACTAAGCTGTGTAACGAACATGGCAGACTCTTTGCAATCTCCATTCCTCACTGCTGAAGACATAGACCAGCAAAAACAAAATGTGAGAAGTAGTGACTTACCTCCCATTGAAAGCTTCTTACAGTTTGCGAGGGAGAGTTTGATTGAATCAAAAAAGTTGTGGAGTCTCTCCGGCCTTGCTATCCTCACCACAGAATGCCAATATGCAATCGGTTCCGTTACACAGATGTTTGCAGGCCATCTTAGTAGCCTTCAATTGGCTGTCGTATCCATAGGAATCTCTGTGATATATTTGTATCATTTCAATTTAAACTATCAATTTTCCCTTACTTTTATGTTATCACAAATAAGAGGTAAGTTGGTGTGAATTTGTTACAGTAATCATTAGGATAAGTTTTACGAGTATGGGGGTGGGAAGGGAGGTGGAGGGGGAGGATGCGGGCGGGAGTGGAGCTCCTCTCCCTTGGCCACCAAAGCGCCGCCATTCACCGGTGGCATGATTCTGAGAATTATGCCACCAGTGAATGGCGGCTCTTTGGCGGCCAAGGGAGCGGAGCTCCACTCCCGCACCCATCAGAATCGCGCCACCAGTGAATGGCGGCTCTTTGGCGGCCAAGGGAGCGGAGCTCCACTCCCGCCCCCATCCTCCCCTCTTCTTTCCAAATCCAAATCATTATAATGAGCCAACCACATTGTAATTTGTACCATGTATTATATGACACATTACAAAACAAATCCAAATTGTTATCCGTCGAACCTCAACCATATTATAATGTGGCTTATTATTAAATATACCACCATAATCATTCTTCCATAACAGTCACACATAACAATTGGCACTTTATATATGTTTTGTTTCAATTGTTGATAAAACAAAAAAATTCTAACCGTTCTTCCATAACGGTCACATATAACAATTGGCACTTTATATATGTTTTGTTTCAATTCTTTATAAAACAACACTTTTCTTATGGTAACAAATTACATAACTAAATTAATGAAGTACCCATTCGCTACTTTACTACATGTGAGTGGATTTTCAATATTTGGTTTATTTAATAGTTACATGTACTAAGTGCATATTACATGTACTAAGCTGTGTAACAAACATGGCAGACTCTTTGCAATCTCCATTCCTCACTGCTGAAGACATAGACCAGCAAAAAGAAAATGTGAGAAGTAGCGACTTACCTCCCATTGAAAGATTCTTACAGTTTGCAAGGGAGAGTTTGATTGAATCAAAAAAGTTGTGGAGTCTCTCCGTCCTTGCTATCCTCACCATAGAATGCCAATATGCAATCGGTTCCATTACACAGATGTTTGCAGGCCATCTCAATAGCCTTCAATTGGCTATCGTATCCATAGGAATCTCTGTGATATATTTGTATCATTCCAATTTAAACTATCAATTTTCCCTTACTTTTATGTTATCACAAATAAGAGGTAAGTTGGTGTGAATTTGTTATAGTAATCATCGAGATAAGTTTTACGAGTATGGGGGCAGGAAGGGAGGTGGAGGGGGAGGATGGGGGCGAGAGTGGAGCTCCTCTCCCTTGGCCTCCAAAGAGCCGCCATTCACTGGTGGCTCTTTGGAGAGAATCGCGCCACCAGTGAATGGCGGCTCTTTGGCGAGAATCGCGCCACCAGTGAATGGTGGCTCTTTGGAGGCCAAGGGAGTGGAGCTCCACTCCCGCCCCCATCCTCCCCCTCTTCTTTCCAAATCCAAATCGTTATAACGAGCCAACCACATTGTAATTTGTACCATGTATTATATGACACATTACAATACAAATCCAAATCGTTATCCATCGAACCTCAACCATATTATAATGTGGTTTATTATTAAATATACCACCATAACTGTTCTTCCATAATGGTCACACATAACAATTGGCACTTTATATATGTTTTGTTTCAATTCTTTATAAAACAAAAAAATTCTAACTGTTCTTCGATAAGGGTCACACATAAGAATTGGCACTTTATATATGTTTTGTTTCAATTCTTTATAAAACAACACTTTTCTTATGGTAACAAATTACATAACTAAATTAATGAAGTATCCATTCGCTACTTTACTACATGTGAGTGGATTTTCAATATTTGGTTTATTTAATAGTTACATGTACTAAGTGCATATTACATGTACTAAGCTGTGTAACAAACATGGCGGACTCTTTGCAATCTCCATTTCTCGCTGCTGAAGACATCGACCAGCAAAAACAAAATGTGAGAAGTAGCGACTTACCTCCCATTGAAAGCTTCTTACAATTTGCAAGGGAGAGTTTGATTGAATCAAAAAAGTTGTGGAGTCTCTCCCGCCCTGCTATCCTCACCACAGAATTCCATTATGCAATCGGTTCCGTTACACAGATGTTTGCAGGCCATCTCAGCAGCCTTCAATTGGCTGTCGTATCCATAGGAATCTCTGTGATATATTTGTATCATTTCAATTTAAACTATCAATTTTCCTTTACTTTTATGTTATCACAAATAAGAGTGAAGTTGGTGTGAAGGTGTTAGATTCATGATAAACCCAACTTTGAAACCTTATATTCACTATCCCTTTTTGATTCAACACAACCCAATATTTACAATAATGTGAAGACAAACAAAATTTAAATGAGAGGAAGATATGTATTTTAAACCTAGTCACAAGTCTCTCCTATAAACAAAAAGTCCTTAGAGCCACAATATCATGAAGCATATGAATTATGGAAAATACAAACAATAATGTGAAGACAAACACAATTTAAATGAGAGGGAGATATGTATTTTAAACCTAGTCGCAAGTCTCTCCTATAAAACAAATAAAGTCCTTAGAGCCACGATATCATGAAAAGTGTGAATTATGGAAAATACAAACAATAATGTGAAGCAAACACAATTTAAATGAGAGGGAGATATGTATTTTAAACCTTGTCACAAGTCTCTCTTATAAGAAAAGTAAATTCCTTAGAGCCACGATATCATGAAATGCGTGAATTATGGAAAATACAAATTATAGATTGTTGTAGTTTTGTGTTTTTGATAGGCCTAGGTTGGTTTATTATAAAATTTAAATGTTTTTTTAAATGTAATGTTGTGGGGGTGTTAGGGGGCCTTAGAATAAAAAAGAAAAATTTAATGTCATGATGTTGGGAGTAGGGGGTGGGGGTGTTTTAATTTTTTTTTAAGTAATGTTGTTGGGGGATTTAGGGGGGTGTTTTAAATCCTTTAGATATTTTTTTAAATGTAATGCTATGGAGGGGTTAAGAGGATTAGGGTGGGAGGAGGGGTGAAGGGTTAGATTTTTTTTTAATATAATGTTGTTGGGGATTTCGGGGTTAGGGGGCGATGTTTTAAATTTTGTAAATGTAATGTTTTTAGGGGGTTAGGGGGATGTTTAATTTATTTTTTTTAATGTAATGTAATTTGGTGGGGGTCAAGGGGTTATGGGTTTAATTTTTTTTTTATTATATCCAGTCATTCATCTGCAGAAAATATAGATTCTGATGGGGTGTCAAAATCCATGGATGAGTGTGAATAATTTCACATGAAACATTTTAGATGTTTTTTATTAGTATGATGTTTGTAATTGAAACTCTAAAGAAGTTTTTGATCATTTATATGAATAATTTATTCTTGTAGGATCTAATATATGATTTCATTATGAATCACGGCATAATTTGTTTAACTTTAAATGGCTAGAGTGGCGAAATTATTTATGAAATTATTTTTTTTTTGTTTAATATGGAAGTTTCAAAAAAGTTGTAATTTATCTCTTGAAGAAAAAAATATTTTTCCAATCTAGGGGTTGATTTCAGAGTTTTTGTAAACAACAGTATGGCATTTTTAGGCCATGGCACTATTTTTTACCCCCCCCAAAAAAGTGTATACTGGTATCAACACTTTTCTATTTGTGGTTTTTTTTGGTGTTTTTTATGCAAAAATCATCGTTTTTATGGATAGAGTTCTTGTTCTTAGTATAAAGTTCTCGTTTCATAGTATAAGTGGTTAGAGGCCATGTGTGGTTGATGGAGTCAACCTTCTTATCCTTAGATCGCTAGAATATTACTTTAGGGCTAGAGGTTCAAGTCTCCTCCCATGAACATGTCAAAGTATCTATGCCCCCAAGACTTGGGGACATGGCACCATGGATCCCCTTGTGAAGTCATGCATAGTGATTTGAGGAATAATCAATTTATTGGGATGACTAAACTGTTTATTTATGGCTAAGGGCATGATCTTCTTCATTCGAACATCATTCATAATTCCTTACAAGTACATATTTCACAAAACTACATAATGCCAGTGACATCCTAAATCATGGGTCATTGATAACATCATGATTCCATGTATTGTTGGTGGAGGAGACCTCCTTATCCCTAGATGGCTAGAAGATTCATTTAGGCCCATGGCCCAAGATTCAACTCTCTTCCACTCACCATGTCCAAGGCCATAAGTCCCCAAATCTTGTACATAGTTCCATGGATACACTTGTGAATTCATGTGTCATTCCTCGATTCATTGTTCATGGATTTATATGCCTCAATTGTGTCTTTAGAGATAAAGGCACACTATTATTCCTTGGAACATCATTCCCAAGGTCCCGAGCCACCTACATACTGCTTAAAACAACATAACGACACCAACATCCTCAATCATAGGCTAATGATACCTTGAACATGCCATGTGTGGTTGGTAGAGGAAACTTTCTTAGCCCTAGATGGCTATAATACTCCATTGGTTCCCATTCTTTAGGTCTCCTCTACTAACCATGTATAAGGTCGTAAGGATACAAACCTAGATATATAGTGCCGTTGATACCCCTACGAAGTCATGTGTGGTGTTTTGGGGCATTCTTCATGGATTTTGATGCTTCAATGATTTCTTCAAGGACAAACACATGGTATTCTTCCCTATAACATCATTTCCAAGTCCCTAAGACATGTAAATACTTCTCAAAACCACCTACAAACACCAACATCCTCAATCATAAGTCAATAATACTATCATAAAGCCATGTACGCTTAGTGGAGGAAACCTTCTTATCCCTAGATGGCTAGAAAATTCTTTTAGGTATTAAATTTTAAGCCTCCTCCCTAACCATGTCTAAGGCTCCAATTCCCCAAGACGTGGATACATAGCACCATGGATACCATTTCCAAATCATGTGTAGTGATTTGAGGCATTGTTAATGACTCTACATACCTTAATAGTTTCTATAGGTCCAAAGGCAAGGTATTCTTTCACAAAACACCATTCCCAATGACCTAATACATGTACTTATTTCTAAAAACCACATAATTGAACTAGCATACTCAATCATAGGTCAATGATACTCTTAGGAGGCCATCTATGGTTGGTAGAGGAAACCTTCTTAACCATGGATGGTTAGAAGTATTGTTTCTGTCTCCGTGTTCAATTCTCATCTATTGGCCATGTTGAAGGCGCTAGAAACATAGTCACGAAACCCATCTCTCATTTAAAAAACCTCATTAGAGCATTGAAATATCAATGAACACCAATATCGTCATTAAAGGGACTATGCAGTGGTTTGAGATATCGATCATGACCTAAACACATATTTTCTATATGTTTTTAAAATAAGCAATGAATTTTGTATCAACTTAAAATAATAATGATTGAGTCATGTAGATCTCTTCAAGACCTTTCCATTGAGTATCGAACTGATAGAAAAACGAACATGCACATGTTCTTTTACATTAGTGAAAACCCATTTCTGCTTTTGAGACCACCAAATTTGTGCACCCTCCCATAGTTGTCACGTCCTCATCCCTCTGACTGGCGAAGAGGACGCGACCATGGCGTTAACCATCCGGGCTACCAGCCCCATGAAGATGTGAATTTAGAAAAATGCCAAAACAGAATGCATTGAAGTAGAACATGCACATATGCAATTGTTTATCATACACAGCAGAAGCAAACATACGTTCCTACAAGAATTCAACATGTTCATCACATTCATTAACATGAAATATGGTTGCAAAAGTAAAATAGACAATGTTACTTATCTTATAAGAACTCGTTCCGCAACTAGCTACATCGCTGCAACGTTCCACCCAACCATAGGCCAGCGTGCTCCTTAATCTCTCAGCAATGCTACCACCCTCGAGATGGGCATGATTCTCCAAGGAATAAGGGAACAAGCAAGCTTACACATAGCCAAGGATACACAAAACACAGCCAAGCCAACACAGTTGGGTTTATCAAGCCATCACCAAGATAGCCAAGCTAACATGGTCAGGTTTATCAGGCCATTAAGGAGCTGGGAAAGGCTAAATGCTAAGCTGGTGAGCTGATTGCAGAGCCAAGAACACCTACACCAGAACTAGCCTAGCTTCTAAGACACCCACACACACCCAACACAAGGAATCAGTCACTTCTCTGCTACACAGTCCCTCAGGCCCTGCATTCCCTTCCAGTGTTATTCAAGGGTTGTGGAGAAGAAAGCCAACCCTCTAGCTCTGTCTATGTGGTTTCCAATCACACCAAGTTTATCAAGCAAACCAAGCCCCCATCCCTACTCCCAACATAGTCCGAAGACCAACCATTGCACACATGCAATCAACCAGCTGTTACAACTTAACAAGGAAAACGACTGCTGAGTCATTCTTGGCCCTATCGTGGCCAAAACGAATCCCAAGCGAATTACAATAGTCCCAAACGCAACAGCACACGCAAACGCAATCATAGCATGAGGAAAGATGGCAGTTCGGCCTGGACAATTAAGCAACCAGGAAAAACTTACACGGACCACACTGGGAAGAAACTACAGTCTCCCGACCTGTGCGTGAGTAACAACAACGCAGAACCCAAAAATCAGCCCGTGAGGAAAGGATACAGCCACACCATCCGCAAATCCGTACAAGAAAAATTGCGTGGGTAAAACCAAGAAAGTCCTGTGCGTGAGAATGAACAAAAATTCCTCTCCTGCGTGAGGGTGAATAGCCTACAGAGAGGACATGAAATTGGAAGTGCGTGAGTGTTCAGCACCGTCGTGGGGAGAGTAGAATTTCTGCGGGTTTTTTTTTTCCCAACGTGAAGTTCATTGCTGGTGGAGTGTGCGGGTGGGCAAGGACTGACAATCCTGCCACCCCCACTGCCAAAACTATAACTACCTCAACCACTCAGCTGAACATTTAAGGTGGTAGTTGAATAAAAGAAGGAAAGGTGACACATGGCTTTTTCCCTCATTGGCCAAGGTTTGACATTTCCCCCACCCTTATCCTTGTGAAAATCATGCCCCTTCTCAATTTAGTTGCCGCGATCGTAGCTGGTCGGGTTGTTTAATTAAAGATGCATATTTACATGATGGAAAAACTTAATATATACTGCATGCCCCGATATACCATCGGTGACAATTTCAATCTGAAACATAGCATAACCAATCAATGGTGGGGCCTTGGCCTTTAGCTCCGCACCATGATCATTTACAATATATACAACATATACATCTAGTGCAGTGGGTTCAAAACCGGGGTGTTACAATAGTCATAAGTAAGATCATATTGAAGGGTAAGAGGAACCATGTTCTAAGATTGAGAAAGATCTTTGAGATTGAACCTTCGAGTTTCTCAATCTTAAAATGCGGTTCCTCTTACCCTTGAATACTAATAATTGTACATTTATATAAATATTATTTTAAATTAAAAATATTTATATAGAAAATATTCCTATTAGATTAAAATTATAAATGCAATTAAAATTATTAAATTAAAAAACAATTTAAAAAAAATATTAATGTGAAAAGTATGCTATTCACATTAAAAAAGTATTATAATGAAATGTAATAAAAAGGAGTAGGAATGCATTTTAGTAGGTAAGAAATTTGTAGTTAACAAATTTAGTAATTTTGTATTTTAAGTTGGTTTATTAAACATTAATAATTATTATCATTACATAATTAATATTATAATGAAAAATGGTACCCAATCTGGACCACACTAACTCTTAACATGGTTGGATTTTTTGTATCTGTAAGATTTGAACAAGCAGTAACCTTTCAGCTTAAAAGACATCTTAACCATACCCATCACCAAATGTTTTACATCTTATAGATAACATAATATATATATATATATATATATTTAAATTTTTTATCAATTCAAAACAAAAATAGAATAAATGTGTATTTATCATGTAAATCAAAATATACATCATAGTACGGATTATATAATCATGCTGCAAAGTAGGTTTAATTGGATTTGTATTTATATGGTGTTTAATATATCTAAATGCTTAAATGTACAGCCAAAATTCAATATATTATCACAAGGTAGTTTATAGTGGGGATTTAATACTCTAAATAACAAAAGCAATATGTCAGAATACATAAAGGTAAATGTTATATATATATATATATATAAAACCATGTGTGTTTTTGCACTCCAAACCTACTACCAAGTCCATCAAAAGAAGGAAAGTGATATCACTAACTAATGTCAAATAATAGCATCTATACACCCAAAACATCAACAGAAATATCCGGTACTTCCAAAATTTCAATCTTCAAATACCCTGGTCTACCTCGTGCTTGGAGACACCCACTTTTATTTTGTCATACTGTTTCTGTACATTCATGTCCCACTTTTAATGAAAGTCTTCAACTAATTTCTTTCAGTAAATTGTTTCAATGGAAGTCTTCAACTAATGGTATCTTGTCTGCATTTTTAAGGTAACTGGTTGGAGAGTCAACTTCTTGATGGTAAGATTCTATGAGCTGGCTGTGTTTTGTACCCAGAAACGTTCAACACTGACCTCTAGCTACTGCTGCAGTAGTCAAACTTTATATCACCAATCTATAATTCGACATGGTCAATGGACAGGTGGCGTGAATCAGAGATAGGACTGTTCCAAGAGTACATTCATCATATAATCCGGGTAAATGGAAATCGAGTTGTTTAAAGAGGGGATTTTTTTGACCTTTGTTTCCTGCTGGTGTTTACTAGTTTTTTGTCATAAATCTTTATGAAATTTTCAAAATGTTTAAAAACATTGTTAGATCTTACAGAGTGTGGATGTTTGGGGGTTTTCCTATCATCGAATTTCATTTCAAGCTTAAAATTACCGAACAAACAACAGAAACTACAGAAAATCAACTTGAAAGTCAAAAAGTCCCCTAGTTAAACAGCTCCAATAAAAATTGGTCAGTTTGCGAACAAGCTAAAAGTAATGGCGTCCTGAGGTACTGTTATGTAGCGAATAATACGTTGTGGCTCAGTCATCCAACATAGCAAACAAGTCGGTGGGTTTGAAAAAGAGAAGGGTGCGGATTTCAATTTGATTGAGAGAACTTCAAAACCATAACTACTTCGGAATTGGAGTGGATGTTTGATTTCGTTAGATTTTTTATTATTATATTTATTAATTTTGTTTTTTTCTGTTGATATTTTTTTTTATTTTAAAATTTGGAGTGGATTACTATGTATGCTTCTTTTAAATTACAAGAAGAGACAAATGTACTCTAAGAATTCGAAATAAACAATTATAAAAGAAATAGAAAAAAATGGTTGTTTATGCATGGATAACTTGTATATGATGAATGGTTAACCAACACTTCATGGCAAATAACTAGAAGAAGGTGAGAGATGAAAAAAATAATATAAAAAATAATTGAGAATTGATAAATGGATAAGTCATAACTGATGCATGAATGTATAGATAACTTATAGTTTGAGATGATAGATAACTAGAATAATGTGAGTGATAAATAAATAATACAAAAAATAAATGAATAACTCGTAACTAGTATAAATAACTTGTAATTTGAGATGGATTTGTAGTTAACGCATAAATAACATTAATGGTGTGGTGTTCACCAACCAAAAATTAAATAATTATACTAATTTATGTAAATGTATCAAATTAAATATTGAATACAAAAAACTTACATAACTTAATTTTATTTCTATCCAAGATATAACAAAGTCTAAGCAACTAACCCTTAAATCTATGAACATGAAATTATACAGCATGATGTTAGCGACTCCAACAAAGCAACATCCATCGTCCATTTAAAATCTTTTAAACTTCTATTCTTGCATTCTATTTTCTTTTAAATCCCTAAAAGTTACCAAGATTGCTCCGATTTATTATCCAATAGACTTTTTTACTTTTTAATGTAAATGAGTGGTAAAGTAGTCACAAAAGCATAAGCACATAGTAATTTTCTCTTTATTAGCACAACCACTTATCTTGTGGATGGTCAATATCAATAGTTCATAAGTTAATTGTTATTAATAAGTTATCCATTACTTATGCTTTCTTTCTTCTAGTTAAATGAGCTATTTGTCACAAATTGTCACTTATCCATTCATGAGCGAAGAGTTATCCATGCATCAGTTACTTATCTTAGCATCAATTACTAATTTTTTTATAAACGTTTATTTTGAATTTGGAACTATTAACATAGATCTGGACAGTACACTTATCTTATACTTTTGTAATCTATAAAAACATATATACTTATCCACCCCAAAATCTTAAATAAATAAATAAATATATTTCATTGTTTTGCTGTACAAAAAGTTCATAGCCACATCCCTTGTTGACTTTCACTGGCATCCTGTATTTTGTTAGGGTGTTCGTGATGCCCAAGATCTCACACAAAAAAAAATGACAAATCAATAATTGTTTGTCCAACCTATTTTTTATTATTATGTAAAATATTTATACAAAAACTTTTCTGCTGCAGGAAAACCTTACGGCTCATAAAATGGCGAAGCCTTTGCCTGAAAATTGTAACCCAATGCCCTTTTATAAAGTGGATTTTATACATCCCTAATGGGTCTTAGAGCCAATGGCTCTTGCCCATCCTTCATCAACTAAAAATCTTTAAGAGACGCTATACATTGAGAGCTGCCAAGTTGCATTAAATTTAAGGCTACATATCAGAAGAAATTAAGATTGTGTCATCATAATTTAAATCAGTATAGATCCATTTAAAAGGTATCTGTCAAGCATTCAGAGAGATCAAATTTCTTAAGATGTAAATATTTTTTTAGAGTGGAAATGTTGAAGAAATGTGTAATCCAATGTTTATGGTTTTAGTTTATCTAATTTATGTTGTAATATATATGTGTGTATATATTCAATATTAAACAATTTAAATTTAATTTAAGTTTATATGTTATTTTAATAATATTTTATTATTTTTTATAAAGGACACGTGTCAACTCTAGGATGAGCACTTAAAGAGTTACACATCTCTCCCTTACTAGGCTATACAATGCACCTCTTCAATGTAATGAGAATATTTAGATATATTTACAATGAAAACAAATAGTTGGAAATTAATTCCAACACTCTTCTTAATTTTCAACCTCTAGTACAACTACATTATAAACATATTTATAAACTCAAAAAACTTTCAGATTTCAAAATATTTTTGACTAATATACAGGTTGATCTTAGTCTCGACTAGGCTTACAAATGCTTAACAAACTTCTAAAAAACATATATACATAGAATTTTATTTGAATCTCAAACTTGTTATGCATCTTTTCCACTTCCATGGTTGCCAAACCTTGAACTATGTGTACTTCAGCTTCTTTATCTTCATTTTTACTTTACTCGTGAATTTCTTCTTGCATCGTCGCCAAAATTGAACTAGGTGTACTTCAACTTCTTCATCTTCATTTTTACTTTAATTATGAATTTCTTCGTCTTTTGTATTCATTAATCATTGCATAAACTATGTATTTCAATTCAACATCATCCAAAATGCATAACACATTTTAATCCTTGACCGGTTAACATATTTTTTGGTTTTTCAAATATTGGCAATTCACAAAATATTCTATTGGCTTCATCAAATTTTTTTATATAAACCTGCTCAATATATTTATGCCACTTGATCAACTACTGGCAAATCCTTAGCTTTTCAAAGCTCCACCTTTTAAGAAATTCATCAACGGATTTTTTCTTTATTTAAGTTGAAAACCAAAAATACATTCTTCTTTTTTATCACCTTCTTCATATCATGTCCTCATCTTTAATATCTTCTTCAATTCTACCTTTTATAGTGTTGTTGTTATGTAGCTTTGGCAATTCTTGGCGATGTTTATCATCGATGGATTCCTCTTTGACAAAATCATTGTTGTTGTGAAAACCAACCATTTCATCATCAATATATTCAACATTATGTTCAACTTTTTATCTACTGCTTGGAAGCATCAACACTTCTAATTACATACGTTCTTCATGAAATTTTGTAGGTTTACCACTACTATCCACACTTGCACATGCATAACCATTCACATGGCCATGCAAAATAATAGTTTTTTTGAAATTCTCCTCTTTCATTTTTCACACATATGCTTTGAACCATTTTATTTAAAAAAAAACCAGATCACTTCAAGATCCCCATTCACTTCCACTTTAGCTCATCTAGAACCATCAATGTTAATTGCTGCTAGGGCAATGTTTACACATCCTGGATGTCCATCCTCATCGTGAACTCTTTCATTTTCAGAGTTGTACATATTCACTCGTGTAATTGTAAAATATTTATTCAAAAAACTATTCATTAAGACATCTTCATTCTTCTTGCCTTCATTTTTCATGTCTCTCAGGACAATATCATTTTCAACATGTTGGGTTCTTTCTTCTGCTTGCATGCTCATAGCTTACTTTCATCTCCTACAAATTTACTAGTTTCGCTTTCCTTAATATCTTGTTCAAATATAGTATGTAATACACTATTTTATGGTCTTCTTTGACCATTATTGATATTCAAATTTTCTTCAATTATATGGAAATCTCTTTGACAAACATAGTTTCAAGTTCACAATCTTCAACAAATTCAATCATCATTTACAACAACATTCAAATGCTTGATTTCTTCTGCAACTTGGTCTTCAAAATTCTTCTTGGCCATTTTATTTCAGGGAGGCATTTCAAGCTCACTTTCTTAGCTTCATTTATCCTCATTTCATTCTTATGGTCAATTTTATCTCTGCTAATATCCTCATTATGGTTGCACTCAATTATCAATAACATTTGTTTCTTCATGAGGTATCAAAACTCTTGCAAAATTCTTTTTAGATCCTTGATTACCTTTTCCAATTACAACATTACGCATGTTGTTCCATTATTCTGAATCTTCATCATTTGATTCCAAATCTTCTTTTAAGTTCATTGTAACAATGCTCCTCTTTTCTTTAAGGTGCTCAATATGTTTTCCAACTACTTCACAAATATATGTTACTTTGTTTGCAACATCTACTCAATTTCTTTGTTCTCTTTTATACCTATAACATCACAAAAAAACAAAAAACATGTTTAGAAAATCATTTGGCCTTTGGAGCTTACTCTCCATGAGGTTTCCATCATTATTTTCACATAATTCATCTTCATGTAATTCTCAGTTTTTGCATCATTCTCAGCCTTCTTAGCTTTTGATATAGGCTCAATACTATCTTCAATTCTTTATTGCCTGTAACATTTTGCTTTTGATCATTTTTATTTTCATCTTCTCCATGAGATACAACGCTAAGTCCTCTTGTGAATTGTTCATCATCCTCTTGATAATGTTCATCATTCTTTAGGGTTGCAAGTATTTCATCTAAATTTTCTTCAACTAAATGTGTTTCCCTGCCAAAGCTAACATTCTCAAAGTTGTGAACATTTTTAGTATCTTCATAAGGTTTATATTGCTCTACCTCATGACCAACAACAATTTTCTCATCATCTTCACATTCAGTTATATAGTGCCACAACATCTATAGAGTTGCTCTCATCTTCCATTCCAACATCAACATCATTAATATTGTCCATTTCTTCAAATTTACATCTTGCTACTATGCCATTCTGATTCATATATTGTCAATATTTTCAATCTGTTCTAAACCACACAAAGGGTTTCATTCTTTACCTCTTCTACTTCAACACAAAGTTCAATATCATGATCACAATTCTCAGCATTGTTCATGACAACTGTATAAAAAAAGTAATTATCAATTCTTAATAATTCAGCTTGATGGTAACTGGTGTTGCTGACCCTTACATCAAACTCCATTTTCAAACATTCCAAAGATTCCTCAGCCCAATTTGTTAATGAACTTACATAGAAAATATTGTCATCGAAGGCTACCTAGATGAGTTTTAGTGCTAAAGCATCCCTTACCTCATCATGGCGATCATAAGTCCATTTTCAATAAAACAAGTAGTAAAAATTCTACATGAACTAGAGTCCTCATATTAATAGCCCAAAACTCATAATCCCTACCTAAGAAAACTAGAATTGGCAACAATTTAGTCTTTGGCTCCTTCCCATCTCTGACTTGAATTGACAATGGCTACTAAACACAACACTCTAGCACAAAACTTCATTTCTTATTGTCTCATTTTCTTCAAGCACAGACAACAACCCTGTTTCCTTCTATACGACTAGACTATACGAGCGTAGGAACATGAGAGTTTCCTACAGGAAATCCCCAAATTCACTTAGAAAACACTTATTTTAATTGGCTCAACCACTACCCAACTTCAAAATATAAATATAAATATGTTTTTCCATTAAAATATAAAAATATTTTTCCCATACAAAATATATAAAATATAAATATATCAATCAAACTATATATATTAATATAATCATTACTAATGTTGTATCTTTGGATTCCAAATTTACTTACAACCAAACCAATGACCTTTAGAAGTTCATCTTATCATCTTAATGAGAATACTAACAGTTTACAGATGAGATAATTACGTCAAAGACGTTCTTCTCCCAGGTCCATTTTTCCCCACCATGGCGAAAAACGGTTGTCCCTTCAGCCAATTATTTGTTGCCAAGTTTCATCTTCTATCCCTCCAATGAAAAATCAACATGAATCTGTACCCTCCACGTGTTCTGTGTCGTCACTGTCCCGTTCAATATGGATTTCATGGCTGAAAAGGCCGACAGTACAAGGCATCCCTGTGTCAGATAACAAGTTATTTTGCCACTGGAAAGGCAGGCAGAACAAGCAATCCATGTGATTTGACCTTGAAACCACCGTTGAAGGTTTTATTTATTTACATTTGTCCAGGCGGAATTGAATAAAAGTGAAAATTGGGTTTTATATGAGCTTGGGTTTGATCTAAAGCCAAACGAAACAAGCAACGCATCTGGACATGATACTTGTGATCGGAACCATATTTATTGGCAACGATCTAACCTAACGGTGAAAGAATTAGTTTCCTCAACCCGAGGATGATCGGCTGATTGAGCAGTAGAGACATTGGTGGATAGAACGTCAAATTCAACTCTCTCCACCTGTTGCTTGAGCTTCTCTACATATTCAATAGCGTCCACTAAAATTGATGCTTTGTCCATCTATAAATCATCACAAATACAAAGCATATATATAAATTCAACAGTAAATGAAATGGGAATATTGCCAAAGATTGGATCGAAATCCGCCTAACTTTCGTTGACTTACGAGTTTTGACAATCTGTACATCTATCATTGTTAATTCAATTGATTTGCCATTCCCGATTCATTTTCCCTGCTTCTTGGTATCTAGAAGAGGCAAGGCTTCCTTTGTTTTCATATATACTTTTGCCAATTGTAGCTTGCTCGAGCTTTGCAATAGAATTTTAACTTCTTGGTATGAATCTATGCGGAACTATGAATTTGAGGAAAGGAATCATGCAACAGAGCTTGTTGTTGTGTTTTATGTTTTGGCTTACCTCGGCAGCCATTATGGACAGGGCATTGAACATGTCGTCGGAAGGAGCATGTAGGATTTTGTTTTCCACTTCACAGAAGATTTGAAGACGAAATGAGTTTTCAGCCCTCACCTCCTTAGACTCTGACTCTGACTCTAAGAGCTGCGATCCCATGGGAGATGAGGACAAAAAGAATATCTGTGATCACTTTCATTCCTCAGCTTTAGGAGAGAGGGGCTGAGGAACTTATTTTTGCTTCTTCTTCTTCGTTGCTTGTGATTTATTGATGGCGCCAACATCTCTTCCATGCTCAAATAACCTTTCTTTTGAAGAGGAGGAGCGAAGCCTCACAGGCCTAAGCCGCCTATCACTGCTGCCCCTGCCTTAGAATCTTACGTGCAACATTAAATTTGATATTTGCATATACACAAATGTGAGTTGTTTTAACCCAGATGGAAATATGATATTTGTATATATACAACTATGAGTTCTTTAACCCAGATTGAAAGCCTATGACTTCGTCTATCAACCAATCTTTGATCTATCAAATGTGCCAGGTCTTATTGGATCCACCAAAAACACTTATTGGGAAACCCATATAGCTTCTAGATTTATCATATAAAGCACCAAGACTTTCGTTGTATCTTATTTAGAACAGTTGTTCCTCACCTTTAGGATTTGATTATTCCATACCTCCATCTTTAGTTTCTTCTTTTGGGGCAACCTACCAAACCCTTTAGTATTTTATAACTACATGCCTCAGTATTTTAGCCAAAGCATTCAAACAAGAACAAAATAACTTGGACAAATCTCTGTTGTCACTGCAATTTGGAAATTACTAATAAAAAAGATGAAAGAAAGAATCCATAACATTTGGCAGTCCCGGTCACTATAATTTGATTCAAGATCAGTTCGATTTCAAAGTTTAGAATGTGTTGGTTTTACGTTAACCAGCTCAAAAACTCATGAAAATTGTACCCATGGAGCCTATTTTCCTAATGGGTAGGCTATTCCATCATTTTGTAGAGCTTAGCACACCATGAATACGCTTATTCTCTGTGGTGATTTGTAGTTTTCTCATCAATTCACTGAATTTGTAGTGGCATTATTCATGATTTTGCACTGGGTTTATTATCCTTCATTCTCCACGAACATAGTAACTAATTACGTGTATGTATTTTCAACAAACTTATAGGTTTGAAGTAGATCTGTTAAATAAATTCGACATGAGTTTGCCTCTGGATCAATGTCGTCCAAGGGAAATTTCAACAGGTAGATATGAGTTTGGATGGGGAGCCTCACCAGATGCAGCCATAAGTAAAGGACCCACCAAACAAAACTACGTCGCCACCACCATCAGTCCTGCCTTGATAGCCATTGTTAATAAATATAATAGACAATGGCTCAATATAACATACATTGGTCACCAGACAAGACAATAGAAATGAAACCTAGAATTAATAAGCAATCAACGTGAGCTCGAAACTCTCATCATAAAAATTAAATCGTCTGCAACCCAACTACATTTGGATGAATGATACCAGACCAACCAAAGAACTGACGAGAAAAACATACATGGGTGGTCGGGCATTGCCTCGGTATGTGCTATGCTTCATCAAGCGAAGTGCAACATGCAAAGTGTTTACCTTTCATGATAAATTTGTGTTAACTGTCCCATGCAAATATTTAATAAGAAGTTCATCTATATATACGACTCTGGCCCACCCAGCATTGCAAACAACCACATCAATAGGCCTCCTTTGGAACGATTGTTCTATTGCATCCAAAAGAGTTTCATAGTCACCCACATCAACAATCTGGGAAGGAAAGAAAACAGTCCTAACTTGAGCCCAACAAATACCCAACACCAATAATGAAATTCAAAATGAGAAGAACATGTAGATGTACCTTTGAGCATATTCTATCAGCACTCATAGTTTTATTATCGACCAATTTGTCTATTGCCTTCTTGAGATTAGCAGAGCTTCTCGCTATCAGAGTAACGAAAGCTCCTTGAGATAGTGCCTCTTTGGCAATAGCAAGGCCAATACTGCTAGATCCTCCTGTTATTAGGACATGCTTTCCACTGAGAGACTTCAGACATGGCGAAGGTTTCCAAAGCAGGGTTACCCCAAGAAAAATAATTAGAAGAAGAAAAAGAATTGTGAGAATAGTTGCAGCAACTTCCATTGTTAGGAAAGGTTCAGGCGTTTGGAGAATGCCAATCTGTGTATTACATATGAGCATCCATTGTAGGTTTGTCAATATCGTGCTGTCTTATTTTCGCCATGGGATTTTAATATGGGAGATGGTATGTCAAGATAAACAATTGACGACGACCATATTATATGCTAAAAGCAATAACTAGGCACCATAAATTATGGTAGCCTATGAAAAGAGTGATTCTCTTGGAGAATATGATTTGGCAGCTTATGGTTGGAATATGGAATATTGAGTTCATTTAAAAAAAAGTGACAGTAAATTGATTTTTTTTTTGTTTTTTTCAGACCATGAGTTGATGGTCCTCAAAAATACAAATATTAAAAATCAATTATTATGGGTTAATGGTTCTCATAAATAAAAACATTAAAAATCAATTATTATGGGTTGATCGTCCTCCTAAATACAAATATTAACTAGTTGGAGGGTGAAATGACTTAGAACAGGAATCTAAAATCAAATTGTATATAAATTAAAGTTTTCCCATGTTATATAGTTGGAAATATCACGATTTGAAAGTAAGTTTTTGCAAAAAGGTGAATTTCCTAAGTAGTTAAATAATAGATTGTTTTCAGGTTTTACTACAAGATTTTTTTACTAGCTGTTTGAATGGGACCCTGTGCCACTTGTTTTGTTGGCTTTGACATTTTTGAACTCATTGAATTTTTATGTAAATTATTCTCTTAGATTTTATTAGTTAAAGCAACAATTTTATTATATATAATTCAATATTATTAATTTCACTTAATTTAAGAGGTATATACCAAGCAATTTTGTTATACAAATATGAGAAACTTTAAATTAGAGAATATTTAATTTAATTTTATTAATTTCACTTAATTTAAGAGTAGATACCAAGTAGCTTTGCCATTAATTACACCTACTTAAACATGGATGAATAATATATCTTAATGTATTTATATTTATATGTGTTTCGCAAAACAAAAGATTGAAATTTACTTAAGCATAGAAAAATATAGGAAATAGAATTGATATTTTATAATTCATAAAAGGATAGAAAGAAGTTATGTATTTTTTGAATTGATATTTTATAATTCATAAAAGGATTGGAAGAAGTTATGTATTTTTTTAAATTGATATATTATAAATTTTATATTTTATAAAAGATGAAAATAACCTATTTATTTCTTTAATGAGATGAAAAAGTACATGACTTTGGCTTTCTATATTGAGGAATTAATGAAGGTAAGAGTAATCATTTGATATAAGAATTGATATTTTATAAAAACTTTAAAAAATATATTGTGGCAAAATCTTTTTATAAAATAATTATATATGTGACAAGGTCTTTTCAAAGCATTTAATAAATTTTTTATTTGTAATATGACCATTTAAAAGAAGAATTTTATTTCGAGATTTCTTTAATGGGAAAACCTAATAAACGTGCAAGTCTTTTGTGTTGGACCTATGGTAAATAAATGTTTTCAATAGTACTTGAAGTCTACTTGGTTGAAAATTGGAGTTTAGTGTATTGTAGTGGAAGGTTTACCTTTGAGTTTTGTTCGCTTCAAATTTGTGGTGACAGAAGATTGGGTCTCAGTTAAAAATTAGGGTTAATTAATATTTTAAGCTAAACACTTAGGTGTATTGATTCAATAAAAGATACTATGGCATGCTAAGATTGTCATCACAATTTATGCAACCTTATCCAATAAATCCATACCTTAACCCACTCAGGAATTTGAACCTCCATATTAATACAAGCTTAATCACGTCACTTGTGGATAGACCACATTATTATTATTCAAATCAAATCAAATCTTATTTTAAGAGGCCTTATAAAGATACATATTTTCAAAACTTGCAAAAATTCCCTTACAAAAATTATTTTCTAATCATAAATCTAATTTTAAGCTTTGCTTCTACTGTATTTTAGTTATAAAATAATTTATATTTAGTATTTTTTTATTAACTAAATTACAACTATTTATTAATACAAAAGATATGTATTCTATATTTTGTGTTTTAAAATTAACCAAATTATCAACTTTTGTCAACACAAATAATATCAGTTTTTATTTGTATTAACAAAATAAAAACAATTTGAAGATTTTACTTTCAATTTGGAGGGCATCTGTCTTTGAAGTGGAATTTTTATAAATGATAAAGTAAAAGGTGTATATATATATATATATATATATATATATATATATATATATATATTCAAATAAATTTTGAGACGTAATAAGTTGTAAAGTACAATAAGCACATGATGAAGGAAGGCTAATTTTAAGAAGTCAAAAGAAGAAGAAAAAGTTATCTAAAAATAGATTGATCACACTGTAAAAGTTTGAGAAGTGAGCCCTCTCTTAAATTTATGGCAATTATATGCATCACCCATAATTTTTTTTGGTGATAGTGAGATATTGTTTGTTTAATGATCTTGTTTGTACATAACAAAAACAGTCATGCATATTGGACATTGACAAATTATTAAGGGTGACTAACTTATTGTGAACCATCCTTGGGAAGCTACATTTCTTAGAGTACAACACCATTAAAAAAAATAGTCCCAATGCATTGTAAAGACACTTGTTATAAAGGAAGAGAAAATGTTGGATGAGGAAATGATAAAAAGGAAGATACAACATCCCTAAGGAGGAAAAAACTTTGAAGCAAATGTTATTTAGGATTTTTGTGGTATAGGGAATTTTCCCTTCAGGATTTTGTGTTATGTTATTTTCCCTTGAGGATTTTGTGTTATGTTTTGAAAATAAACCACCAAATTGTGTATGAAATTCCACAAAAAATGCTATTTCTAATGATTAAATATATTTTCAATCATAGGATATAATTACGTCTATCCCAAAATTTCACAATATGAATTTTTAAGAAATAAAAATGTACTTTATATGTTAAATTAACATAATAGTAAAAAGAAAATATCAACATTGCATAAGTTGAATCTATATTTTTCCATTAAAATCATCATTCAAATTTATTAATTAAATTTTTTTTTCTTCCACGTTATTTTGCACTTTTGGGGCAATTGCTAATATTATGATGCTGAAAAATCTATACAACAGATGGTTGTGGAGCGTAACATAACGTACGTCTCACCTCAATTGATGACATCATGTCCATGACCTGTCAAGAAAAAAGGCCACTATATTCATGCCTCCTTTCTAGGTGGTTAATAGGAAATTTCGTATTGGTTTTTCTGGACTTTGACTTTAATGCCTATCTTCACATATCCAATGTGTGGTTTTTGTCTAATACTTTTCTATAAATTTGTGTCGTGGAGATTTAACGAGCCGACGATTCACTTTGTTTCCATTATTCGACTTTGATAGCCAAAATCGAGCTGACTAAACTTGGGTTTAGGGCTCAGTCGAAATTCAGATTTCAAATTTTACCTTTCACGTCGACCACTTTCCTTTTTCACCAGTCGGGTGAAACTTGTCTATGTCCGACTAGACAAATTTACAAATTTTAATCGGTCCTTCACTCGACCAAAATTACTTCAACTTACTTGTCCGACCGATTTTTAACTCAACCAATTATACTCCGACCAAGTCGGACCTCCAACCAAGTCGGCTCTCCGACCAAGTTGGCTTCTTTAGTCGGCTGACCAACCGACCACTCAAGTCGGCTCTTCAACCACTCTAGTCGGCTCACTCTCATCGGCTCACTCTGGTCGAAATCTGCAGAATATGTTTCTTAGTCTAAGGACTTAAGAAATTACAAATGCTTTTCACCTGTGAGTAAAATGAAGTAAAATAGACAGATTTACAAATCCAAATAACTTATGAGAAACATGTGCCAAATATGTAGGAAGACTTGAGTCGACCAATGTGCCGTAAAACCTGGAACTTTCACGCAGTGAGATTTTTATGGGTTCTTGTTCTTTCACTTAACAGTAACTGTAAAAGACATTTACAGGAGTAAATCTGGAAACATGTGCGGCCAAATAATCATGCATTCAACCACAAACTATTTCATATATTAACTATGCTGAAATAAGAAAGTACTACAAACTTGTCGGTTACAAAATGGTCGGTCCAGACTTGTCCGACCAGACTCGTCGGTCTACAGAGCTTCAGCTCGTCGACTAAATTACATGCATAGAAGCTTGAGCTTCGACTTCTCTTTCTCACCCTGAGTTCCCCTGCTGTCTACTATCTGTCTGTGTTCTTCCTGTGTTCAACTCATTTACAAAAAATGCTTCTTCTATTTATAGGCAATTTGAAACTTGCTACAGCATGGGTCAACTGACTTGCCATTAAAGACTGTAATTACAATCTACCTAACAACTTAGCTTCTGAAATAAATTCGATTGGACTGTGCTGCCTACTTGTGGACTTTTCCTCCTTGTCAGACTGACAGACAAGATCTCGACTCGTATGGCCTCTGACAAAGTCGGCTGGAAGTTGCGTACTGATCTGCGAGTAATTACGTTTCTCCAACACTCCCCCTTAATTATAAGCAGATGGGGTTTTTAAAACAACAAATTACAAAATGTCTCAGAGCTTAGACATGCTCTGTTTATGACAGAGTTCACTGTGGAGAACTTGTCATTCCAAGATAACTACGCAGATACTAGAATGTGTCCTTTGTTAATGGATTTGTGAAGATGTCAGCCAGTTGGTCTTAAGACCTGCAAAATTCCAAACAAATTTCCTTGTCGTTCACCGACTCTCTTATAAAATGAAACCTTGTGTCGATGTGCTTGGTTCTCTTGTGAAACACATGATTCTTTGATAATGCTATGGCTGAATTGTTGTCACAGAAAATTGTTGTCGGTTCTTGATGGTTCTGTGACAAGTCTTTTAAGACTCTCCTCATCCAGACAGCTTGACATGCAGCACTTGTCGCTGCAACATACTCTGCTTCAGTTGAAGATAGAGTTACTATGGGCTGTTTCTTTGAAGCTCATGAAACAATACCTGTACCAAAATGAAATGTCTACCCAGATGTGCTTTTCCTGTCATCTATGCTGCCTCCATTGTCACTGTCAGTGTAACCAATGAGTTTAAAATTTTCTAAGGTTGAATACATAATACGAAGGTCTCTTGTGCCACTTACATACCTCAAAATTCTTTTACCTGCTTGCCAATGTGAGTCTTTTGGTGACTCCACGAACCTTGAGATCAAACTTACACCATACATAATGTCTGGTCTTGTTGCTGTCAAATACATAAGGATGCCAACAAGCCTTTTGAATAGCGTAGGATCTACAGTGGATCCTTCATCATCCTTGCTCAATTTTAAACCTGTTATTACTGGTGTTGGGGCTATCTTGCAGTTAGACATGTTAAACCTTTTTAAAACTTCACTTGCATACTTAGACTGTGATATAAAGATACCACTTTCAGACTGCTGAACTTCAATGCCCAGAAAAAACTTCATAAGCCCCAGATCAGTCATTTCAAATTCTCTTTCCATGACTGTTTTAAAATTTGCTATGCCATAATCACCAGTAAATATTAAATCATTTACATACAGGCAGACAATTAACATCTTACCTTTCTCATCGACTTTGGTGTACAAAGTCGGTTCACTTTCACTTCTGTGAAATCTATTTTCAATGAGATAGGAATCAGTCCGACTGTACCAAGCTCTAGGAGCTTGCTTCAAACCATATAATGCCTTTTTCAGCCTATACACTTTGTGCTCTTGACCTGGAACTTCATACCCTTGTGACTGTTCCACATATACTTCCTCTTCTAGATAGCCATTTAAGAATGCCGACTTGACATCCATTTGATGAACATGCCATTTGTTTTGTGCAGCAATGGCCAAAATGGTTCTGACTGTATCCATGCATGCAACAGGTGCAAACGTTTCATTGAATTCGATGCTGGGTTGCTGTGTGAACCCTCTTGCTACCATTCTTGCTTTGTGCTTTTGCACATTTCCATCAGCATCTTGCTTTGTCTTGTAAATCCATTTGACACTGATTACATCCTTGTTTGTTGGTACATCGACCAGTTCCCATGTCTGGTTCTTTTCAATGCATTCTATTTCTTCATCCATGGCTTGTACCCATACTTCTTCTTCAACAGCTTCTTCAAATGTTAGTGGATCATATATAGGGGAAAATAATGCAAACAGAGAGAATGAATTAGGTGTACCAGCTTCATATATCTCTCGCGGACTTCTTGTCTTCACCGGTTATGTCGATGTCGACCACGACGAAATGCTTGATGGAGTCTGCTATCCCCTTGGTGTACTTGTCGGTGTAGCTTGAGCTGCTACTTGTGTCGATGGTCCTTGTGCTGAACCATGTCTTGGTGTCATGGGAGTCGACGGTGCTCCGACTGGTTGACTTACATGTGGTATTTGAACCACTTCCTCTTCCATATCATCATTGTCAATGTTCGACACAATCTTCACATTTGTGTCGACGGTTCCATCCCATGATTCGTTCTCGAAAAATTGAACATCCCGACTGATTATGACTTTCCTTTTGACAGGGTCATACAACTTGTATGCTTTTGTGTCTTCTGAATAGCTGACAAAAATACATTTTTGTCCCTTCTTGTCTAGCTTCTTTCTCAGCTCATCTGGAATATGAGTATATGCAACACAACCAAAAACTTTTAAATGTGAGACGTTATGATTCATACCTGTCCATGCTTCTTGGGGAACTTTGTTCTTCACACTCTTTGTCGGACACCGGTTCATAATGTAGACAGCAGTTGCGACTGCTTCACCCCAATACTCATTTGGCAAATGCTTGGCTGCCAACATGCTGCGTGCCATCTCGATGATGGTTCTGTTCTTCCTTTCGGCAATACCGTTTTGCTGAGGTGTATACTGTGCAGTGAATTGTTTCTCTATGCCATGGGTCTTGCAAAAATTTAGAAATTCATTTGAAACATATTCACCTCCTCTGTCGGTCCTTAAAATCTTGATGCGGTGACCACTCTGGTTCTCCACGAGTGCCTTGAACTGCTGAAAATAACTAAATGCATCAGATTTGTGTTTCAAGAAATATACCCATGTCTTTCTTGAGTAATCATCAATAAAAGTTAGAAAATACTTGCAGCCACCAATGGATGATGTCTGCATTGGAACACAAATGTCAGAGTGCACAATTTCAAGTGGTGTGTGTGCTCTATAGGACTTTCCGACTGGAAATGTCTCTCTATGCTGCTTGCCAAAAATACAGCCTTCACAAACCCTCTCTGGTCTGTCGATCAATGGTAATCCCTTCACCATGTTCTTTGTGTGCAGTAGCTTTAGCCCACCAAAATTCAGACGTCCAAATCTGAAATGCCACAACCAGGATTCATCCTGAACTTCTGTCTGAAATGCAGCTTGCAAATTAGCACTGCAATTTTCTCTCTTGTCGAGGATCTCGACTGTTTCTTCACTTTCTGCCTTGAATGCAGCTCCTGTCTTTGTCTTCCCTTTTATGCTGGGAACTATCCTCAAAGGAAACAAGCGGTTGCTTGTCATTGGCACTTTTGCTATCAGTTGGTTGCTTGGACGCTTGTCTTTGATCACACAATGTTCATCTTCCATGTAGACTCTGTAGCCTTTTTGTAACAACTGTCCAATGCTTAACAGATTATGTTTCAGACCTTCGACATGATAGATATTAGGGATATAATTACTCTCCCCCTATTTGGTTAGAATATCAACAATGCCTTTTCCTAAGACAGTGAGTTGGACATTGTTTCCAAGTGTAACATCAGTTTTAACTGAAGTGTCTAGACTGGAAAACGGATTTAAATTTCCAGTCATATGGTTGCTGCATCCTGAGTCTAAGTACCATATGTCATGTGTACTTTCTTGAACAGCATTGCATTCAAGTGGAGATGTCGATGCCATTAACATTGCTCCTGTCGACATGTTGGTGCTGGTCGACTGACTTGGGCTTTGTCTTCCTTGGTCATATTGCTTCTTCCTGCATTCATATGCATAATGACCAAACTTCTTATAGTAATGACATTGAATTTTTGATTTATCAAACCTCTGGCCACTTGGCTGACTTGGGTTCTGGTTATCTCCTCTGCCACCAACATTTGTAGGATTTCTGCCTCGTCCTCCTCTTGAAAAACTTCTTCCTCTGCCTCTGAAGTTGTTTCTCCCCTTGCCTCTACCACGGCTTATGGATGACTGTGCTGCAAATGCACCTTCCAATGATGTCTGTGATCTGTTGATTCTGTGTTCATGATTGATGAGTGAAGCTTGTAGCTCATCAATGGAGAATGTCGACATGTCTGTGTGTTCCTCTAAGGTCACAACCAGACTTTCAAATCTTGGGGGAAGACTTTTGAGAATTTTTTCAACAACCCTTTGGTCAGATACGGGTTCTCCATGAGATTTCAGTTGGTTTATCAACCCAACAACTCTGGTGTAGAATGTGTCTACATTCTCTGAATCATTCATGCACAGAGATTCAAAGTCTTTTATCAGAATCTGCAGCTTGGATGTCTTTACCTTAGTCAAACCTTGATAGGCAGTCTCCAATGCATCCCATGTTTGCTTGGAATTAGTCGATGCTGCTATTCTTGGGAGTATGCTCTCATGCATAGCTTGATGTATGAAAAACAGAGCTTTTCCATCTCTCTTCCTCTGTTCTCTCAAGGAATATTTCTGAGCCTGTGTGAGATTGTTATATGCTGTCATGTCTGCTGGTTCTACATAACCATGCTGGACTATCTCCCAGACATCTTGACCTCTGAATAAAACCTTCATTGTTAAAGACCAATATTCATAATTCATTCCTGTAAAAATTGGAGGTTGTAATGAACCAGAAGTGGAAGCCATTTTTTAATTTAATTAACTTTCCTTAGAAAATTAAATTCCACTCTTTAAGACAAGATTTCTTTCCTAAAATCTTGGGCTAATATAAGCCTTGTTCTGATATAACCTTGCTCTGATACCAGATAACCAAAACCGAGCCGACTAAACTTGGGTTTAGGGCTTAGTCGAAATTCAGATTTCAAATTTTACCTTTCACGTCGACCACTTTCCTTTTTCACCAGTCAGGTGAAACTTGTCTATGTCCGACTAGACAAATTTACAAATTTTAGTCGGTCCTTCACTTGACCAAAATTACTTCGACTTACTTGTCCAACTGATTTTTACCTCGACCAATTTTACTCCGACCAAGTCGGACCTCCGACCAAGTCGGCTCTCCGACCAAGTTGGTTGCTTTAGTCGGCTGACCAACTGACCACTCAAGTCGGCTCTTCGACCACTCTGGTCGGCTCACTCTGGTCGAAATCTGCAGAATATGTTTCTTAGTCTAAGGACTTAAGAAATTACAAATGCTTTTCACCTGTGAGTAAAATGAAGTAAAATAGACAGATTTATAAATCCAAATAACTTATGAGAAACATGTGCCAAATATGTAGGAAGACTTGAGTCGACCAATGTGCCGTAAAACCTGGAACTTTCATGCAGTGAGATTTTTATGGGTTCTTGTTCTTTCACTTAACAGTAACTGTAAAAGACATTTACAGGAGTAAATCTGGAAACATGTGCGGCCAAATAATCATGCATTCAACCACAAACTATTTCATATATTAACTATGCTGAAAAAACAAAGTACTACAAACTTGTCGGTTACAAAATGGTCGGTCCAGACTTGTCCGACCAGACTCATCGGTCTACAGAGCTTCAGCTCGTCGACTAAATTACATGCACAGAAGCTTGAGCTTTGACTTCTCTTTCTCACCCTGAGTTCCTCTGCTGTCTACTATCTGTCTGTGTTCTTCCTGTGTTCAACTCATTTACAAAAAATGCTTCTTCTATTTATAGGAAATTTGAAACTTGCTACAGCATGGGTCGACTGACCTGCCATTAAAGACTGTAATTACAATCTAAATAACAACTTAGCTTCTGAAATAAATTCGACTGGACTGTGCTGCCTACTTGTGGACTTTTCCTCCTTGTCAGACTGACAGACAAGATCTCGACTCGTACGGCCTCTGACAAAGTCGGCTGGAAGTTGCGTACTGATCTGCGAGTAATTACGTTTCTCCAACAGACTTCAGATTTTGCAATACCCTTATAGAACAGTAGTGTTTCTTTTATGTATTTCTCATCCTTACTCACTTTTACACGTCTTGTTTTAATCGCTTAATTGGCCAATAATTTTAATGATATCCAGCATACCAAACTTTGAAGCTCTATTTGGTCAACAACATGACTACATTGATTTTCATTTGTGATTCATATGAATACACATATGAACTGTATGTGTTCGCTAATTCGAAAACGATTGCTGCAAATTGAATTAGGTTTCACCAAAATCCTATGGCTGATCAACTCAACAACTCGAGAAGCGATGGCGCCCCCTACTTAGAAATGGTCGATGAAGCAGCTCGTCATGATATCAATATCCCTCCTGTCGACAGATACAATTTGTAGCATGACATTAATTTTGCAATTTTAGGTTATTTGGATACACAGATTTCACATTTGCACACAGCCTACGCAATCCGCAGTGGCCAAATATATAAGTGGTTACATATTTACGTGGTGATTCAAGGAGTGATTTTCACCACCCTTTATTCTTCTGCACATCAATTGAAGCCCCAGCCAAGATGGTGCAGTCATGATCCAGGAGTCATTTATGCCGTTCTCTGTAAATTTGTTCAACAGTTCCATCTACACAAACGAAGAATAGAACTCCAAGAAGAACGTCGTAATTTTGTGGTGGACATCGATGGAATTACATCTATAAAGATAAGGAATCATTTTCTTTTCTTCAACTATGACACACGGAGCGTCGTATTTGATGAACCAGTAAATGAGATCAAGTATCACATCAACTGGTGGGCTGCAGAAAGAGCTGCATTTCTTGGTTTCTTGATGGCGTTCTCACTGGGCCTCTTGCTTGTCTGTAGTCTCGTTCTCTGCCAACAATCCTAATTTCAAAATGAATATCACCACCGTTTAGTCTGCCTCATGCACATTATGAATGTTATTGACATAGGTCTGAAGAACCTTAGCAAATCAATATCTCATTATATATATGAGTCTTACATATAAAGGAAATCAAAATAATTTTCTACATTTAGATAACTAGATTATTAACTAGATTTTACTAACTAATAATTGAAATAGTATTTACAATCTAATTCTGAAGTATTATTCAAAATTCCCCCTTAATCGAAAGGGACATCTGACATGCCAAGTTGCATTCTAAATTTTTCAAACTTTTTAGGGCCCAATGCTTTAGTAAAGATATCTGTAATTTGTTTAGGACAATGTGTCAGATGAATGATTTTGGCCTCAACATGATGTCGAATCAAGTGATATTTGGTGTTGACATGTTTGGTTCAATCATGGAATTTTGGATTCTTGGTCAATTGAATTATAGAAGTGTTGTCAACAAAGAGAGACGTTGAAGTCACTTGTTTCTCCTACAAGTCTTCAAGTATTTTATGAAGCCAAATGATTTCTTTTGTGGCTTAAGCTGCTACAACATATTCAGCTTTAGTTGTAGAATCAACAAAAACCGATTGCTTTCGTGATCTCCATATGATAGCTACTGATCCAAGGTTCATCAAATAACCTGAAGTAGAGACCCGATGCTCTTTATCTCCATCAAAATCTGAATTTGAATAACCAATGAGATGAGAGTCTAAAACTTTAGAATATTTGATGCCATAAGATTGAGTTCCTTTTAAATATTTGAGCACTTGCTTTGTTTCATTCCAATGACTTTCACAGGGATGATGCATAAACCTGGAAAGTATTCCTATAGCAAAAGTTATGTCGGGACGAGTAGTAGTAAGATAAATTAAACTTCCTTATGTCAGGATGAGTAGTAGTAAGATAAATTAAACTCCCAACAAGTTTCCTGTACTTTGTTGGATCTTCAAATGTGCTACCTTCATTTGAAGTAACCTTTAGATTCTGCTCCATAGGTGTAAAAACAAGATTACAATATTGCATACCAAATTTGTTTAATAACTCTCCAACATATTTTTTCTGAGAAATGAAAATATGCTTTGGTTTTTTATTTATTTCAATTCCTAAATAGTAATGTAATAATCACAAATATGTCATATCAAAAACCTTTTTCAACTCTCTTTTGATAGATACTATATAATCATCATTATTTCCTATAATAAGTAAATCATCCACATAGACAACTAGATATACAACCGATCTTCCTACTTTCTTGACAAATAAAGTTGCATCATTTAGATTGAAGTGCTTATAATACAATTTGAGAAAATGTTCAATTAACTTTTCATACCAAGCTCAGGGTGCTTGCTTCAAACCATATAAAGATTTAACTAATTTGCATACCTTCTATTCTTGACCTTTAATAGCAAAGCCTTCAGGCTGATCCATATACACATCTTCTTTTTAGTCTCCATTCAAAAAGGCGGTTAAATTAACATCCATATGATGTATCTTCCATCATTTTTGTGCTGCTAATGAAAACAAAGTTCGAATGGTGCCCCATTTAGCTACAGGAGCAAATGTTTCGGTGTATTCAACGCCTTCTTTCTATGCATACCCTTTTGTTACAAGTCTCGCTTTGTGTTTTTCAAGTGAGCCATCTGCTTTATACTTATTCTTATATATCCACTTGCATCCAATCGGTTTGGTTCCAATTGGAGAGTCCACCAACCTCCAAGTTCCATTTTTTATGAGAGAGTCATACTCTCTTTACATTGCACTTTTCCATACATCACTATTTACCACTTCTTGAAAAGATGCAGGCTCATCAAACGCATGAAAGTTTAATTCACAATCTAATGTTACAAAATAATAATACCTTTTAGGAAATGTCTTAGTCCGTATCGATCTATGAACTTCTTGTTGTGGTGTTTTCTTTGTTTCTTCTTTAAGAGCAGGTTCTGCATTATCTATGATACTTAATTTATCCATTCCATTAACAATATCATCAACTGTCTCATCTTCTATTTCATCAACTTGTGCATTAGAAGGAAATTCCAAAACTTGACTTAGAACATGAATCCCCCCTTCAATATTTGGAAGTTCATTATCCATTTCATGATAGATTTTTTTAGAATGAAATCTATCAAGCTGAGCAAGTTGTTTATCAATAGTGAGTGCATCTTTCTCAAATTCAATAAATATAACACCTCTATAAACAATAAACTTCTTGTTATCTTCAATGATACAACCTATAAGCTTTAGAGGTATTAGAATATCCCAAAAAAATACACTTTTGACTTCTTGCTCCCAATTTATGTCTTTGTTGCTCATGAATCAAAGCATAACATGTGGAACCAAAAATTCTGAAATGCTTGACAGCTGGAAGATGATCATGCCACAATTCATAAGTTGTTTTGTTTTGTAGTGCAATAGAAGGACATCTATTCTTAACATAGACAACACAAAAAACTACTTCTCCCCAAAACATTAGCTTAACATTCTTAAAAAACATCATTGATCTTACCATATTCAACAATGTCCTATTCATACATTCTGCCACACCATTTTGTCGTGGATTATAAAGGAACAATTGTTTTATGTTTAATACCATTCTCCTGCAAATATTTTTCAAAATATTTAGATGTATATTCACACTGTTATCAGTTTGAAGGGTTCCAATATTGAGTTGAGCTTCACTTTTAATCCATAAATGAAAATTTCTGAATGTATCAAAAGCTTGAGATTTTGCTTTTAATAAATAAACCCAACACATCCTTGTAAAGTCATCAATGAAAGTCATGATATATTTGTTACCATTTGCTGATGAAATGGAAATGGGCCCACATAAATCTGAGGGAACAAGACCAAGATTTCTTAAAGCTCGAAACATAGAATCATTAAAAGGTTGTTTACTATGCTTGCCTAAGATACAAGCATCACATGGGGAAAGTTGTATTGGAATACTAGGAAGCCCTTGAACTCCTTTCTGTTTCATAATCCTGAGGCTGTCATAATTAATATGACCAAATCTAGCATGCCACAATAAGCTGGAAGATAAATTACTATTATGCTGAACCAAATTTGCAGAATTCTATGAATTGGATGATGTACCATTCAACTTTAAAAGTTTGTTATCTTCCACTCCATTCATTACAATCACATTATCATAAGCTATTCTAATTTCAATGATACCATCAAACATATGTATCGAGTGACTTTGTTGTCTAATTTGCACAAGAGATATTAGATTTCTCTTCAATTGTGGAACATAAAGAATGTCAGAAAGTATATAATCAGCAAGTCCTGATAATTTCAATCTAACAGAGCCAATTCCTGAAGGTTTTAACTGAGACTTATCTGCCAAATGTACTACTCCATCAATTTGATCACTAAAAGTTTCAAATAAGTCTTTTCTACATTCCATATGACATGTGGCTCCAGTATCCAATAACCAAATCTCATTCCATGAAAACAAAGTACTGAAAGCTTCTTCAATTCCTAGATTACAATGTGCAACAACATAATGTGTAGATTTAGGAGGGTTACCTTTATCATTTCCTTTATCTTGTACTTGCTCTTTCTTGTTAATAATTTTATCCCAAGAAGTTCTACAATAACTAGCAGTATGACCAGTTTTTCCACATCTATAACATTGTTTCTCTCCTTGATTAAATCTTCCCTCCCTTCCTCTGTACTATCCTCTTTGTCCTCTACCTTGACCTCTGCTTCTATTTTCATCATTTTCAAATTCTTCTTTTGATTTGTGTCCTTTCTGTGCAAGACAAAAATTTTCTTCATTGGGCTTAGACTCCTTCTTCCCAAATGCTTTCTCTCTTTCTGCAATATTCTCAACAAGTGTTTCAAAGGTCATAGCTCTCATATGGCCACTAGCCTGAAGTGATTCTAAATAATGAGTATAGGTATGATATGGAGCTTTACTAAATGCAGTAAGTTGAATGTCAACTTTTACACCAGTTGTATCAATATCATGGAAAATGGCTCTAATTTCAGAATCAAGTTTCATTGGAGCATTATCTTTTAACTCTAAGTTAAATAACTTCATTAACAATTGTATGATTTCAAGCTCAGAATGTGAATCATACAAATATTTTAGTTTCTTTAATGCTTCCCAAACACTTTTGCTAGAAACTAAATGTCTACTTATTTCTTCACTTACAGAGGCAATAATCAAGACATAAGCCTTATTGTCCTTGCTTTTCCATAATGTTAACTCTTTGGCACTAGTAGGTGGTACTAGTGCAATTTCATCCACTTCATCTATTGCTTCTCCATCTTTCTTATCTTCTAAATTCTCATTTTCACAAATTCCATCCTACATATCATTAAAAATAAGGGCATTTTTAACTTTACGAAACCATTCTTGATAATTTTCTTTTCCAGACAAAATAACTCCAACAATTGAAATTAAAGAATTCATTGAAATTTACTGTGTAGTAAATTTTTGTGTACAAAATATAGTCTGAAATATTCTTTTCCTCTTAGCCAATGTTCTTTAAAATCATTTTATCTTCTAAAAAGATTTCCAAAAAGGTTTAATAATTCAATTTAAAAAACCTTGCACTCAAATATAAATGGCTCTTTAAAAACTTTTATTTTCTGAAAAGAACTCCCCAAAGATTTGATAATTAATTTAAAAAGAAACCATTGCACAGAAATATAAATGGCGGCTCTCTTCATGAAAATAATTCTTCAAAACAATTACTAGAACAATTTACGTGTAGTCTCCCCTTTATGTACAGTCTTTGTCTTTCTTCCACGATCTTTACTAAGTAGCTCTCATTTCTTGGTGATAGCTCCTTTGTTGGCTCGTCCTTCACGTGCTCCTTCTCTCTCACCAATGCTTCGCTGCCTTGCTCTGATACCACTGACACAAGCCCTGAAGAACCTCGGCAAATCAGTATCTTATTATGCATATGAGTGTTACATATAAAAGAAATCAAAACCGTTATCTACAGTTAGTTAGATAACGAGAGTATTAACTAGATTTTACTAACTAATAAATAAAATATTATTTACAATATAGTCCTGAAGGATTATTCAATAGTTATGTTAACTTATCAGGAACATACAAAACCTGCATGACCAATTAATAAACTAGTAGTTATGTCATTGCGTATAAGTAATATTGTAACTTTTGCGGACTTAGGTCTTGCAATCAGTCCCTTAATTGCCTTGTGGGCTTCTTTGTAGAGCCCTAAATAAGGATTGAGTGTTCTTAATTTATAATTTTCAATGGCGTTCCGTGACATTAAATGTTTTTCAAAAATGACTTTCGATCACTTTATTGTGGATGTGCTGTTCCATACCTCGTAAAGATCATAGTAGCATGAATACCTATACATAAATGAACATAAATATAGAACCCTGCAATAAATAGAGAACCCTGCAATAACCTTGGTTATGACTTGTTTGTTTAGAAAATGCAAATGCGTAAATACAACTCCTTTGAAGTGAGCTTTTACCAATACATATTCGTTCTGTCAGATTCTGTTGCCCATTCAATTTAACGGAAAAAATTGAACAATTCCCTCAACCTCTAAAGTTGAATTCATGTATGTATAATTGGTAACTGGCCCTTTGAAAGCCATCGATTGTGCTATTGACTTTACCGCATGCTTGTCGATCCACACTCAAACACATGGGCAAGAAAAAGACTCCGATTGTTTCCTACTAGCAATTGTACCTAGGGGTGCAATAAAAGAACGCCGTGTTGCAAGTTAAGCAAGGAGATGTGGACATATACAACAAGACATTATATTCTTCACATAATCGGCCATTACATTACGGGCATGTATTCTTCTCTCATCCAAATGAGAATGGATTGTTAGTTTTTGTAGTTCTTATGTTACATTGAAGTAACATTGCATAAATTTATCTTTCTTACACTAAAGATTGTCAAATTCCAATATATTAATAAAATCTGGTTTTTTGTATCTTTATCTTTCTTAGAGTTTATACAATATTTTTACTTGCAGAATAAGTATAATATCCGAATATTGTTCTATTCAAAATAAAAGTAATAACAGTTTCCTCATTTTCAGATGCCAACCATTATCTATCCACCCTTGAAAATTTGATCCCCTAATAATTGCACTTGGAAAGCTGAGGTATAGACTATCCATGTATTGCTGACAAAAGATGTGAAGTAAGTGTATAACTAAGACATTTCTAAAAACCCCTAATATAGTTCTATACCAAATAATATTGAACTTGACAAAGAAGAAAAGAACAAAGGACGTCGTTTACTTAAAAGTCTAAATGCACAGAAGAAAAGACTTTCTACTAAATATGAGTAAATCATAAAAGTAAAATAACTATGAAGTATTAACATAGAGAGGAATAAGATACATACTCTTCATAGCAAAGTAATGAATAGGATCATGTTAGCTCAATTATTCAATAAAAGAGAGTTACTCAAAGAAAATACCATAAAATACTTCGTTTTAACTGAGTTTGGTTTAGAAACAAATCATAAAAGAGCTTCAGAGGCCCACCTGTGCTACAAAGGAACTTATTAACATTATATTACAACTTCCATCACTCCACATCTTATTCACACTACATTGAAGTGGAAATGATATAGAGTAAATACAAAATAATATGATAATGACAAAGGCTTTTATTTTGATTTAACCTATTTAACATTATATTACAACTTTCATCACTCCACGTCTTATTTACACTACATTGTAGTTGAAGTGATGCAGAGTAAATACAAAATAATATAATAATGACAAAGGCTTTAATTTTGATTTAACCTATTAACATTATATTACAACTTTCATCATTCCACATCTTATTCACATTACATTGGAGTTGAAGTGATGTAGAGTAAGTACAAAATATAGTAATAATATTTAGTAAGTGACCACTTCTTCAATAAATCATTTTCATTCTTGGAAATAAGGATGAAAATAAATTCCACCTAGAATAGTCACTTTTTAGTATAATTTTTTTTTAATTTGATGTAAATATTAATATTTTTTAAAGTGATCTTTTTTATTTATAAAAATATAATAAAATAAAAAACAAGTAAATTTAATTTTAATTCAGTTATGGTTTCAACTATGGAGTAAGCACAAGAAGAAGCTCTGAAAAAGCTATATTATTTTTTTTGTTTACAATGTAAGATATTTTTTGTCGACATTTTGAACACTACAAAGTGGAAATTTAAATTTTTTATTTTAAAATATACATTTAATTAATTTTTACTTTAACTTTTTTTAAAATTTATAAGAATTTAATAAAAATTTAGAATTTTACTTGATTGATAAGAATTTTGGTTATATTATTAAAAAAAATTAAACAATTATTTTAGAAAATAATAATAATAATAATGATTTTTTATAGGTTCAAATTACAGCTAACCTAATTAAAAAATATATGAAAAATCCAATATACAATTTGCTTACCAAACAATAGTAGCCAACCAAATTTAATTTCATTTGTAATAACAAGCATAATCATGATAAAATTAATCCATTAATATTATATTTTAGATTTTATTTTAAAGAATTCATATCAAAATCAATTATGTTTAATGGTAAATCATTTCAGCAAGATAATGTCTTTTGGTTGGACCACCACCGTTGAATAAAATTGTGGATTTTTTTAGCTTTATGCTTTTTCTTTTTAATTTTATGTTTTCTACTTTTAGGTTTATACAACACTTTGAACTTTTGGTGGCATGCTCCACATCACTAGTCAATATATACATTGCCCACCACTAATTTTTGTAATACTTTCCTCTAAGTAATGAGATGTCCCATTAAGAGTAATAGAATTTCATCCCCACATTTGAAACAAAATAGCCCAGTATTATTCATACACCCAACAATATAACCTTTGAAAATAGCAAACTCTCCAAATCCAAGTCAAACATGGGTATCTTAATATGCAAGTAATCAATTGCTACCAACTACTTTTGTTCAATATTTCAACCTAAACAAAACTAAACAAATATATAAATAATTAACATATCTATAAAATATTAAATAAATCTACCAAGTCACTTGGTCATTTTCATACCGTTGATCAGTGAGAGCTATTTTATTATTAAAATAATAATAAAAGGATTTCAGACTCAGTACGTAGCTCCTTTAATTCTTAATTTACCTTCCTAACTTTTCAGATTGATGTACTACATTTTATGTGACAACTACTTTATTTTAAATATATTGATGAAGCCCCATCAAGTATTTCTTATGTATGTTCAAGAATATTTTTAGATATATCTACCTATAACTTTAAAACACCTAAAAAAATAAGCAATTCAAATAAAATATGTCACTCAATTTCCTTAAAAAAAGACTAATAACTTCCAATCTAAATTTTTTAATTAAGAAAATGAATTTTTTTTTTATCTTAGGCCTGTGTATTCAATAATTAGGTGTATAGAGCAAGAGATATACGATTTGACTGAGATGGATGTTAATTTGGTGGAAATTCACCGAAGCCTTCATGGAGGTCAAAAATGAGATCCGTACACAGTTCTTCTCCTGCCGGAGAGCCGAACACGTCATCAGCCTCTCGATATTTTTTCATTTTTCACACATATTTTACATCGAAGCTGACCAGTCTTGCTAGGGTCCCATGCCTTGCCAGTGGAGGGCAAACTGACCAACAAGAGAGAAGGTGTGGGACCCAATGGGCCTGCAAATCCATTGTGGTGGCACTTTGCATGTGACTTCTAATAATTACCCATAATACCCGCTGCCTCCTTATACATGTAAACCTGCCACCCTTTCTCATTTTTAGCACCAGAACTTATAGTCGAACGCCAGGTAACAAAACACATGCCGAAGGTGAATTATTGTCTGAGACACCTACGGCGTGTAAGATCTAATTATATAATATAACCAGAGATGACGTAATCCTCCCCTTTCTACTCAAGTGACAATGACATGGATTTGTTCCGGTATGACCTGTTGAGTTTATGTGTCAGACCTTGTAAAACCTGCCACGTAGAGTTACCATGCTGGAGCAGCTCGTTGAACAGTAGAGCTCATCGTATGGTGTCATTCCAAAGGTTCGTCTGTATGGCACTGAGGTTCATGGCTGTGACTTTTTCTAGCATCTTTCCAAGCTTCACCACGTCACGCTCAGGCACCGTAAGCGATATGTTCACACTGTATTAAACCTTAGGTTCCCTTCGATGAGTGTCGTCGATCTTGCATGCATGCCCATTTTGCATGCCCATCTTGCACGCCGCCCAGATGGCATGAAAAAACCCACCGTCGACCACGAATACACTTACTGTGAAGTGATTTGCAGTTTTCTCATCAATTCAATTTTGTGCAGATGGTAGGAAAAAACCCACCATCTAAGCACACCATGAATATGCTTTCTGTGAGGTGATGGTAGGAAAAAACCCACCATCATCGTCGCAGCAGCAAGCCCCTAGGGTGCCTTCATTTCCCCAATAGGATTCAGTAGCGGAGGGTTTTGATCTATCGCGGAACGATGCACAGGAAGACATGGCACTTGGTGGTGGAAATGAACATGATGGGATCAAAGAAGAGTCTGAGATGAAGTGGAATTATTCAGAAAATGATGAAGTCAGGGTTCATGCAGAATCTTCCGTTCAAGGCGATTTTATGGAGAATACAGATATCAAGATGGGGGAGCGTGAGGATGAATTGAATGAAGATAATGCTAAAAACCAAGTCAGTGATCCAGTGGCATGCTAAACAGACATGGAAGAGAAAAATGAGCGAGATTCACCATTTGCACCAACTGAGCCGGCACTCTGTGAAAATGTGTTCCAATCTGAAGAGGATAATGGTCTTCCGCAGCACGACAATATTTCGGGTCTTGGTATGGTAATGAATGGTGTGAAAACCTCAATTCCTGGGCTTTCGATAGGTTGTGATGATATGGAAGAAGATGGGGAAAGAAACGAAGAGAACTGGGTTGCGGAAGTATCTCCTGTGAGGCAGGATTTGACACCTCCAGTGGAATTGGTTGTTGCAGAGAATCAAGGGCTACAAGAAGAGAATGGATGGGATAGTGACAGTGAAGATGATTTGCAAATTGTCCTCAATGATGATCGAGTTGTTTATCCCAATATGGAGAGAAGAGAATGGGATTTTGAGGAAGGAAGTGAGGATGAAGATGGGGATGATTTGGTGATTGTTGTCGGTGGTGATAATCCCATTGAGGATCAAGAATGGGGAGCTGAAGCCACTATACCTTTCGAAGGTACAGTATCTGCTCCTGTCAACAAGGTTTTATCTGCTCCTGCTGACAAGGTTTTACCAGTAGACAAAACTAGTGATGATAAGGGGTAGAGAGGAAAAGTTAATGTTGGAATTGGAAATGTAGGTGTTCCAAGGGTTGGCTATGGCAGTCAGCATTATCATCCTCACTATTCACAATATAGGGTTTGTTTCTTTAAGCTCTTTGTTTTGCTGCATTGTCTAAAGACATTCATGTTCCATTTTTAGGGAATAAACATGCTACTGTCCACCAGAACACCACAAATTCTATTCATCTAGATTATAAATTATTTGTCTTCTGCTATTGTTATTTCTCCTTCATTTGACAATCACATGAATGCTTCTCAATGATGAAATTTGATAGAATAAGTAGGTTGAGTTATAGTCTATAGAGCTGCTTTTGTAAATATATTACTGTCTGAGTGAACATGTCTGTACATGAAGGTTATCATAGTTAACATTGAAAATTTTCTTTCCATGTATTTGTCTATTCTTACTATTGATACCATGGAAAACTTGAATCTTAATCACATAACTTTATGATCACATTTACATTTGGGTACAGTATGTGAGGCCAAGTGCAAGATCAATTCGTGAGGGAATTTCAAGTGCTTCTGGTGGTGCCCAAATTCACACTAGGCATTCTATTTCGCTATTTCATGTCCGTCGCAATCGTCCAGCACGGCTCCGACGCGAGGTTCATGTAGGCTTCTTCTTTTTGGTAGCGGTGGTCATGACGTTGTTGTCGTGGTGATCCTCCGTAACAGTTTTGTTCTGTTCTGTCCAAAAGCCCTAAAGCTCCAGACGCTTTAGCCGCAACAGCAGTAGTAATGGTGGACTGGACTGTGCAAATTTCATGCTTTTGGCAAAACTATTTCGTGAAGGAAGCTCCAACTCTTGGATTTATGGTGATGGGCACTGTGCACCTAACCTGATCAACGATCAACGATGGAGATTATCTGAATCGTCGGACAAAAATATCGACGGATGAAAAAAAAAACATTAACTTCGGGGAGTAGACTTCCACTTGTTGAAATGCCTTACGGCGTAACAAGCTCAACAAGAATTTACTCAATGTAATTTTCGACAGACTTGTCTGGAAATTAATAAAAAATTTCAGCTTTTTTTTTATGGAAATATATATATATATATATAGAGAGAGAGAGATATTGAAAGAAAAAACCTTTTATTCATTGAATAAGCTTGAACTACTTTGACGTGCTTACATAAACATAAGTTTTTGAGGCTTCCATCATACATAACTTTCAGCTTATATGGCCTCCTTCATAACAAACGAAATTTACAAAAACCATCATTTTTTCTTGTTATATATATATAAGATTTATTTTTATTATGAAAATTATAAATATTGATTGTTGAGATTGGATAACATAAATGTAACAAGGGTATTGTGTTTGATTTTCTAGATTAAATTGTGTTAAAAATATAGTAGTTAGACAATAAAAATAAAATAAAAGACAAATTATTAAAAATAATTGACTATTTAAAATGTTTAATATTTAAATTAAAAAGGTGAATTAATCTATTTAATTTTATTTAGAGGATATAAAGGGTGAAAAATTTTAGGAAAAAAAATTTATGCCTTGAAAATAATTAGGACTAAGATTTAGAAAGGATTGTTGCTTGTAAAGAGAGCAAGATACTTAATAATATATTTATATTAAATTGAAGTTTTATTACTAATTAATAAAAAAGAAGTCAATTAATTCGAAATTAATTAAATCAAAAAATGAATAAATTAAAATTAAATTAAAAATTAAAGTAAGAAGAGAGAATAAAATAAAAAGACCCGAAGGAGTGATTAATAGAGAAAGAAAGTCTAAAAGTGGTGTTATTAGAAAAAAGATGAGAAATGAGACATTACATAGAGGATACAAGCTATTCAAGTGAAAAACATAGAGGATACAAGCTATTCAAGTGAAAAAATAGAGAAGAGAAATCACTCACTAAGAAAGGTATATATTCAAAATTTATTTTAAAAGTTATAATTTCATATATGATAATATGTTTTTTTTTGTTTCTTCTCATATATATATATGAAGAAGAAGATGATGATGATTAACGTCCACTACGAGCTTTAGTTTATCTAACCTTAAGAACGATAATACTTGGTTTACTTTAAAATCTTGTTCATGTGCTCAAAAAACTTTCCAAGTTCACTATAGTTTTGGCAAGTTAAAAAGTTATAAAAGTTTGTATGGTACCAAATACTCTAAAACTCAGATATAATGTTCTAATCTAATCAATCATTATATAAGGGTTTTAACAAAAGCATATATATCTCTTTCAAAAATTGAGTCTAAATGGAAAAGATAACATCATTTCTCCCAACTACATATACTGAATCTAATAAATATAAATTACAATTTATTATTTAAAATATTTTAGTATTAATTTTAAAAACAAAAACAAAATAATATATATTTTATAATTAAAAGTATTATTAAAATTTAAATTATCAACTCATGAAACAATTTTTAAAACATAATTTTCTTACTCTTATAAATATGGCCACTTAAAATTATATCAAGCATGTACGAGACATGGGATTGATATAAAATTTATTAATGTATTTACTCGTATAAATATGGCCGCTTAAAATTATATCAAAGATGTACGAGACACTAGATTGACGGTGACATCTATATTTTATTAAATGTATATTTATATTAAATTATGTTTTCAAAATATTTATTATAATATTGAATTTTATATTAATTTAAGGATTTAATATCTAAAAATGAAAACAATGATTACTCAATATATAAAGGTATAAATAAAATATTATTAATATATTAAAAAACATATAAATATTAAGTTTGTTTTGGATATGTATTCTACTTCTAAAATTAGAATGAATTTAATTGTTTGTGATGATGATGTGGATCAAGTAGTCTTTGGAGTTAAATCCATCTTTGAATATATATAATTTGTTACTAAATGTGATGTTTTATTCCGGAAACAATGTATAAACTTATTAAGATTGTTTTTAATATTTTTGGATGCATGTGCTTAACATGCAATAGGACATGATAGAGATATGGCATGCGCCACGATAATTGGCATCCCCTCTCTCTAACCTTCTTTGTTTATATGTATAGTACAAAATTCTTGCACGTGGGCTTGTGTGATGTCTGCGACCTCTTCTCCATAAACGTCATGAAAGGTTACCTTGCCTTACTCTAGTTCACATGGACCTGGTACTTGGGCGTTCATCACAGCCATTTTGGCCTACTCTGGCACAAATGGCATTAGTACTAGAGTGCTTATTGCACTTGTGTGAATTTGTATATCAGCAAGCCAATCAACCTTTCCAACCTCATCCCTTTGCGGAACCTTGTTTGCAAGTTCTATTGGTGTAACACTCCAAAAATCACAAAAAATTAAAAAAAAATTGTGGGACATTAAATGCTAAGTCGTAGCTTAAAAAAGTTAGTTTGAACAACTAACTTTAGGTAGGTTTTAAGTTATGACAATAAGAAAAATTTTTACAGTGAACATTCTTGTATAAATGTAACTAAAATAATAACAACATTCATTCAAATGTTGATTCCTCTTAGTGTTGAAAGTTAAAGAGTTAGAGACTTAAATAAATCAGATCAACTGTTTACTCTCTAGTATGTGCATGATTCTATTATTTGTTTTTCTTGTCTTATTAAAGGGGTTTTAAGGTTTTTTCTTGAGGCTTACTTAGCTTTCTCAAGCTAATGCGTGAATTGATGCTTTTATAGTCTTTATAGGTAAGATTTTACTTCCAGGTTACGAGGTATAAAGACTTAAGTTTTCGAAGACTAAAACAAAGGAGAAAGCTAGGAAAAAGAAGTTCTAAACTTTACTTTCAGTCTATACCATTGAAAAGTAAGAAACTTCGAGTTCCAAAACTAAGACTATTTATCTTTATAGTAGATTATGGTTGCTAGGGTGCCTATCTATGTCATAAATTTGATAGAATGTACAATATCATCATGCTCTTAGTTGTTTGAGGGTACTTAAACCCTATTACTTTCCATATTTTATAACTTTCAAGTTTATAATTGCTTAAACCTAGAACCTCTTAAGTTCTAACATTATCATTGCTATCTTTGTTTAGCATCTAAAATACTATCCAAAACTAAACAAGGTTAGACCATGCAATTATACTTTTGATGCATGAAATATGTACCATCTTAAGTAATTTCGAAATGTAAGTCATACAGTTTGTAATGTCCCAGTTTTGACCCCGTTTGCATTAAAAGATGCATGATGTATATATTGTAATTAATCGTGGGGTGGAGCTAAAGGAAAAAGCCCCACCATCGATTTGGTTGTGTTATGTTTCGGCAATGGGGATTGTTGCCGATGGTATATCGTGCTATCCGACACATTATAGTTTTGGCATCATGTAAATATGCACATTAATTAAAATGAACCTACAACCAGCTACGACGGTGCAACGTTAATGAAAAGGGCATGATTTTCCTAAGGATAAGGAGGGGGAATTATTAAACCTTGGGCCTATGAGGAAAAGCCATGTGTTAACCACCCATTTAAACTTCTGTTCTTTGTTAGTTGGGGGCAGTTATTGCTGAGTAGTGGTGGGTGTGGCAAGACTGTCAATCCTTGCCCATGTGCCCACTTCACCAACGGACTCTTCCTCTTCACGTCACTTGGGAAGAGAGGACTCTCCATCATTTTTCTTCCTCGCGCAGGGCTGGAGCCATGGTTACGGTCACCCGCATTTTCCCTGTGTAGGAGCCATTCACGCAGCAAGGAGGGAAGTTGTTTGGGCTGTCATTCCCATTTTTCTATAGAGTGGTATCTAGTGCATTTTCCATCTGGATTTTGGGATATGTGTGTAAAATTCCCTCACGTACGGATTGGGAGTCTATTTTCTTCCCCATCACGGTCTGTGTAAGTTTTCCCATGGCTTCATCATTGAGAACGGGCTGTTGTTTCCCCATGTTTGTTGGATGTGTCTACCTTTATGTTTTGGGCTGTTGTAGGTTGTTATGGAGTCATTTTGGCCACGATAGGGCCAAGAACAACTCAGGAATTGTTTTTTCTTGTCCCAGCTGTGAATAGCTTGTTTTATTGCGGTTATGCAGTGGTTGTTCTTCGGAATGCATGTAGTGGGATTGGAGGTTGGGTATGCTTGAGAAACCTAGTGTTTGGGAGCCACACAGACAGAGTTAAAGGGCTGGCTTTCTTCTCCACAACCTCGGGATAGCACCGGAAAGGGAAGTCAGGGCCTGAGGGACTATGTAGCAGAGAAAGGACCGATTCTTGGTGTTGGGTGTGTGTGGGTGTCTTAGAAATTAGGCTAGCTCTGGTGCAGGCATCCTTAGCTCTTCCATGAGCTCACCAGCTTAGCATTCATATTTTCCTAGCTCCTTGACGACCTAATAAACCCAACTGTGTTAACTTGGTTGTTTTGTGTATCCTTGGCTGTGTGTAACCCTGTTTGTCCCTTATTCCTTGGGGAATCATGCCTAGCTCGGGGGTGTCAATGTTGCTGAGAGATTGATGAGCACACTAGCCTATGGTTGGGTGGAATGTTGCAAGGACGTAGCTGGTTGCGGGAAGGGATGATTTTAGGGGCGAATTATATCCCAATGGCGAATTTTAAGGGTTACCGAAAAAAAGGTGGGCGAATTTTCATATTAAAATGTTATTATTTTATTGAATATATTTGCCCATTATTTATTTTGTATATAGCTATGCCAAGGTAAATTGCATTCATCCTGATTTAGGGAAAATCTAGAAAAAGAATATTAGCCCATGAAATTATTTATTTTTGCTCACATTCGCCTGAATTTTCCCGTCTGCCAGGAGATATTTGCCCAAATTCACCCAATTGTTTCCGATTGGGAGGAGAAATGAAGATTGTTCTCCAGATTTATGGATAATAGTTTGAAAAATTGGTATTTCGCCCAGGATTTATGGATAATATGATTAAAAATTTGCTATTTCCCTGGGATTTGTGAATATTTCTGTAAACTGGTATTACTTCCACCTCGTTTGGGGTAAATTGGACATAGTTCGTCCTGGATTTGGATTTGTGGACAATTATTTGAGTAAAATGTTGAGATTTAATCAATTGGGGAAGTTTTTTCACTGGATTTGGTCCATAAATTTAGTCAAGTGAGGAATTTTTTTACCTATATAATGGTGCAAGAGTCAGGACTCCGGCTCAACATCAAGCTTGATTTCTATTGCAAATCAGTCTTTATAGTGGCTGTCAGGCTGAGAGGATTCGTGGGAAGCAATTTCAGAAAGTTTCTTCTATCTGCATTGTGCAGGATTTTTACAGGTTAGTTTCTTGAATCTTCTTTTATTTGCAGGCTTTTTACAAGTTAGTTGTTGTGAGCACTCAACCTTGTTGCTAGACCAGAGCTTGATGGGATTTTCCAAATTGGAATTTGGATATTATTCTTTGGCACTCTGTTGGTTTTAACTTTTATTCTGGGTGTAAGTTATAGTAATCAAGAGCCATGGAGGTCATTAGCAATTATTTGTCAGAGCACATGGTACAGATTCATAGATTTCTTCGCTTTTCCTTCTATTTTTATTTTCAAGTATATTCACTTTTCAATCCCATGATTTATTCAAAGGAACATCTGGAAACAAATCTTCTTGTTTTCCATCTCGGAAGTCGGTGAGTTCTCTTCTGTTGAGTGATAGTGAATGGCCTGGTTTCTCCTTTTAGACTATTATAGCTTTCATTTTCTTGACGCTGGAAAATCCTGCCAATCTTATAAGTGGAAAATAAAGCAAATCTCTATCTTTTTTATGGACCTTTATATGTTTGCGATGGGTGACCTATTTAGTGTGAAAGTTGTACGATGATGGGGCTTGGTCAGTCAGACGGGGCACAGCAGGCGTATCTGCTCACCATCTTTTAAGAGATGTGCAAGCTGGAAAATCACACTGTGGGATTTCTTGGAGCAGGCCTCCTCACAAGCTTGCTGCAATGGCTTGCAACTATTGCTGCCATGTGAGTACTACTACTTTTTTCATTTTTGTGTTTCCTTTTCTGGTAAGTGGCCCTTTGTTAACTAAGTGGCTTCTTCCTCTCTTGGGTTTGAATGCCAAGATATAGAAGTATAGGTGTCTCTTTTGTCAAATCCACTCAGTACTTGTATTTAACTGAGGGGTATACTTGCACTAGACCTTACCTGTGAAGACACTTTGTAGATCCATATGCTTTCAAAGTTCTTGGGACTTTTATCAGGTCTAGGCCTAGCCAAATACATTGATCAATTTTGTAGGTTACAGTAACAGGGTAACATGTTCAGGGTCTGAGCACTGAAAGCACTTTGATTTAACTACTGGATCCAACCTGCTTGCTGTAACTCTACTTGTGTGCCTAGCATTTTGTATTTTTAGTGTAGTGTACATCAGTGTAGCTACTATTGCAATATTCATTGGGCAGATCTGGAGATCGAATATATTTACATCTCTTAGGCGTTAGATCATTCCCGCTTATCCTGAAAATGATACTACATTTTTCCAATTCTGAAGACCTTGGTTTCAAAGCTACATGTAGGGATGAGAGTTGTCTATATTATCAGTCTAAACCGCTTGGGTATCATGTGGTTAACTCTATACTCACTTTTTGTTAGTTTTCTCATCTGATGATTCCTGTGTATTGAAATGCAATGCGGATATCGACTACCATATCACAGTATTTGTGATGTTGGTTTCCTTTAATTGTAAGAGTCTGAAATAGAAAATGAAGATAATGGGTCAGTTCAATTAATTAAATATGGATCGGATAGGATAGAGTCTTTTTAGGGTGGGATTTATTTCTCACTATTCAAATGATATGTCCATTTAGGCAAATTGTGGAGGTAAATTTACAGAATTTGTATACTAACTTTTTTTCAATTTCTTCTTGATTTGCACAGACATCATTCCTCATTGATTGCACAATCCTAAACATACTCCAATTGTAGGCACCATTTAGATCAAATAGCTACATTTATTTTCTCTTTGTCACAAAGCTCATCCATCCATTTAACTTCGATGGCAGTTTCTTATAAAGCAAGATTTAGACTTCAAACCTCCCATGGGGTCCAAAAGATGCAATCATACCTTCTTCGAGTGACTTATCTTTGCTAATTTGTATTGCCGATTATGCCCTGTACCACATTCACACCATGTTAGACACCCCAATCATCTCAGTTGTGTCAATAAGCAGACACTTATGTGTCCGAGTTGAGTCATAAGTTTGAATCTATGGTTTTGAGAAAGCCAAGTTGAGACAGCTCTTACCAGTCTAATTTTGTCTAAATTCATATTCGCAATTTCAATTTGCATGTCAAATGTGAGGCAGATTGATATGGTGAATCACGAGTTAGACTTAGTTGTCTGTCTCTGAAAGACGCTGAAAAACATCAAGCACTCATTTTACTTGTTTTTTGGATCTGATTTCACAATAGACAACCAATAGAACTATCACCTGTTCAGAATCTCTAACATTTTGTAGTTTGAAGTATCATCTACTATTGAAAATTTACATCATATGGAACTTATGAACTTTCAGATTAATCAAAAGTATATTTTAAACTGATATTTAATGTATTTTGATATTATTTTAATTTCCAAAGTCATCTTGAGAGTTTGAGTTGACTCTTACTCTTCAAGCTTGCAGAAATTAGAATCATTCTCCAAGTCAATTCTGGTAACTTTGAGTATTTGTCTTCCATCAAATGTTTTTCTTGCCAGGGGCATCATATGCCCTTTAAGAAATATGGTCTTGAAGGAGATTTGCAATCACATTGACTAATGTCTTATTAGCTACATCAATCCAAGTTCCAACCATCTTAACAAATAAAGACTAGTAGTATTCCATTTGAAGCAAACAAATTCCACAAATATTTCAATAATTTGCTCCTCTTTTCTTAAGATGGTGTTTGATGCGGGTTTTCTCAGACAAGGGCTCTTGTTGGCCTTGGGAGCTTCATTGCTTGCGCAGATCATTATCATGCCAGTATGCTGAATGAACAACATTAAATGCAATGATGTATAAGCAAATATGTAACATGCAAGGCAACCATGAAACATCTTCTCTACTTTCAATATCAAGTAGCTTGTCCAATGGCTCTATGTTTAAAATATTAAGACTCTTCAAAAATTAGAAATCCATTCAACATTCTCCAAATCCAAGGTAATAAACGAGATGGAGAAATTTTTGTCATTGATCAACATACCAAATTCCCCTAAGAAAAGATCCAGAGTAAATTTGAGTGTTTCAATATCCCTTCTTGAACCATTAGTGAATAGGAGAATGTCATCAATGAAGAGTAAATGAGAATACATGAATTCCCATCCATTCTAATTCCTTATCACAGACCCTTCCCCCGTTTGAAGAGGGCCTGAAGCTTATACATTTATCTTAACAATGAAAGAAACTGATTGTACAAAAGAAAGGACCCAATTGAAAAATTGTAGCCAGAAGCCAACCTATATAAGAATAATCCTTAAATATAACCAATTAACATGATCGTTAAGCCCTGGAAAGATCCACCTTAATGGTAGTTGATGGAATCTTTTTTGTTTTAGCAGTGTGTAGAACCTCTTGTGCAATACCTATGGCTTTGTGTACATGTCTTCCCTTCAGAAAGGCTAACTATTCTTGTGAGATAGAAATTGATAAAATATTCTTCAATCTACTAGCAATAAATTTAGCTATAATTTTTCTAGTACAATAGTACAAATGGATATGGGTCTATATTCCTCCCGCTCGTTCACCTGATCAACTTTTGAAATAAGTGAAAGGAAAGTAGAATTGAAATTTGCAAGGATTCTCCTGTTGATTCTATATTCTTCGATGATTGCTAAAAGATGAGATTCAAAAATATCTAGGATGTCGATGAAAAATTCCACCATCCAACCATTAGGTTCGGGACTTTTTTCCTTCTTTGGAGCATGGATAGGCTCCCTTAGCTCCTTTAAAGAGACCTATTCCATTAAATATTGTTTTTTTCTCTTGATTTACCAAAGAAGGTTAGGAATATGTTAACCTGACCATCTAAGTAGCATATTCCCCTTCATCCTCTTTGAATGTGTTGTTCAAATGATTAGCCCTAGATCTAACTAAATTCACAAATCACATCACCTCTCTACCATCTTATTCCTCCAATTTACATACTGAATTTATATTTTTCCTCTGCTTAACATAATTATGAAATATTTAGTGTTATCATCCCCTTTTTTAATTGAGATAGCCCCACTTTTTATGTGCTAAGTGTATTCATTTTGATCTAAAATTTTAGTTCTTCTTAACTCCAGTTCAACAACATCTCTCCTTTAATCCAAGGTAAGTAACCATTCCTTATGAATATCATGAAAAACATCCAAAAGTTGTTCAATATTTTTCAAGTCCATATCGTGTCTCTTTCTTCTTTTGGTGGCCCATGAAATAGATCTAATCTCTATGATTTTGAGGTTGTTTAAAAATTGGATGTCAATAGATCCATGGTTGTTATCCTCAAATGGAATCCATAACCTTTTAACCATATTCTTGCATTCCTTATCTTCCATCCAACATGAATTAAAATTGAAAGAGACAGGTGGTTTTCCATTATCCATCACTGCCTCTAGGAAGATGGGAAAATGATCAGAATCCCCACCCTCCCCAACCCATTGTCTTAAGCTGGCTGTAGATTGCATAGCTCCTTTATTTACTAAGAATATTTTCAACCTTTTAGTAAGTTTTTCCTGTCTTATTCTATTATTCCTACAAGTAGGCATGACATTAACAACGAGGATGTCAAAGAGTGACTTTTCATTTAATATCCTTAGGAAGTAATCTGCCAAGGGGTCCTTTTGAGATTTTGGGCCCCAAATATCTCCTTCGCCCAAATAAAAATTAATATCACCTCCAATTATAACTCTGTCCCGTTCCAACATTCCAATTATAATGGGCCAGCCTTCAAGCCAATGTCTGCACCAATGATTTGCCTTGGGATAGCCACCTAGTGACAATCAATAATGATGGCATTGTTGGAGAGAGGATACCATTATGAGTAGATGCACAAGGATGTAGAATAGTATGCCATGACTTGTCTTCTGTACAAACAAGACAAGGAATATATATGAATAAAGGCATCCCTTCAAGCCAATGTCTGTGCCAAAGATGAGATACTTGCAATGGAGTCCACCTTTACCAGTAAACAAACACAGAATTGAGACAAGAATGGCATTAGAACTAATAAAAATTTGTACCATATTGAAATAATGGGTTCCAATTTAATAACAGTAGATTACATGCATATATGAGGAGAGTAAAGTGGAAGTCTACATCAAACTAGTACATTTCAAAAATCATAGAAATTGAATATGGTTCCATTTAAAAGGCATGCAATGAGATCAATGGGAAAGATGATTCCTTTGGTGGCTTGGGATATCTTCAATTTATATAGAGACCAAAGGGGACAAGGCCAGGACCTCCCTAACATAAGAGCTCAAGGAGGAGTTCTTTGTGACAAATGGGTAGTACATGCAGTGAAGAGGGATACTCCTTGTCAATTTTTAGTTCAGCACCAGATTGCGTAGGCTCAATGCATTCCAGGTATTAAACATCCCTTTAAGTTGTATGTCATAATCGCTAATGCTCAGGATTTCATGATTTCAAGTTATTCTTAGCTCAAAAGGGTGTCAAATGATTTGAAGACTGTTTATGGTTTTCACTGGATCAAAGGTAGAATTGATATGTTCTATGCCAATTCTCATGTAGCTACATTCTCATTCACTAGTGAGCCCTCTATTCTAGTTAACAAAGGGATCCTCCTTGGAAATTTTTTGTTCAGCATCAAAATTAGCGGGTTCAATGAATTCTAGGTATTAAACATCCCTTTCAGCTGTGCCATAACCGCTAATGCTCAGGATTTCATGATTTCAAGTTCTTCCTGGCTCAAAAGGGTGGGGACTGCATTGAAGACTGTTTTTGGTTTTCACTGGATCAATGTAGACTTGATAGGTTCTATGCCAATTCTCATGTAGCTACATTATCATCCACTAGTCAGCCCTCTATTCATTTGGACTTCACTATCATTGGCTCTAATCATTTTTCTATTTCCACTTGTACACTCATTGGTTTTGATTGTTAGTATGAGGATTACTCTTCTTTTAAGTTGAATGTCTCCCTTTCTGAGTTTGAATAGTCTCAAAACATTGTCACAAGGGTTTGGCACACGGTGCCTCCTCTTATAAAGGATAGTGGTTGGATTATTTTGGATTCTATGGTTCAATTCCCCAGACTGGCTGCCTCTGTTGTGTGCCTCACTCATTGTCCCTGACAAGTTAGCTGCCATAATCAATGCTGACAGATTTGCACTAGGAATCATCTGCAAATGCAGGGATGTACTTGGGAGTTTTCCGGGTGAGGTTTTCCTAGGTAAAAAATGCAGTAAGTATGCAAAACGGTAAAGGAAGGCTAATATCAAAAGATAGGAACAAGAAGAAAAGACAACATGTGATATGCATAAAGATAATGCACTGTTTGGAATAAGGAAAGCTATAGTTAGAGTTAAGTTATAGATAAGTTCATAATAGTTATCTCCATGGTATATAATGGTGGGTAGGAATGCCAATGAGACTTTTATTCACTGGTAAGGTTACAAAGTTAAAGGCATCTGTCAGGGTTTCATTCACATTGTGTTCTGCCACACCTGAATTGCATGGTGGTTTAGAAAGAGCTGAGGCTAGGTGCATGTCCCAGGTGATTGTGGAAAAATAAATAGTCCTCCGAGCATGGCATCTAAACCACATTGAAAACTGTACTATTCAGTGCAGCTCCTCAGGTGTGTTTCTAAGAATTGCTTCCTTAAAAAGAGTAGTAGGAACTCTATTTAAAGAAGATCTGTGTACCTTTTGAAAACAGAGAAAAAAAGATTGGTTGTAATGAAGAATATAAATCACATCAGTTTCCCGCATTTCATATCTCTGAGATGAACCCAGTCTGTCTTCTCTTCAAGGCACTCATAAGTGAACTATTAGGATTTCCTGATATTAACATTAACCTCCAATCGTTTGGAGGAAGATAATTTAGACAGTGTCATAGATCACCAGGACAGCTATGAGCAAAATTGGGACTAGCAAAATTGCAATGGTCAAAACCCATAAGCAGTCAATGCAGACCACCCAAGCTATGGTGAGAATATGGGTGCCAATTAAAAATAAAGTTACATAACTCTGGTGAGAATATGGGTGCCTATTAAACAGAGAGTTGCGTAAACTCTGAGTATCACCAACTCAAAATCAAAATCATCTATTGCAGATCTGTGAGAAGAACCCATGAGAAATTATTTTTGTTCTCTGATTGCCATTAGCCTTTAAGAGATGCATTGCAATCACATTTAATCAAGCCAGGAGAGTTCGACTGAAAATAACATCTCATGTAATCTAATTTTGTTTTATATACATAGATAAATATGTGTCACTCAAGAAAGATAATGGATTTCTCTCTTCATGACAATGTTTCTTACAAAAGACAGCATACTACTGCTTTCAGGGAAACATGAGCATCTAAATTAGTTTCTTACAGAATGGCCTATTGTGTATATCTCTATCCAGCACTAAAATTTATGAGACTTCTTAAATGACTAATTCATACTGTGAGAAAATCCAACGTCAGATGTCTAACACTTTTTATAGAAAATACAATATTACTTATTCTAGCGGCACAAACATGTTTAGACCTATAATTCCTGGTTAGTCTAATTACAAGGATAAGCTATCATCCATGGAAAATCTTCCACAAAAAGACCCAAATGATTCAAACCTGAAATTAAAAAATACAGAAACAAAAAAAAAAAAGATATATTAGCATGCCATGCTTTCCCAAACCTGACAGAAGATACAACACAAAACCTGTCCATTCACTTGAACTTTCAATTTATATTTTAAAAATAGTTATCCTAATTAATAAGTCTAAACATATTCTTCCTGAATTTCAGTTTATTAATGGTCAACCAACAACAAATACCTTTTAGGAGATGAACTGGGCACTGTTCTTCCTAACTAATTAAATAGATGATGTACCTTTGAACAGCTAACATCAAATATAAATATTCATACCTAGCAATTTGCACAATGCTCATGAGAGGCAGGGCTGAATATTGAGATGGCGGAAAACATCGTACACCAGATTGGGAGCCATGAGCTAGCAGCCCTTCAAGCCAATGTCTATGCCAAAGATGAGCTACTTGCAATGATGTCCACCTTTACCAGTAAACAAACAAAGAATTGAGACAAGAATGGCATTAGAACTAATCAAAAGTTGTACCTTGGCTGACCTCCTAGTTAATTGCATCAACAGATCACAAGATCTTGTTTACATGTTCTTTGTATGAATTCCCTGACTGTATTTCACCATCCACCAATTTAGGTACTCCTTGCACCATGAATTGATGTTGACAATCAATAAATCCCGTGGTTAGTTTTTTATGGCAAGTAACTGCCAACTGGAATCATTTTGTTGTTACAGCAAGCAACACTTATGACATAAATTGAAATGGCATTTGGTTAAGAATTTGAACATGACAAGAATTTTGCAACACACTTGTATAATTATTAGGAGATTGAGGATGTGATTAGATGGAGAACTACAGAAGGAGCTTTGTGGCCATGTCTAGCATGTGTATCACTCATGTGAGGATGCGCTGTGATTCAGCAATTTGCAATTTTTCATAGTTTTTCATTTCATGATTTATAAGGCAGAGTAACTAGTAGTTAGACAGCCTACCTTCAAGGACCATCACACATTAATTGGCAGGAAATTGATATATGAGGAAACAAATATGGTAAGGACTGGAAAGTGTGTTTTATTCTTTTCTAAATCATTATTCTTTTCATTAGAAGTATGTTTTCTTCTTTTCTAAATCATTATTCTTGTGATGTTTTAAAAAATTGTTAGTTATTCCCTTTTACACAAATTAATAGAAATTTGTAGATTACTTATTAAAGTGTGTACTCGTTTTTAATTTCATTTATCATTGTAGGGGGCCTCTTGTACCATAAAACTCAGAACTATCCAGACTTAAATTTTGGATGATTTTTACTATTGTTTATGCTCAGAGACTAGAGTTGGGTTTTGATGGTACTTCTACTTTCAATCTCAACCTAGAATTTGCTACAGCCTTCTGGTCATTTCTTTTCAGTGGCTGCAACATGACTTTTGGCCACTATTTGTGCTCAAAACTGCCTAGATTTGAGTAATAGGGAATTTTTGATGGTGGAATTAAACTCAGAACTTAATATGAAGAGTGTTTACCTCATGAATGATTCCCAAAATTGCTACAGGTCTCTTTTAAATGTTTTCATGCCTAGAAAGTGCCTAGAATTAGGGATTTAAGACTGCTTGTTGCTATTATTCATACCCAGATCTTACAGGCTCGATCTCTACATTGTATGACAGGATCAGAAAATTAAATAAGAAACAAAGTGATTTTCTATATGAAGTCTTTGAGTTGAATAACAGTGAAAATAGAATCTATTAGCTTGTTTTAATCTGATGGAAGAGTAAGTCATCTGTATAAATATTTATCTTACATGGAATTGAATTTGAGTTTAGCAGTCGAAATCCAGATAATCAATGGGAATCTATAAACATGAGAATTGTGTGCGCAGATGCTGAAGGGATTATATGCATAGAATCTATGTTATGTGTAGTGATTAATATTATGCTCGACATTGTTACTCTGATTTCTATACATTGTTAGCTTTGTATAACAAAGAAAATATGAAGGATAAGTGTTCTATCTAATGTGTTTTGATGAAGATAGAGCATCTCAGTTTCCTTTTCAAAAGGATAGGTTATGCTAAATACATAGATTCATTTAGTGGATCTTTCAAAAGCTAGGCATTTTGGCTAAATATACAAAGGATCATTTGCAAGTTGCACAACTTGGGATTATAATTCATTGATATATTATTCATTTCTTCATTGATGTGGTGTCAATGCTTGTTATTTCAAGTTGGTCAATAAGAAATTATAGAAATTGTGTTAAAAATGGGGCATTATATACCTATTCAGTACACACCATTGGAGACATTTTTCATCATATAAGGCAATGATCCTTTATGTTACATAGAACAAAGTCTACATATTTGTATGTCATGAATGTTGTGATTTTACGGCATGATGTATGTCATGCTTGTTTGAATTCTGTGGATTGTTTGCCAAAAGAATAATGTGGAGCATAATCTCTGATTCTATTAGTTTATTGATTTGTCAAGATTCAGGTCCCCACATGTCCACTGGTCCATTAAAGGATGAGATAACAAGTGGAGTCCCCACTTGCCCTGAATCTAGTCAGTGCAATTGTGTTTCATTGACACCTTCCAGTTGTATTAGTGTTATACCTTCTTCGGGGAAAGAGTGAATGAAAGAGTAAATTAAAATTCATTGAAAGAGTCAATGAAAAGTCATTGAAAGAGTCAATGTAAACACTCATTTTAATTCAGGTCAATATAAATTGATAATGTGCCATTGTATTAATTTTATATCATTTTTCTCATGCAGGCTTCACTTTTGGTTTCTATATCGATTTGGAATTTCAATTTTGGAATATTAAGTAAGATGTCAAACATGGATTATGGAAATAAAAATAAAACATGAAAACAAAAGGATGTAATATCATATTTTCAAAATCCTCAGTCCAATAATCCACATCCTATTCATGCTTCAAGCTCTCTTGAGCAAGGTATCGGTGAGAGAGATGTCAACACTTTTGAGAATTCATCTGCAACCCAGAAAATGGATGGTAGAATACATTCCTCTAATGATCAAAGCGAGACAAATTCATTTCCATCCGAAATTGGTAGTTCAAATGTTGAATATTTTTCATTACAAGGTGACACAGTGCATTCATGAAAAAGGTAAAGGGCCAATGGGACACAGGGAGAAAATTCAAAGCTGATTGGGTCTCAAGATACCCATGTATTGAACCAATACCTCCAACAAATGAGAATGAGACCTCACGAGAAGTTAAATGCATTTCATGTAGTTGAAAACTTGGCAAGGTAGTGAAATTATAGATGAAATTAGACACAATCGAGAAGCATGTTGGGAAGGTGTATGATAAGAAAACTAAAAATGATGAGAATAAATCTACTACCATAGTGAAATCTGTTAGTGAATGTCGACATCTCCAATTTGAAGTGGAATATAATGAATTCTTACTAAATAAGAAAAAACTTGAGGAAAGTGGAGGAACCATCAAATCTCAATTTGGAAAGATGATGGAAACACATTTCTTATCAAAGACAATACAATTAAGCACTGTATTTCACCTCCTATCCAATGGTCATCCTATGACAGATTATCCAAAAATGACGAAATATCTATCTTTTATTCAAGTTCCAAATTTTCCATCTTCTCATTGGTCTTTATTGGGTGGTTGGGAATGGGGAAAATATCTAGCTCAAGTAGAAAAGGATGATATGAAAGAGAAGATTGCAAATGCTACATTTTTGTCACTGTCTTTGGATGAAGTTACGACTATTGATGATACTTCATGGATATGCATGAGCATTTATATGGTCAATGACCATATCAGGCATTCCTATCTACTTGGAATTCATAAAATGACCAAAAGTTCTACAACAAAAAATATTTATGAACTTGTTATTGATAGTTTGAAGGAAATTGGTGGTATGGATCATTCCATGATTGCAAAAAAATTAGTATGTGTTGGAGTAGATGGAGCATCAGTAATGCAAGGACAAAGGAATGGCCTTTGTGCTAGAATGCAACTCTCGGCTTCACCGTATATGCTCAGTATTCATTGTATGGCTCACAGGATGAATCTTGCATTTAAAATAGTGAGCAACTTTTCATTGGTTTCAAAGGTAGAATATCTTGTACGTGAGGTTCATGCATACTTTTGTGGGAGTCCCAAATGACTTTTAGAGTTAAATTTTTTTTTTTTGATGGTGTTACAAATGGAAAAAAACTATTAAAATATGTTGATACAAGATGGATATCATTTAAGGGACCAGCTGAAAGACTATTCAATGAATATGCATCCTTGGTAGGGGTGATGTATGAATATCGCTCAAGTGTAGAAAAAGCTTAAACTCTTCTATTTCTACTAACTGATATAGAGACATTATTAACATTGGCTGGAATTCTTCTTATGCTTCATGAAATGAATAACCTCATGAAGATGGCTTAGAGTCACACGATGTATATTGCTAAATACACAAGAGCAAGAAAATTAACATGTCTTGCATTGGATAATTTGTATATTATGGAAGATTATTTTATAGATTTAGCATTTACAAATTGGAGGAAGATTATCAATATAGAAAATGATGAATTTTTTTGGAAGTTTGATTAAAAAGGGATGCTATGTATGGCAGTTCATGGGCATATGGTTCACTTTTATTATAATGAAAAGATAGGAAGATCCACCAAACAGTGCTCCGTCTCAAGAGAACAATTTCACGATGTTGTAATTTCAATGAGAGATAACTTGAAAGAAATTGCAAAATCACTATCATCAGAGGTAAGAGAATGGTTTCCTCGAGATGAATTGTTGGAGGCCATGTCTATCGTATACCCTCAATATTGGGACCATAGTCGAAATGAAAAAAATTTAGAAGCTGACTTTATAAAGAAAATTAAGATTTTGCAGAGCCATTTTTGTCGAGAGGCCGAGATACAAGGAGAAAATATTCAAGGTATTTTAGATAAAGAAAATATGGAAAATCAATCTCAATGCTTTGGTAAAACAATGTGGAACCAATTTTCTCCGTCGGATAGTAAAGAATATGGTGCAATTACAAGATTATGGACTAAGATCAGTGGTAGCGAAGTGCTATGGGAAAAAATGTCAGAATATTTCAAATTAGCAGATTTATGTCAAACCATGATTTTGGGATTAGTGGAGGATGAGAGAATGTTTAGTGCACTGACATTCTTGAAGTCAAAGTTGAGGAACAATCTTGATAAAAATGTGGATACATGCTTAAGATTATATGTAACAAAGTATGAGGTTGACAATTTTCCATATGAAAGAGCATTAGCGCTTTGGCGATCCGATCATGAAAGAAGGGGAGAAAACAATATAACAAATATATCTAATGAACTTGATGTGGAAAATGAGGACTAGAGCCAAAATGTCGAAAATGTCGAAAATGAGGACCAAGGCCAAAATGTGACTTGGAAGTTGGATTTCACCTAAGATTGTATATGATCTAATACACATTAAGGACTCTTGAGTCTTATTTTTGTCCAGATGTTCCATGTACCCTTGTTGGTGATCACTATATGTGAATTTGAGGTCGTGTTTTAGGTAAAAATAGATTCTACATTTTACTTTTTTGTTGTAACATTGATGATTTGAGATACATTACCTTCATGCAGCTTATTTTAATATTGATGTTTTGATATTAACCTCTTACATTGTCTCTTTCTTGTATGTG
>LPNX010047518.1:102450-125274 GCA_001517045.1 Pseudotsuga menziesii
TCTTTTCTTTTTTCAATCATGAGTAGGAAAGGAAATGGTACAAATAAAATTGTGAATGTTTCTTGAAATTCTCATAAAAATGGGGGAGTTGGGATATTTGGAGTGACCAACTCCTTGAAAACTTTGAATCTCAATCTATTAGCCAATGAATTAATTGATGAAAGGATCTCATCGGCTCACACTAAAATAATATGATCATGTGGAAAGTAGAAATTCTAACATATAGGGTTAAATATCTCAAGGGGAGAAGCTGCCCACCTTTGATAAGATTTATTCATATTATTGCACATATGATACACAAAGTTCACAACCTATGAGAGAATGGTTAAAACTTGGTTTTGTTTACTCCATTCATAAAACAAACATGGTGAAAATAGTATGGGTAGGATTGGAGTGGGCTTCCCAATACATAACCATTGAAATTATATTTTTTGGTATGGGAGTGGTAACTATAGCACTCTACCCACCAAGCATTGTCATACCTTGGATCCAATTATATGGTGGAAATTGATTACAGCATGGGTTTATGTTTTAAACCAAAAATAGAAAATCGATTTGGGATTTTTGTTGTGGAAAAGAGGCAAGTCAAGGGTTTCTCCTATCATTCATGCAACCCTGTCTCCATACCCATCTGTATTCTCTATCAACAATCTATGGGAATCTACCTAGAACCACAACCATCTGCGTTATCTTTGCATGCTTGGGCGACCAATCCATCTGCTTTTTTCTTCTATACTGAGACAACAACAATGTATACCTTTATATGGGTTCACCAAGTCGATTTGTGGAAGGAAGAGAAGCCCCATTAAGATCAACGCACAACCCACTTGGAAATTCAGTGTCAAGGTTTTTTTTTGAATATGTGGTAGCACAAATCCATGCCAATCCCTGACCTTTAACATGGGATGCTGTAGAAGGTACCTTAATGGAAAGGGTTTGTAGGTCCAGAGACAAATTTTGAAACTTTGCATGCCAGAGCATTGCAAAATCAGGCACAGGTCATGGATGATGGTATTAAATATGAGTATGGGTTGGTCATGGAAACCGGAAGCAAGAGAGGCTTCAACCAAGCGTTTGGCAAGATGGGTAAGAAGTAGGCGAGTAAAGGGCTCCTTAAGCTCCAAATGTGCGGACCCTCTCACTCAGCTAGAATCACAGAACAACAGTCCAGCAGTAAGCCTCCTCAACATTCTTCTCTGGCAGATGAATAATTAGGAGTGGCAGATGCTTCTTCGACCAGTCCAAAGTAAGTTTGCAGAAAATGACACAGAGAAGATTTTGATGAGATTTTACAACTGTTTATCTTTATTATACTTTTGATAGGCATTGCAGAAAATGATACAGAGAATATTTTGATGACATTTTACAACTATTTATCTTTCTTATACTTTTGATAGGGAAAACAATGCCATTAGTAATTTTGCTTGTGTAGAGAAGTGAATCCCAACTCCACTTTCCATTAGGATGGTATAAACCTATTTTAACAGGGGAGATAGACTTGAACCTTGTACCTCCAAAGCATAGGGTAATCCCAAAAGCAATGCTGATAGCTTGTTGAGTCTTTTTGGCAAAATGCTCTCTGCCCACATTAAGATGAAAAACACAATAGTCAAATTTGGCTAACACTTTCACCCACAGGGCTTTGGGGTTTAGAACACCATGGAGATTACATACACCGTATTAGACATCCATCTATTTCCTCAATCACTAAGGAATAGGTGAAAGAATCAGAAATGTTGGAAACAGTTGCGGACCTTAAAGAACATACCATCTCTTGTAGTGTTCCTTGATTTTTGAATTTGAGAGGCCATCCTGAATCCTCATCAATATTCCATATCTTTATAAAAGCATCCTTATAGACATGATTGAGCTTGTCATTTTTAGCGGGAACCTGAAGTTTCAACAAAATAATATCAAACTTAGTATGGCCTATCATTAGCTGTTCCTTAAACTCAAATGGTGATGCATAGGAAAAACAAGGGCTTTTGGTTAGTTAAGAAAACATTTTCACAAGAAACCTAGCTTAAAGTGTCAAAAGAAGACCAAAGCAATAGATTTCATAATCAAACATGACCTATACATATAATCCAAGGAAAGGGGAATCCTTTAACCATTTGGGCATTTAAAAATTTCTCATTGTATGGTCAAGCATCCCACCAATTATTAGCATAAATCTTGCGGCATCAGTCTTTCCTTCCTGGACCAAAGATATTTCCAAACAGAAAACTTTCTCCTTCAGTTCCTTTACTGCCTTCTCATTGGGCATAACCATTGCTTTCACAGCTTCGTTTGAGATTTGAATTGCAACAGGAACAAGCCAAAAATACAGCCCACACACTCAAAAACTGAAAGCTTAAGAAACAGTAAAAGCATCACTGTAGAATAGTACAATGCAAGCATTTCACACTATTGTCTTTTCATACAAGCACTGTAAGTATAAGTAGTGTGAAATTATGAATTTCCCAGAAACATGGCATTCATGGTAGAAATGGGGAAAAAATGATTTCAAGTGGATTCTCCTCAAATCTTTTCTGTTGGGGTGTTTAGCATAAATACAATTCGTATTACTGGGCCGTTGTATAGTCTATTATTTGTTGAATTTCTATTTTGATGAATTTTACTTTCTCTTCAAACTGTTGTTTTTATACTACAGAAACTTTAAGAAAACTCTAGACAAGTTTCTAGTGCGAGCAACTGCAAGTTCTTACTTGAGATGTTTTTTAGTACAATTGAGAATAATTTTTCATGCATTTTTCTGCTTATTGTTTTGTCGCTGTGCAATGCTCTAGAGGAAATAAACTTTCTTGGAGACATGGCAATTTGTTTAAGGGTTGAATAGCACCGAAGATTCACTTTGCATGTTTATTTTCTATTTGAAGCTTTACCATGTATTTATATTCTAGTAACCACTTGTGCATGTCAGCAGGGAGTTCACCCACTTTCTCCAGTTCAGGAAGTATGTTCTCTACATCAACCGCTGCTGCTGCAACTTCTGTGGGATTTCCATTATTTGGTGGTTCTATCTCCGAGACAAATGGTATGAATTCAGTTCCATTTTCGTTTTCTGGAAAGAGCAGTGCTGCATCTGCTATTGCAAAGACGGATTCCAAATTGAGAAACCCTGAAACAATTCCACAGGTTGAACCATCATCTGTTATAGGTGAAGACCATTCATTTAAAAGCTCTACCAATGGTGCAAATTTCATAGTAAAATCCCAAAATGAACTGAAAACCAGTGCTGTCTCTCCTTCCCCAAGCACTCTATCCAGCATAGCTGCAATTTCAGCTTCTACAAGTAGTCTCTTTCCCAATACTCAGTCTGCTTTTGCAGGATCTCTGTTTGGGTAGGCATCAAGTTCTGCTATGGCTACCACCTCAGCTCCATTTGCATTTGGGAGTTTTGCAAACATGCCTTCTCTTTCTAGTTCACTGCCATCAGCATCTTTATTTTCAAGTAGTACTTTATGTGGGAACACAAGCCCTTCTCTGTTTGGGTCAACTTTGTTTGCTTCAGCTTCTAGTGCTTCAGGTAGCTTGTTTGGTTTAACTGCACCCAGTTCATCATGCTCCTTCAATGTACCTTCTTTTGGCCTCAGCAATAGTAGCACATCTCAATTTGCTTCTACTAGTACTCCTGCATCTGGGTCTGACACCACAACTACATTTGGTGCTTCCAGTAGTCCTTCGGTAGGTTCTATTGGTACCTCTAGCTTCTCTTCTAGCAGTAGTACTTCATTTGGATTGGGCAGCAGCTCTCAATTTGGTTCAAACACCTCTCCTTCATTTGGGTTGAGCACAACTCCACAATTTGGTTCCAGCACCTCTCCTTCATTTGGTTTGAGGACCACTCCGTAGTTTAATTCTAGTACATCTCCCTCATTTGGTATAACCAGCATTCCTCAATCTAGCTCAAGCACTGCACCTTCGTTTGGCTCAGGTGTAACATTTGGTTCAAATACTACATCTTCATTTGCCACCGGGAGTACCCCTTCATTTGGTTCTGGAAGCACTCCTGCATTCGCTTCTGGAAGCATTTCTCCATTTGTTTCTGGTAGCACTCCTTCATTTGTTTCTGGGAGTACATTTGGATCCAGCAGTTCTCCCTCATTTGGTGCAAGTAGCTCCTTATTTGGTTCAGCTAGTGCTCCATCATTTGCGGGAAGCAGTGTGTCATTTTCTATTGTCATTTTCTAGTGCACTTCATTCTATGGTTCAAGCAGTACTCCATCATTTGTCGTGGGACAGTCTTTTGGATCCTTGGGAGCTCTGCCCTCTGATAATAATTCCTTCCTGTAACTGGGGTTGAACTATGATCCTTTGCAAATGGATTCATGTATGGCCCTGTTATTCCCATTCTGCTGCTCACTTCTTGTTTAATAGAGCATAATGGATTTGACACCCATAGAAATCTGCTCGATTGCCCATTTCGTATTCAACTGTCCACATGTGCAAGCTCTCAGGTTAATTTACCCCTTCACCTTGTCTTAACTTGACCCTTGCAGAGACCAAGGTGTGAGGCATCCAATGTTGCAACCTGTTAACAGTGAATTTACCCTAGCCAGATTCAGTGTTAAGTTCCAGCAGGCTCATATTTTATGATCAGGCTGAAGTTCTCCAAAGTTCATCTTGATTGATTCAGCATGAATGGTCCATATATATCAGGTGCAAATCCTGGATGATTTGACAAAAGAGTCACCCCTATCGGGCCAGCTTAGCTGAAAATAAGTTCTTAGGTTCAGTAGACCCTCGAGGGCCATTTTGGTTCCCAACCTCTTCAGGCCATTTAAAATGATTCTTTTGTGTTTAAAGTAACCACTTTGAAATAATGGAAAAGATTGTTCTCGTATTATTAGGGAAAAATTCAAGTGAACCCCACATGGAAGACTGCGCTGGCTAATGGTAAAGGCCGACACAGCTAAGACGAATTCTAATCCTAAGGATTTTCACCATTGATACTTTGCAATAGATCCATCTCTTGGACTTCTAGTTAAGTTTGACTCATTTATCAGTACCTGCTACCATTATTACCTGTGAGACTTACTACACATTCTCTAGGAATTTGTAGTATAGTGAATATCTAGTAAATAAAATCTGCTGATTATTGATGAAAACTCCTACTTGAATAGTCTTATGATATAGGATTATGGTATTCTTGGGATAGGCTCCATCCCAAGAAGTTCTTGAAAGCATTCATTGAAATTCAGGTGTCATTTTTTACATGAAGTTGTTCCAGCTATTAGGGAAAAATTCAAGGTAAACTAGATTTGAACCTCTCCTGTCACCTGTCATTCATTGATTGAAAGAGAAAATGTCAAGCGAGAAATAGCTTATAGATGCTTTCTATGTCAAAGTTCATGCATTAATATTTCATACCACTATCAAAATTTGTTTATTTAAAAAGAATGAATTCAAGGGTCAGCAAATAGAGTCATTATAACTAAAAATTGTGAACTGAGAATAACAGCTTTGAGGAAAAAGCCTTGAAGAGCAATAATGTTATAATAACAGAAATAGAAGTGATTAAGACTAACATTTTGAATAATTAAGACTAACATTTTTATTAAATAAGATAAGATAATTTTGTTAATGTCCATGAGCAATCAAAAGAGTTGGTCAATGGGACTCAAAAATACAACCAATTATACATTATAACAGACCCTGGGAATACAAAAGACTACACCTCAAAACTAGAAAATAAAAATATACAAGTGGCTGTAAGTATAAAGTAAATGGCAAAAAGGGACAGCCACTATATATCATTTGGTAGATATGTAAACATAGAAGGGGGAGAACAAGTATATGCAATCGCAACAATCCCTAAGAATTTGCCAAGACATTTCCTGATAATGTCATCCAGGGAGTGCCCAAAGATGAGAAGACCCAATTGGGTGAATCTAGGAGGAGCTCAAAAACAACTACCAGAAGCTTTTCTAACATTTAAGGCCAATACAAAGAACCTAGTAGTAGAAGCATAGATTCCGAGATGGGCTGGCAAGCAAGCCTATATTGAAAGAAGGTACCTCTTTGTGTCCTAGTGGAAGTGGGACATCCACCCAAAATGTGAGATTATACATAATTTCACTGATCTGGTACAAGTTCTGCCCAACTCTAAGGGTCTGTGCAATGCTTAGAGTCTCCAAAGGCCAAACATTGAAATAGGCTTGAAGGAGGTAATCAACTTGATGGATCTGCAATGCCCCCTTGAGCATCTAGATCAGTATAGTTATCATTTTTTTTAATTTCAATAAAAATCTCTTTTCATTTCAATCCCAATAAAACAGTTTATGTTAGTTTCAATCAAATGATTATAGACAATAGTTGGTATTACACAGTGTTTCCTTTCATTGTTAGTTTTACTTAGCGCCATAAAGAGGTTTATTTTAATTAGTCAAATGTTTGTGATAGATAAATGGTGTTTAAAATGTTGAAGCATCATTTTATAAATTTTGGTACTTACACAAGGCATGGTTGCGGGCGTGCACCATGTTGACTTATGAGCGCAGGTTTGTGCAGACACGTGATATTTCTCTCTTTGGCCCACCTACTATGCTCAGACTCTCGCTTTAAACCCTGTAAGTTTGATGTGCACCTTCATTGTTTGACTACATGAACTTGGTTATGTTTTCCATGAAGGTTTTAAGGTGGACTTTTGGATATTTTTAATTCTGGTTTGTGGTTCCTTTTTCATCTTAGTGAAGGTTTCTTGCAAAAAACTTGGGACAGGAACATATCCTTCAAATCTAAGAGGTGAGAAATTCTACTGTGAGAAAAAAACATGTGCAAAGCCCATTGTTTGCATAAGTACATAAATAAAGCCAATCCAAATAAACTGAAATGAACACAAAAAGTGTAATAACCAAAAACAACTTATGGAATGGCATCCCTCTCCTTCGCAGCCATTTTGTTGGAGCATTTAGGAGAGAGATGGGAAACTGGAAGGTAATCTATCCACTCCTTGACAGTTATCACCAGATCTCCATCTTTTAATCAGGGGAATGATAGGAGGATTCTGCTTTGGATGTTTTATGAACCTTTAACAGGATCTTCCCATCTCTCTCAATCATCAATTCTTTGAGCAGATCAATTTTCTCCATTTCTGTTTTGGGCATTGGGTATTTGATTAAACAGACATACCAGTTCTCTTTCATGGAAGGATCATTTGTGTTGATATTTATAAGGGTCAACAGAAGAATAGATGGAGCCATATCTCACCCAAATTCTAAAGAAGCTTCCTCACAAATGTACCCATGATTCTAAATAGCTTGTTCCTATTTTTAAATCTTCTCTCCAACAAACCAAAGCCCAAGTTCAGTTTTTAAAGCAGCAGTAAGGATATGATAGCTGGTCTGGTTAAAGAGAACCCCAAAAGTACAAGCCTTTTGTAGAACTCTAGTATTAGTGTTCAATATATTACATTCTTGTAACCATGTTGAGGATCTGCAGGTATACTGTGAATTTGGTGGTATATTTTGTGGATCGATAGCTGCCTGAAGGTTTACTTTTGGAATTTTTAGTCATCTGTTTTTTATCGAGTGCATATGTCTGGTGCCTCTTCTTAGTAAGCATTGCCTAATGGAATAGCTAAACTACATATGTTTTCTATGATTGCAGAAGGAACAGAATGTTCAGGTCCTAGGGGTTCAGTACCCTTATTGCCTATAAATGGTAAAGACAAGGACAACAGAACTAAAGAAGAACACCATAAGCTCATGAATGGCAATTCAGGGGACTCACCTGATTGGGCATGTGATTGAACTTGTTGGCTTCCATTAAATTCTTTACTTGTGCATTATTCCTTGTTTCAGAATTCCTATTTCTTCACGTAGCGTGATGACTTCTTGGTGGCTACCATTAAATTCTATACTCTGGCATTATTCCCTGTTTCATATAGCTAGATAAGTTTAGCATTATTTTGTAAATATGTTACCCTCAAAATGTGTTGTGGAAATTGTTTGCCTTAATTTTATATTTAACAATAGGCTTTGTTGACATCTTTTAAATAACATTTTTGAACATGCCCATTACAGAGACAGAGGTCCCAGGTGAACGGGAAGATACTAGAGGATGGAAGCCCCATTCTTACTGAACTTGTTATGAATGGAACTTTCATCTTTTGCTCTTTCTGTTCATACTTGTGCATTGTCATTATGATTAACTACTCACCTTTCCCTGATAGAAGTAAATACATTGACAGTTTGTTATGCTGTCCGGCAGTTTCTCTTTTCGTTCACAACTTTAATCATTGTTCCAGACCTAAACTAATTGTGGTTCCAGTTTGTGATCAGTAATTAGCAGTCACAGCTCTACACAACTATCCAACTTGATAGAATTTAGTATATAGAGGATCTTAAGGGAGTATGAACTAAAGATACTAGATTGAATGCATGGATAAACTCAACTCATCCTTTCATGCTTTAATACATTTATTTGATAATAAGATTCTTAACGTGTTTTTTTTACTTTGGGGATTGTTCAATCATTCGAGTTTATAGTTCGTCATATTGTGCTGTAGTAATCTCACTGCTATGATCCTCTTGTTCATGTATTCCTCCATGCATAAACAAGGGACATGTTGTTTACTCTCTGACGGCTCGAATAAATCTTGTGAAGTGGCTCTGGGAAGTTACTGATTAAACGAGAGTAAACAACCAAAATCACAAAATAAACGGCTTAAACGAGAGTAAACAACTCTGTGACCCCTGTGGCACACCCTGGCACAAATAGAATAGCACCCTTTAGAAACAGTCAGATCGTAAGTGTAGCAGAAATAATGACCTGTCAAAATAGCCTGTCAAACTTTATGGTCTTTGTATGATGTTTGATGCTGAGAGAGTATATCTAGAATGATATTTTCCAGCTGTCATAGCTCCCTTGTATGGCCAAAATGAACATTATGGCGCAGAATTCTGCTAAAAATTATGAAGTATTCAATTTCAACACTTTGTACCACATGATATACCCATGATTCTAAATAGCCTGTTCCTGTTTTTAAATCTTCTCTCCAACAAACCAAAGCCCAAGTTCAGTTTTTAAAGCAGCAGTAAGGATATGATAGCTGGTCTGGTTAAAGAGAACCCCAAAAGTATGGAGATACGGAGAAAAGATATCCATTTTAGAGCTCGTTCTCTAATAGAAGCTTGACAAAGATAACAACTCTGGGACATAGTTCTCTAATTGATGTCCAACCTCAAATTCTTCATACAACATGGCAGTGTTTGATGAAATGCCAAAGCCAGTTATGTCCAAACAATGCCTTCTTAAATAGTGATTCACCCAGTAGCTACAGTAACTATTAATCAACCCAAGCCAAAATAAGTTCAGTGCAGTCTGGGAATATCTCATCTTATTGGCTCAGAACTTTACAACGCATTCAGTATAGAGTTACTCTTCCTTGGCCTTGTTACAGCCAAACCATTATAGTCCTAGGATAGACATCTGCTGTGTGAAGGTGTTGAGATTCATGTTCAAAGTTCAAACTCAGCTCAGCGACTATGCAATGTTTGAAATTTTGAATTAATTCCTTGTATGTGAAATCTGTAAAAAGGACTGTTATATTTCTGCTATTAAAGGTTTTGGCCACAATTCCCATTAAGTTAAGGTCATGCTGCTGTCAAGTGTTATTTGATATGATGAAATGTTTAGCAAGTTGGGGTTGAATGTTATAAAGATAAAACAACCAAATTCTTATTCAACTATACAACCAACACCTAGCTTAAAACTGACCTGAAAGCTACAGTAGATCATTGGCTATCCATATAAAGTGTTTGTCAGTAATTTTTTATTCTGATCTGTTGCTTGTGCCCATTCTTTTGGTGACAATGCAGGGATGGCGGGCATTCTATATCAAATGGAAGACAGAGATGGCTGAAAGAGCAGTTTCTGTAGTAGAACTTGTAAAACAGAGTGCCCACTACGAGTTTCTTGAAGTAGGAGATTACCAGAGAGCTATGGAACTTTAAAAAAAGACTGAAATGGGATTCAAAGATGTCCAATTGTATCTACTCACACCTAAGCGTAGTGTTCTTGTGTATATTATTGGTCTGCAATATTGCTCGGTTTGGCTAGGAATCCAGGTAAACAAACTTTAATCTTTTCTTTTCTTCTAATCATGTGAGAACATGACGATGTGCATGTGGCAAGAGAGAGGCCTTTGCTAGAAATAAATTAATTTGACTGCATATGAAATGAGTACTGTTCCTCGTAATGGATTTTTGAGCTCCACTAATATTTGATGCCTTTCTACAACCATGCATATATGTTTTACTTTCAAAATCTCTTGAGCCAACTTGTGCTGTACGAAAAGTAGAAGATGAGAAGCTATTATGTGTAGGTTAGGTATGATGTTTTAGGAAAATATCATTCAATAGCAGTAGGACTCAATAAACATTTGCACACATTCCGGCTATGATTGGAGGCTTTTTACCCCTTCCTGCGAAAGGTTTTCTATCATTCAATTTATACATTTCCAATTTTCAGTCTTTGTATCAAACTGCATCTTATGAGTCGTCTCATAACATTCCACTCCATTGGAAATATGGTTTTAGTCAAACTCACCAAATGTACTTTTGGTTGTGTGAATTTCTACTAAGGTTCATCAATCATGCCTAGATTTTGCTTTAATTTTAGTGGTTAGAATCCTTCCTTTTTTCTAGCAATGCACTATTTGGTGAGTCACTGTCCAAAAATGTAGCAAAAAAGGTTGAGATACAAAACACTCATCTTTTCAAATTTCTCTAACGTGAAAATATCTAAATTAGTTTCATTTTTTACCAACCTACCAAGCAAATAATAAAGGAATTAAGCTTCATCTGGTGTGCAATGTCTTGACAGAGTGAATATGTCAAAGCAGCTCTGTGTAAGAATCAAATTAGTAACAGGAATGTTTTCCTGAGATGGTGCAACAGCTGGCTATCTAATAAGTTGCCTCGCATTTAATATTGTTACTCTGTCACCTTCTCCTGCTGCAAGCCTGCCTCTGCTATTTATAGTAAGGCTTGACATGTTTATGGGAAACACCTTTCTAACGGATAACATCAATGAACATGATCATTTTTCATAATCATTTATTGCAGGTTTGGGACCATCTATAAAAGGATTACATCTAGTCTCATGTTTGTTACTGACTTTAAAACTTCTCAACTATATTAGCAGATATTCTTCAGTTGCAATGTTCTGTTGAATATTTTTCCAGCCTACCATTATAAGCAAAAAATCATAGACATCTTGATGAAATAATTGATGAGCTGGTTGTTAAACTAGTTTTTGGCTTGATTGATTAGATTGGTATGAATATTGTGTGCTGTTAGCAAAGACCAGCAAACCAATTGTGTGCTGTTAAGTTCCAATGGGGGATAACTTATAATAAGAATGTGATTTCATCTCCTTGGTCGATGATAGTCATCTCCAAAACTGGACCCTGTGGATGTCCTTATAATAAGAATGCAAGCTACAAGAACAAGAGCATCATCAGTATAAGCAAACCTCCCATCTTGAGAAGAGACTACTAGAAAATCAATCCCATCTTTACACTTCAGGCTGTTAATGAAGAAGTTAGGCAGCAATCCTCAAAAGTTTTGTGTTGCGTGTGGGCATTTGTAAGGCCCTTCAACTGTACTTTTAAGAAAAAAAAATTATTTTAGAGATTGTGAAATACTGGCATATCTGAGCCTTTCATTGTTGCTATAATGAGGTTTAATGAGATAAATATAGATTGGCTTCACACAGTTTAAGGACATTCAGAGTCCAGACTATATCAGGAGAACCATTGAATTGACGCAGGGATGTGCCCTCTCCCCAAATTAATTTGGAATCTATATTGATGAGTTGGACTACCTTACTAAGAATAAGCATATTGATGAATGTTCCTTTTTCCACTATGTCTTGATCACATTACCCTGGTTTGCAGACAATGCGGTCCTCTTAGTATCATCCCTCAAGGGTCTACAAAGACAACTCAATGCCCTTACCAATTTTACTGTTTTTGTGACCTTAGCTGGAGGAGAACCTTAGTAAAAATAAGGTTGTTGTCTTTAACACCTTCCTACTTTTTCAAATTTTCACTTCTTTAAAGAAGGGGAGTTAGAGATCACTACAGCATACACTTACTTGGGAGTCCTATTTATAGGTGCTAGATTCAAACCAACTGTCCTTTATGATCCTAATACTTGGGGAACCATTTTTCTCCATGTGGACTGGGAAAATTGGAGAGGGTCCAATTTATCATATTTCAGCATATGATCCATTGTGAATTAACCATTCCTCGAGCCATCATCTAAGCAGAGTTTGGTACCCATACCTTGCACCTTGAGAGCATATTCATTCATGTCTCCTTTCTTAACAAGATATGCACTTTGGGGAACTCAGGAACGGGATAGGAGAGATACCCTTATTTGTCCCTTTCGTCCTCAGAGGAAATCACCTCCATGGACCTACCAGGACGAATATGGTGATAGTTCTCAGAGAGAGGATTCAGCAATGGGATAGGAGAGATGTAGTTAGTTAGTCCTTCGAGCCTCAAAGGAGATGACTCTTTGAGGCTTCTCCACTCTAATCCATTGGTATGTCTATCGATCACCTCTCCTTGCAATTTCACTTCACTTCAGTTTAGTTTTTTAGTTTCTATTTTGTAAATTAGGCCATTGTACTATTTTGTACAATGTAAACATTAGTCTATGCATATTATAACTCTTTGGTCATGATGGCCTATTTCATTTCATATTCTACTTCCTGCTATTTGATTTATAACTTTGTAATTGCTACAAGGTTGATATTGTTTGGTTCAGCTTCATTTTCTAGGATTTTTTTCTAATTCATGCCATTTGAGTTTTAACTTTGTAAGTACTGAAAGGTCAACAGTATTTGGACATGAGGATTGTACTAAAGGATCATGATCTAACATAATATAAATCATAGTTCTAAGTTCTAACTTTTTAATAATGTAGTATTTCACTTCTAGCAGCACTGAAATAATGATTTTTGCGATTAACTTGGCATTCTAACCCTTTTCTTAGTATTTATGCATGTATGTTTGTCAAAATGCTTCTTGACCATCTCGCTCCCAAGATTTTTCTAGTAAGGATCACTCTGCTCATGCTCCCTACTTCACTCCACACACTTGCAACACTAAGTAATAGAATATTTTGTCATGTTTTGGGATATGGCATATGGAGAACAAAAACTTTCAGTGAAATGTCTTCATCCACTTTTTGGTCAGAGATAAAGAGAATATCTTAATTACATTTAATATTTTTTTATTTAGTTTAGTTAAAACTTAATATCTAGTTATCTACTATTCTTTATTTGATATCTTAGGATTACCTCAGGTTAAAGTGTTACAGCTTGTATACAGATTTAAGATTCATGGCTATGTAGAACTACAATCTAATCTTTTGATTCATATAAACCCACTGCATTTACAAACTGCATTTCACATTTTTGGGAGAAACATTTTCATAATTTGTGAAATGTAATTGTTGCTTTTATTTTTATAGCTGTCAAAACCAAGCCAAACAATTTTTAAGGTATTTTCTTTTATAAAAAAAATTCACTGCCGTCGCTTAAGCGACAGCTATATCTGTCGCTTATCCAACGCTTTCTCTTGATATCCATTGCTTAAGCGACGGCTCTATCTGTCGCTTATCCGACGCTTCCTCTTGGTAGTCATCATTTAAGCTACGGTTATTCCTATCGCTTATCTGACTCTTAACCGTTATCTCCGTCGCTTATCCGACGGATATTCTGTCGCTTTACCGACGACATGAAAGCTATTTTTTCAAAAAAAATTTACTACCATCGAAGACATGCTGTCGCTTAACCGACGCTTTAAATTAAACCAACAGTTACTTAGGTGTCGCTTAACCGATGGTTACTTAGGTGTCGGATAACCGACGACAAGTTTCCAACGCTTAAAAAAAAATCGAAGTGTCATACATACGACAGGGAAGTGTCGAAAATCCGACAATTCTGCCGTTGGATTTTTGGTTGAAATGTAGTAGTGTGTGATCACTATGAGACCTCTAAGTTTGAACCGTAAATTGCCTAAGGTCTGTTCATCCTATTAGAAAGGGATGCAATTTTTTTAGGCCTATTTGGAGTAGGCTATCACTGCTGGTTGTTTTGACATGTTGATATAGGTCTATAATAATGAATTAGTAGCTTCATAATAGTGATAGATCAGATCTGAAGCAGTCCCAAACTGATGTGTGTTCAAGTGGTGGTAAGGGGGTTGATTTTTGATGGGATTGAGACTCCGTGACCATTTTCTGGATGGACACGATGAATTTGTCTCTCATCTGTTGTTCTCAGAGTCCCTATCCTCTATGTTCCTCATTTTTGGTCTATCAGTCATTAGAGGAAATTTCAACTCAAAATGGGCCTCCTAAAATGAACTAATAAAATGATAAAATAATATTTATTAATTTTGGAGGAAGAAAAGAAAAAAACTATTTTTTTGTTTGTATTTTTGACATATCTCCCTGTTTTTTTACTCAAATTTCGATCGTGAGAGCTCGTTGGATGTGGAATTAAATTCCGTATCCAACGAGTACCCACTTGGCATACTTTTGACGGACCCCACTACCCCAAAAACAAGAAATACCTGAAAAAAATGGAATGATGATGTCATCATTCCATTTTTTTCAGGTATTTCTTGTTTTTGGGGTAGTAGGGTCCATCAAAAGTATGCCGAGTGGGTACTCATTGGATGCGGAATTTAATTCTGCATCCAACAAGCTCTCCTGATTGAAATTTGAGTAAAACCACAGGGAGATATGTCAAAAATACAAACAAAAAAAGTAGTTTTTTTTATGATACCTATCCCCAAATTTATATTAAAAAAGTGTTTAAGACCTATACGGTATTTCAAATTTAAAGCAATTTCATTGGCTAACACATGATGACATGGAATTTGAATAAAAGATAAAAGGCCCATTTTGAGTTGAAATTTCCTCTAATGTCAATTATTGTGGAGTCCTAAAGAATGACAAACAAAATCCGAACCCTAATTCATTGGTCGTCTAGTATCTTGTGATTTTTCTTAGACTGTGTATTTCAATGACTGTCAAGGTCATACCTGCTTCAATTTATAAGGTATTCATCTATTATGATGGATCTAGATAGAAACAGGAGATAACCTACTTGTTATGTTGAGTTGGGACTTTTATAATTATATCTAAAAGCTAAAAGCTAACAATACAAAGTGGGATCCCAAAAGTAGCTCCTATAAAAAGCTAAAAGCTAACAATACAAAGTGGGATCCCAAAAGTGGCTCCTATAAAAAGCTAAAAGCAGAACTCAAACCTAACCCCAACTCCATATATGAATTTGAGGTTATGTTTTATGTAAAAATAGATTCTACATTATACTTTTTTGTTGTAACATTGATGATTTGAGCTACATTACCTTCATGCAGCTTATTTTAAGATTGATGGTTTGATATATATCTCTTACATTGTCTCTTTCTTGTATCTGATAGGAAATGACGCTGGAATTTGAGAAAGCTAGGACAAGGAGCTATCTCTTCACATAGATAGTTTCCTAACATTAAATGATAAATAACTAATTTGAAAACACTTTCGCTAAGAAAGAATGGTCTCATTCAAGTACATGAAACCATGTTGTTGTTTAGCATAAATATCTGGACAATTTTTTATGGTTTGTTTATTGCTTTTGTTTGAAGCATTTTGTCGATTTTTGAATTTTGTGTGTATTTTGGTTAAATATTGTGTTAATTCCTTTGAATGATTCTAGTTCTCATTCGATGCTTGATTTAACCGTTTGTTGTAGCTTGAATCAAGGTTGGTCTTAGGATTTGAGAAAATATTCTTTTATTAACTTTTAGTTGCATGAATTAATTTTCTTCGATTTTTCAATTATTTTATGCTGACTGTATATTTTCTTTGTAAATACTTATCGTTATTCAAAAAAATAAATGAGCTCTACATATCTAAGTGAAGAGAAAAATGGTCTATGCACTAGGTTCCTATGCATTGATCGTAGGATACCTATTGGCACAAGACCAACATTCATCTAATGCAATAATCAATTGGCATAATTACAATGCATAATTGTATTAGCCTCCATGACCATCATTGGATAGTGGAGGCCAAGATCGAGCATAATGTATGATTCTATGAGTTTATCAGTTTGTCAAGATTCAGGTCCCCACATGTCCATTGGACCATTAAGGGACGAGATAACAAGAGGAGTCCCCACTTGCCTTGAATCTAGTCAGTGCAGTTGTGTTTCACTGACACCTTCCTATTGTGACTTGTGAGTCTACATGTTCTGTTGTTGATGATGTGATTCATGTTATTTGACTAATGTTGTTATTCTTTTATTTTGACAATATTATATAAATCAGTGAAAGATTCACCAGTTTTTACAATTTTTTATAATGAAGTTAAATATTCACCAAGTTTTTACAACATTATATAATAAAATGAAAGATTCGCTAAGATTTTACAATATTATATAATAAAATGAAAGATTCGCAAAATTTTTACAACATTATATAATAAAATAAAAGATTCTCCAAATTTTTTATATATACATATTATATTATTGATAAAATTGCCTTCAAATTTTCCTATATATCGGAGAGATTCACCCAATTTTTATACATATAATTCTAGGGAGGGTTCTTAAAATCATCCCTGGTTGCGGGACGAGATATTTACAAGATAAGCATTCTTGACCATTCGTCTCTGCATTTATATCTATATTTAATGAATATGATGAACATGTGGTATGCTTGAATGAATGTATGGTTTTGCTATCGCTGAATGATAGTCATGTATGTTAGTTTTATTTTCGAGCTTTTTTCTTCAGTTTATATGTATTTACATGTTCATGGGGGCTGGTTGCTCGGATGGTTAATGGCTTGGTAGAATCCCCTTCACTGCTCGGAGGGTCATGGACGTTACAGTATGGTATCAGAGTGCATGTTGCAACATGGGCCTGAATGGGCCGTGAAGATGCAGTGACAGAGCCATCATTACAGCATTGGGCCTTAGAGGGCCATGAAAGATCAGCTAGCAGAAGCATGTTTCTTTCTACCTAGCAAAGATTAGAAATTATGATAGAAAATTTTCTTGAAAAATTTCCGAGCTCGTCGGGTCATCGGAGAACTAAGTGGGAAGCTCCTTCGATACGTTGGAAAGCATAGTCGGAAGGCCATCTGACGAGCGGTAGGCGAAAAAGATTTTTTTTTGAAAATTTCTATGTGTCAGGTTGTCAGCTCATCGGAAGACTAAGTAGGAAGCCCTTCTGATGCAGCAGACATATTACTCTAACGACCGTCCGATATAGACCCTGGTGGTGGCCGAGAGAATAAGAAGAAGAAAACTTGTGAAAAATTCTAAGTGTTCATCGGCTGTTGGCGGAGAATAGTGGAAGCTGGAGCCGCAGTTTCGGAGGAGATCAACCAAAGATCATCGAAACACTGGCTCAATTTAGTTGAAAGATCCTCCATTATCGACCATTAACGATCGACGAATGATAGATGATGAGATCACCGAAACGACGGCTCAGTAGGGCTAAGGATCGCCGAAACGTCGGCGTGGAAGAAAGGAAAGGGAAGTGGACATGGGCACTGAAACATCGATGGAAAAGAGTGGAAATTAGTTGGTTGAGTCGCCGAAAGCGACGGCATAGAAAAGATAAAGAGAAAAAATTTCAAAAAATTTCTAAGTCATGAGGACATCGGTGATCGACGAAGTTTATAGGACTGGGTCATCGATGATTAGGCGATGAAGTCGTCGAAATGTCACCACCGTCGGCGAAGTTTAGTGAAGTGGATCAGTGAAATTTAGTTGATCGACCAGCCGAAACGGCGACGGAGATCACTAGAATACCACCGAAACGTCGACAAAATTTAGGTGATGGAATAGCCGACACAGCAGCGGGAGAAAGAAGATGGAACCGTCGATGAGACGTCGATGAAAATTAGATGTGGAAAATGCCGAAATGTCGGCTCTTTTAGCCGGAAAGGCTTCCGATACCGTCGACGGAAGGGAATATGAGGACATAAGCGATGGTTTTGGTGGAAAATAGATGAAGTCAGAGCCGCAGTTTCGACAGAGATCTTCCGAAGACCACCGAAACATCGACAAAAAATAGACGACGTAGGTGCCGATACATTGATGGGAAGAAGAAAAGTTTTCTAATTTTTTTTCCTAAATGCTAAAAACATCGAGAAAAGTTAGAATATCCGACCATCGACACGTCGGCTGAAAGTAGGTGATGGACCTGATACATCAGAGAAAAATAGAAGATGGGATCGCCGACAATTAGAGGATGAGGTTGTCGATACGGCGGAGACAGTTAGTTGAACGAACCGCCAATATGTCGAAAAGGATTAGAGGTTTGGACCGCCTATGTGGTAGAAAAATTATGTTGTTTGAGCCGCCAACACATCAGAGACAGTTAGTTGATGAGACCGCTGATGAACATCAAAATATTTAGGTGTTTGTGAGTCCGTCGTTGCGGCTGTCCACTGGACTATCATCCCAACAATTAGAGCTTTAGGCTGCCGATAGTACTCAGGTCTTCGACGCATCGAAATTTTTAAGTTAAAGATCATCGACACATAGTCTTTAGTTGTTCCGACTGTTGACGGGTTGTATGGCCGTAGAACCCATAGTTGGTTTGATTGTCACTGTTGCAGATGCCTAAGGAGTTATCTACACAATGGATAGTGCCCCGATAGTTGCTACTGTGTCCTGGGAGTTCCTTTCATTGCTGATGCCACAGGGGATAGCAGTTCTGACCACCGACACACAACAGACCTTGGCCTCGCTAATAAATGGTCCGAAAGGCTCACATCAGAAAACTATAGTCGATGGAACAACTGATACAGCGAAAAAGTATTGTTGATAGGGCCGTCGATGAGCGCCGGAGAAATTTGTTGCTTAGATTACCGAAATGTCAGAATTACAGATGGGATGAGACCCAATTTGACAAAGGAAATTTTGGGTTTTTCCAGAAGGATTTCTTAGTGATTTTTCAGCAGTTTTCTGGCGATATTTTTAGTGGATCCTTCAGCAGTTCAGGGCTAAAAATGAAGAAAAAATATAGGTGGCTGAATTTGGAATTTTAGACCAAAATATAGTTGTGTGTGTTGCCTAAATTTGGTGAAAATCATCATTTTAGAAGTGGTGTGATTTTCACACCTGAGGTCAGAATGAAACATGTGGATAGGCATTGGAAATCTTATCCAGCAGGGAACCAGGAAGAGTCATCAGAGTTTGGATGCGAAGCAGCAAAGTACTAGTGGTTGTTAGTATGGACAAATCCAAGAATTGCATGCCTAAAGGTAGCAAGGATTATGAAGTCAAACCAGCTGTTATGTGGAACTTGAGGAATTCCATGCAAAGATGAGGGACTTGAAAAGGGAAATTTCCTTAACCCCTGTCTTGCTAACTATATTATATTTTATAAGTTTTATACCTAAAATGTATGAGGATATGCCTTGCATGTGTAGGATATTACATATTGGTATGAGTGGTGAGAATTATACATTATAATGAACCACTAATGGTAAATATTGCATTGTTGTTGGCATTAGTGGAAAAACCAACGATAACATGGGCATGGCTGAATATGTTGCTGATGCTGATGAATGTGACTAGAAACCCTATGAAGAAAGGGATAAGGAAAACAAACTAGGATCAAATGTTTGTGAGCAACTTCTGCAATCTCCTACAAGAGACCAACCAAGCTGGTAATGTCAAGGGTGTAAGTAGAATCCATTCAGGTAATGGTTTAAGTATGACAATTGCATGGAGTAGTAAAAGCAAGAGGTATCATACCATGTGCTTATTTAAAATTTATACTACATTCATATAGAAATGTATCATGCCAGTATATGTTGCTATGAACTTAGTAACCCAAATAAAGTGAGGACCGATGGTCTTGATTACGGTAGGGCATCCTATATGAGGTAGTCATGGTTAGGCCATAGTATGTTTAATTGCATAGTATTCCTAAATCAATACGAGGTAGCATTGAGTGGATATGCATTAAAATATTTTATAAATCTTGTAGTTATGCATTGAATGGATGCATATGAAAAGTTTGAGTAAATGTTGTAGATATGCATACATAAGTATGGGTGCAAATGTTGTCATGCATTGCATGAATGCATCGAGATAGCACATGTGTTATTATGACTAACTAATGGTTGAAATGATGAATTGATGATAATCCTAGAATCCTTTCAAGAGATGTTATGAATGTAGGATAGTAAGTGCATGCAGAGAGTAGTCATGATTGATTGGCTGCCAAAAATTCTCTATGGAAGGGCAAGGTGGTACAAATGATACACTTGTGAAGTAAGTAGTATCTAAATATTTCATTTAAATTCCATAAATGATGTGACTATACCTTGAAATTTTAGTATGATAATGATTGCGTGAAGTAAATGAGTTTTGATGATATTGATGTGATTAATAGCTAAAAGTATTTGAACTCTATAAATTCTGAAAATGCTTCCGTGATTGTTGCAACAATGAAAAAAAAAATTATATCAATCAAGACTTACCAAGTGTTTGGCTGACTGAAGTTCAGGTTTTAGGTAGATTGTTTGGGGCATGTCAATATGGGTAATACCATGACAAAGGCCGAAATCTACCGTGTGAAAGAGCCAAACCTCATGAGTAGAGTCTCATGGTGGTGAAAATAGTTTGTATGCATAATGATTTGTCAATTTAGACTTGTAAATTTCAGATTTGACAAATTGCTGACAACTACTAATCACTATTGGCTTGCATAGAATTGTATTAGGAGGACGTGTTGTAAGTGGATGTTCATGTGATTCTAGTAAGCATAAAATTATAATGGGAATAGTGGTGCTGCTTACAAGAGGCCCAAAAATGAGGATCACCTCATTGCCAAGCAAATCAATTTCTGCAGTAAATAGAGTTGCAAATTCCTATTGAATTTAATTACTAATGGCATTGCTTGGTTATGGAACAATCAAATTTGGATTGTATTAGTAGATAAGGATTGTATTTGACTATTTGGCTACTTGATGAATGTGCCAGGGGTACACATTGCAGGAAGACCATGTGTGATGTCTTGCAGGAGCCAAATTTCATAGGGAGGTTTTCCCCTATCTTAGAAATGGGTTTCGGGTGAAACTCCATTGAACATTTTGGAAATGTCCCCTTTGCACTACATGTTTGGTAAGAAACATGAGTGAGATGGTATAGATTATGTCGGTAATACATGTGTGGATATGAAATATAAAAAAGGAGTTGGGATGGCAAACCAAGGGACTGCCAACTCAGAGAAGGGAGCCCCCATTCCTCCTTAATAAAGGAATACTGCCTCGGCAAATGGATAAGTGCTCTGTGACCCTAGCTAAGAATATGCATGTCAAATTGTTAAATTCAATATGCAGAGCATGCTTTGATTTTATTTCCATTATGGAAGATTGCTTGAGTATGAATAGGGCCTACATGACACACATCAGAAAGGGGTGCACACTTTCTCGATGTAGGGTCATGAAATGGTTTTCAATATTGATTACACCCTAGGGAGTGGATGCACTCTTGGTGTCTCAATACTTGATAGAGAATGATATGAAATATGATTACAATTTTAGAGCAATAATGCTGATGAGTTTGCTTATATTGCTTGTGTTGTCAAGCTAAACAAATGTAGTCTGGTGTTGCAAACTAAATGGACAATGTCTTGGGCTCATCCTACCTCCTACTAAAGAGCATAGAGAAGGAGACATTCCCGAGGGACTGAAGAGCAGAGAAGGGAGTGGTTTCTTATGTTGTATGGGGTAGTGGAATTAGATCTCACTGCTAGAAATGAAACCTAGAAATGGTAATGGTAAAGTTTCCTTCCCAGTTGGCATGAAGGTGTACTGGAACGAGATGTTGGGATATTATATGCCTGGGGATCCATAGTAGATCCTGAATCTAGAAATGGTCTTGATAAAGTTCCAAGCCCAGTTGGCGTGAAGGTGTACTGGCTGGACATTAATTAATTGATGTTGTGGAAATTGTGGGAATGTTACAGTGTTGGATTGACTACCTACAGTCCGATAAACCCAACTGTTAGATGGCTTGGATGAGTATCCTAATAAACCCAGTAGTGTATTGGCTTGATTGGCTGCTGCCTGATAAACCCAATTGTGAATTGGATTGGCTGGACGATCTGATAAACCCAACTGTAGGTTGGTTTGACTATGCTTGGTATATATAAAAGGATGTTGTGAAGCAGCCTAGATGCTGACCTAACATCCAAGTCCATAGGAAATCCCAAGGCTTGCAAAGCGAAGCAGGATCCTGTGGACCAGAGAGGAAACGCACAATACAGATACGTATTGGATTATTTTGCAATTTATTGCTTATGAATATACATGTGTATATGATTTGTTTATGATATTCTAATCTTTTGTTTAAGAGATAAAAACCAATGCGAATAAACTAAACATGTGAATCTATTCAATGTTTGAAAATAGGTATTGCTGGAAGTGAGGACTATGAGGGCATCCTAGGGGTGCATGTGGACATGTGACTATCCTGAAGATCTCAAAATGAGCAGTAATGAAAAAGGTGCTAGTGAGACTATGAAGGTCCTAGCAGCCGAGACAAATCATGTGGGGAGGCTGCATGGTTGAGAGGTCTGGAATAGACCAGAGACACTTAGTGTCATGGTCAAGAAGGATTGGTCCAGCATTCACGGTTAAGTGAAAGAGGTTGAGAGCATGAAAACCACAGTGGTGGTGTGGGTTCCAAGATGGAACAAGACAAAGAGGAGAAAAACTCTTGCTGTGATCTCTTCCCTTTTTTTGATTATATATATATATAT
>LPNX010047518.1:125631-179746 GCA_001517045.1 Pseudotsuga menziesii
CCTTCCCAAGAATGGACATGAATGAGCTCATGTGCCTGATGAGAAGGCATGAAGAGTATGAAAGTCTCCTTGAGAAGGCTTGGACTGCCATGCCAATTAGGTAATTAATTGACTGATTTTAATGCCTATATTATGCTCGGTTTAATAGAATTTCAATGATGCATTTCATAGGTGAGAAACGTGAAATCTAGTCATGCACATTGATCATGGCAGCAGACCAAAAGCTGTTGGACTTGGATGGAAGTATCCTTCAAACAAATGCCAAGACCCAAGAGAATCTTGGAGAGATGCTCAAGATACAGAAAAGGCAGAATGAGATGAACCACCAGATTTTGCAAGACTCTATTGGTTTGCAAAAGGAGGTAAAAAGCCTTCTGGGAGCAATCCGTAAAGGAAAGGAAAGTGGATCAATGATGGGGAATTTGTTCAAGCGACCCATTAAGAAATGTTCCAGGCATGAAGAATCAAATGAAATTGAGTAGGTAAATATGAAACAGCCAACGAGATGTTGGAAATGCAGAGGACATCATTACCACCAGAACTTCACAACAAGGAAACATAAAGAGGGTAGCAACCACAAAGTTCCTAGACTTGGGGATGAGCCGAAAGCTGAGAACCAGCAAGAGAAACTCATGGAAGCTGAGGGGCTTGGTCCTAAAAGTTCAAGTAAATAAGTGAACGTGGGACATATCTACAAAGTTTTGAAATTTTGGATGTGCAAATTGTATCTGTACTCCTATGTATTGGAACACCAAGGACGGTGTTATTCCAAGTGGGAGGGGATCGTAATGTCCCGGTTTTGACCCCATTTGCATTAAAAGATACATGATGTATATATTGTAATTAAACGTGGTATGGAGCTAAAGGCAAAATCCCCACCATCGATTTGGTTGTGTTATGTTTCGACAATGGGGATTGTTGCCAATGGTATATTGTGCTATTCGACACATTATAGTTTTGGCATCATGTAAATATGCACATTAATTAAAATGAACCTACAGCCAGCTACGATGGTGCAACGTTAATGAAAAGGGCATGATTTTCCTAAGGATAAGGAGGGGGTTGGGCCTATGAGGAAAATCCATGTGTCAACCACCCATTTAAACTTTTGTTGTTTGTTAGTTGGGGCCAGTTATTGCTGAGTAGTGGTGGTTGTGGAAGGACTATCAGTCCTTTCCCACGTTCCCACTCCACCAGCAGACTCTTCCTCTTCACATCGCTTGGGCAGAGAGGACTCTCCATCATTTTTCTTTGTAACACCCCGTTTTGACATTTCTACCTGAACTACTATTATATGTTGTATTTGTTTGATTGTGAGACCTCGTCGATTTGACGACACTGTGGACATATGGTTCTATTATTTTTCCGATATATATGTGTGTGTGTGTGATGATAGTATTATGGTCACTAGTCATGTTTAGATATATATCATGTGTTAATGATGTCAAATATATGGCATTTACTGAATGATGGGTACGTGGATACTGTTACAAATATATGTTGAAATAATGAATGTTATGCCAGGTGCATGGCGAATGAATGAGTTTATTGTTGTCATCTTATGATGAGATATATGTGTACATATCGAGGATTATGCACGATATCCTATATTGTATGTCGAGGACTGACTTACAGGTTGAAACGGCTAAGTGATAGCTGGATCCTACGAGGTGGGAGGGCCTCGGGGACATGGACTTCGAAATATAAAATGGTATGCGAGTGATGCATTATTTACTTTCGTATGGTTATTATGTTGTTTATTATGATGTATGTTATGACATGGGTGGGGTAGAGTTCCAGGAAACTCAACCGCCCATATCGGTTATACGATGATAGACCGAGTACAAGTGCAACGCTATTGTTATGTCGAGTAGACATAGTCCCTTGTTCCATTAGGGGGGTGGAGGATTTACCCACCGTTTATCCCCGAAACCCAGAGTCATGGGAGGGTTGTGCTACGCTGCAATCCCCAAGGTGTGTGATGATGACTGGTGGTTTCCTGCTGGGGAAGCTTGGTCGATGTGGTCGACACTTTCGCTTACGGGTTCTAGCTGGAACCGGTCATGGCTTGACATTCCATGGTAGTCCAGCAGAGGACAGGATAGGATGTGGAAGTTAGTAATGATGTAGGTAGATAGATGTAGCGTGAAGTAGGGGTGAAAACAAGATCTAACTGTAGGTGTGTAAAATCCTTGGTTAGTGTGTGTCATAAATTAGTGATGTATGAATTGTCGTAACATGGATTTCAGTAAGCTAATGGATCATACCTTGTAAACTATGCTAAAACATGTGTCGGTAAATAATAAGTTCCTTGATTATGATTGATGTATGTGAATTATTACTTTTAGTGTACTTACGTGAGGAATGTAACCAGTAGCTATGCTTACATAACTCGCCTACATATTATGAATTACATGAAATATTGTTGAGTAATAATGTCAATTAGTGTCGCTTAATATTAATTACTGTCGTTTAGTAATTAACTATTGTTGATCAATGTTAATAATGTCGATTAAAGTTAATAATGATGATTAGGGTTAATAATGTTGATTAATGGTTAATTATTGTCCATTAATAATTAATTATGGTTGAATAATAAACAAATCAATGGTGAACCTAGGTAGTGACTAATGCAATTGATTAGAATGCTTGATTGTTTGTTAATAAGTTTAATTAGCCAGGACTAAGGGTTGAAATGTAACTACAAGGTTAAATAAGTTGATAGTAACTTGATCCCTTAAATTAATTATGTGTTAATGATGTTAATGATGTTAATTAATTTTAACAAGACTATGCTTATCTTTAGTAATGATTGTTAATTAGCTAATTACAAACTAGGGTGTAATTAAAATGGAAATAGGTATATGAGTCGATTAAATCATAGTGAATTTTATTTAATTAATATGATTACACATTGATAATGTTATGATTTACATTGATAGGATTATTGTTCATAATTGATAAATTGAATTAGCGAATTAATAATTAAAGGGAATTTAGATATTATAAAAATTAGAAACCGTTAATTAAGTGATTAGGTAAGTGTAATTAATCAATTGACAATTACTATTAATTAAATTAAATTGGCAAAGCGTGCAAGTTTAAACTATATAATATATATATATCATTTATTATTTCTTAATTAAATGGTCAAATATTGAAATATGAGTAAGGATATATTTAAAATTATTATATTAAATAAAAGGATTAAATTTAATTGAATTAGAAGTTACGGTTGAGAAGTGACCCAACCAACACCTTTTTATATTAATTTAAATATTTAAATAAGTCCAAGTTGAGGGCTGGAGGACTGACATGGTAGATGGAAGGGGGTGGATAAATTTATGAGCAAGATAGGGGTAGTAATGGGGAGGAAAGGTCGGCAAACATGGGGATAAGAGGGAGAAAGGAGGGAGGAGAAGGGGATCTTTACCTTAGGATTTTGGAGAAGTTTTGGGAGAGCAGAGGTTGGGAGAGCAGAGCTGCCAAGAAGGGGTTTTGTTGGAGATTGTTTTTTTTTTTAGGGGATACAATAGCTTAGGGCTTGTACTCGGTTTGGGCTCGGGGGTCCAAAGGGGTACCTTTGGAGCTGGGTGGTCGGTGAGACCTCGCCAGTTGGCATGGTGGCAAGACTGGTTTGGACTAGTTGAGTTCAGAGCTTTGGGAAGGACTTTTGGCTGCAGGGAAAAGTAGGGAAAAATGGCAAATAAGGACAGCAACAAAGGTGGATTTACTAGCTACCTACAGGTATTTTCCAGTAGGTATGTTATCGTTTCTACCTTGGCAAATTCTGTTAATTAAATTTCAAAAGTTTATATGCTATGATTATCTTTGCTACCTGCACAGTCAACAGTAAATTGTTAGAAGTGAATTTTCTAACTGTATATAAAAGTTAAAGGAGACCCAGTTGGGGCTCTACATTCTTCCTCGCACAAGGCTAGAGCCACGATTATGATCACCTACAGTTTCCCTATGCAGGAGCCATTCATGTAGCAAGGAGTGGAGTCGTTTGGGCTATCATTCCCATTTTTCTACAGAGTGGTATCTGGTGCATTTTCCATCGGAATTTTGGGATCTGTGTGTAAAATTCCATCACGTACAGATTGGGAGTCTGTTTTCTTCCCCATTGCGGTTTGTGTAAGTTTTCCCGTGGCTTCATCTTTGAGAACGAGCTGTTGTTTCCCCACATTTGTTGGCTGTGTCTGTGTTTACATTTTGGGCTGCAGTAGGTTGTTATGGAGTTGTTTTGGCCACAATAGGGCCAAGAATGACTCAGGAATTGTTTTCCCCTGTCCCATCTATGAATAGCTTATTTTACTGCGGTTATACAGTGGTTGGTCTTCAGACTGTATGGAGTGGGATTGGAGGTTATGTATGCTTGAGAAACCTGGTGTTTGGGAGCCACACAGATAGAGTTAGATGGCTGGCTTTCTTCTCCACAACCTCGAGATAGAACTGGAAAGGAAAGTCAGGGCCTAAGGGACTGTGTAGCAGAGAAAAGACTGATTCCTGGTGTTGGTTGTGTGTGGGTGTCTTAGAAGTCAGGATAGCTCTGGTGTAGGTGTCCTTAGCTATTCCATGAGCTCACCAGCTTAGCATTCATCTTTTTCTAGCTCCTTGACGGCCTGATAAACCCAACTGTGTTGACTTGGCTGTTTTGTGTATCCTTGGTTATGTGTAAGCCTGCTTGTCCCTTATTCCTTGGGGAATCATGCCCAACTTGGGGGTGGAAGTGTTGCTGAAAGATTGATGAACACGCTGGATTATGGTTGGGTGGAATGTTGCAGCGACATAGCTGGCCGTTGTGGGACGAGATATTTACAAGATAAGCATTCTTGGCCATTCGTCTCTGCATTTATATCTATTGTTTAATGAATATGATGAAAACGTTGAATGCTTGCGGGAATGGATGTTTGCTTCCACTGTATGTTGAATAATTATGCATCTTAGTATGTTTTCTGTTTTAAGCATTGTATATTCAGTAATATATGCATGTTCATCTTCATGGGGCTATTTGCTCGGATGTTTGATGATTTGGTGATTTGGTAGCATCCTCTTCGCCGATCGGAGAGTCGGGGACTTTACACACTTAAATAATGCATGTCATACTATCCTATTAATTATACACTACTCAGAAACACAAATCTAGATATATATATATATACTTGATGCATGATATATATATATATATTATAATCTAACCTTGAAAATACTTATTTCATTGTAAACAAAATGTAGTAATATAATTGCATATATATATTCAATCCAACAATATATTTTCTAACCTAGACATGTATTTGATGCGTAACATTTAAATTAACCTAGGCATAAACAATGAATAACATTATTAACTATGTCAAAACTCCAAGTTGTGTAGAAAAAAAAAACAAAAAACTATTAACTAGCTTAATAGTATAACATACTTATAATAATGACTAAAACAACTCAAGGCTTCAACCTATTAACCAAAATTTGTTTAAAAGTAAACAACCGTATGCACATATAAACTTTTATAAAGTTTTTAACCAAAAATCAAAGTGTTGTTCTTTTTAAAACGACGGTAAAATCATTTCTTTACACATAAATTTTTTTATAAAGTTTTTAACAAAAAATCAAAGTGTTGTTCTTTTTAAAACGACGGAAAAATCATTTCTTTGCACATAAAAACTTTTATAAAGTTTTTAACCAAAAATCAAAGTGTTGTTCTTTCTACATCATCGCAGGTTCTAAACTATACTCAGTGCATAAAAGATTTATGTTGTAGTGGAGTTCATGTGGCAAAAGCTTATTTGTCGGAGGTTTTTGGGCATTAAACCCTTCATGATTTCTAACCTTAAAATCTCTCTTGGCTTCACTTGTGGTTTTTACTTTGGCGAAGAAGGTGGCCACCGGGCCCTTGGCCTCTTTGGAAAACTTTGCAACAGTTACCTTTAAAATTCTTTTTTGTGGAATTTAGGAGGTATAAGGTTCGATTTTATAGCCATAACTCTGAGCTAGAGGTCTCTTTTGAGCTCAGCGTTCAAATCGTGGTTATCTTCAGGTACCGAAAATGTTAACAAGGTTCATGTTCTGGTTTTTCTTGCCATGGCCATGAGCTTAATGCTTGCACTCTAAGTCTTTTCCATACCCTTTAAGCATTTTATTTCTTTTGATTTACTGTAAGTATTCCAAGCTTTTTACTAATAGTTCAAACCTTTTGTTTGTTTGGATGTAGGTAAAAATACTTAGCAAATTCCAGTCAAAAGTTAAAAGCGTTTGTTTGAGCTGGAAGGTCTAAGCTCAGAAAGGATTCAGGTAAGCCTTGATTTCAAACCCTCGGAAACCCTTTGTTGACAGTGGTTATGGTGTTACAGACGGTGCTTACGGCTTAAACTTATGATGTTCGCTCTAGTTACAATAGACGGTAGTTTGGTTCTAGTTAAAGGAGGAGACCGTAATCAGTGACAACCCTTAGGGTTTCATGCACGAGCTATGGCTAATGTAAAAATTAAAAATAGTTTTAAATAACATTACTTGTTTAAAGATTTTTAAAGAATGTCCATACTTATGAATTATTAGTTGGAAGTCCTTATGGGCTTGTTGTTTATCATTTTGCAACTTTAAATTAAGTTATGAGAAGCTTTCGGCCATTTAACCTCTTTCTTGGTTTCAAAATTGTTTAAAGCAAATTTTGTTTTAAGAGTTAGGCCAGGAAGTAAACGCATAAAAAACATTTGTTCTTTGATTTTTTAGTTGAGGTGCCTTTAACTAGAAGAAGAAATAGTGTTTTATTTTTATTGTTTTGAAAGATTAGTTATAAACATGATACAGTTGCTAAAATGGTTAAACCACTAGAATTTCTTTAAGTGCAAACTATGTTGTGAAGAGGTTAGCCAAGGGTTTTAACTTTAATAAAAACAATTTATAATAAACAAGTTATATGGTTAACTTTTGATTCTTTTTTTTTTTGATAAAATGTATCACATGTAAATAGATTTTATTCACATTAAAATAGCACTAATCTTTTTTTGTTTTGTTATAAAGCTCAATATAACTAGGTGACACTAAATACTTAATGGCAATATAATATAATAGATCTTATATTTCTTAATCAATTTTAGTCAAAAGATTGATGTTAAGTGTTTTTACAAGAATCAGTTGGATGCTTTAAATAGAACAGTTTGGTAGGTTATCTATACAATATTTACTATATATTGTTTATAATAACCTTTTTTCTATTTTAGGTCTTAATGAGACAAAATAAGGAATTATTTTTCTTTACTAAGTCTAATAGCTAGATTATATCATAGTAATAGCTATTTTACTATCCTAAACAAAGTTTACTATTTTAAACTCTATATACTATTCTTTAGAGGTTCTCCCATAAAAGTTTAAGTTCTGGAAAAGAAATTATTACGGAAAATAGTTAGAGGTAAAAAGTTTTCAAAGTTAAGCAGGTTCAATTCATCATGTTCCCACGAAATCATTCTTCTAATCCAACCTTCTGTACTAGAGTACTTCATTAATTGATGAGTGGAAAAATACAGTAAGGGATTTGGTTCGTTAATCCATATTATCTAATTCTAAAGTCAAGTATTTAGTTAAACATATACATGCAATTTCTTGAATATAATGTAGACTTACACTATCTATTTGCAGTTGCAAGTATGTATGAAAGAATAATAGAACTAATCTTAGCTATTTACACTACAGTACTTTTACTTGCACACAGATAAATAAAATAACACTTTAGAACCTGATAACTTGTAGAGGATACAAACAACCTAAGAAGCTCGTTCCATCCAACCAATTGCTGAAGATAGCTAAGTTGTTTGTCTTAGGACCCCCGAGCATGTCCACTGATCCACCTGGTTGAAAGCATTGGGTGAGAGGATGGAATATAAAACCCCTCCAACTTCACAGAAGTATTCAACAATAATATTTCTACCTTCTACAGTAAAGAACTCAACAAATCATCTACACTAGCTCAGTAAAACAACTTCCACACTCAAACCACTTCTGCTTTTCCCCTCCATCGAATATCTTGTGCACACTTTTCACGCCAGAAATTCCACAAAAAAGTATTGAACAACCATCTGCTAAATTCGAAGGGTAATTATAAGCATGCCTAGGTCTTTTGGTCAGTTTTTCAATTATTGAGCCACCTGCTCTTGTTCCATTTCCTTGGGGAACATGACCACAAAAATAGGGAAGTTGCCTCCTGCAATAGCTAGAAGTGGTTGAGGATGATGCCATGTGTCAATTTTCTCTCACCCCATTCTATTCGACCTAGTGGCGAGTAGACACTCATTTAAAAGCCTCCTTAAGCTGTTTGTCTCATCTTTTATTTATTAACTAATAAAATATTCAACAAAATTAATTACAATCATCCTTGACCCCACTTGGTCAATAATCACAAACTTTACAATAAAAAGAAAATATAATGTCTTCTTAAACATAAAATGTTATTGCAATTTTGGGTATGTGACATACACCCCGCCTTAAATATAACATTGTCCTTGATGTTATTTTATTCATCATCCTTAAAGCTACCCTGGGACATAATTGGATATGCTTCCCGCATATGACTCTCCAATTTTCAGGTTATTACTTTTGGACTAAGGTGCTTCCATTGCACCCTCATCTGTCCAATGGTGCAATTCCAAAGCAAGATCTCCCTCTTGTCAAGGATAGAATCCGGTTCCACTGGAAAATATCCTTCAAGTTCCACCTGCACATCATTTCAATTTATCACATGAGTAACATCATGTACATATCTTTTTAGGACAGAATATGAAAAACATTATGAACCTTAATATTCGGTGGTAAGGCAAGCTATATCAAAGCCAATGCGAAATTTGTATCATCTACTTCTACTTGTAAGTTTCAGAAGTACTTAATATCAATTTCCAGTATGATATTTGAGAAATCTTTCTGTGTCTAAAGAAATCTAGGAATAGAGTTCATTTATTTCTGTAAAAGTATCCATGTGGAATAATTGTGATATCCGAGTCTGTTTCAAATTTTTGTGATTATAGTCTTAGTTATAGACATTGTAAATCCACTAGCGTTGTTTCTTGGGAGACCTGTAAGATATCCTTAAGCCCCAAATTATTCCTTTACTTCTTGATTCCGGTAAGTGTTCCATGGATCCTTCAATGGACTTTGTAGGGCTTGCTTCCCTGGACTGCCAATATACATATCAAACTACTATTTCTTTAACTGAAAGAAAATCTTCCTTTCAGACTTCTGCACCCTCATCATCCATAATAACCATAGATGATACAATACCTTCCCCTGACTAGAAACTGCCCGAGATATTACCTTCTGAGGTTTAGAAAATGAAATGGTAGAAGTATAAATCCTGCATACAAATTAAAATCAGTTCTTTGGACATCACCTTCATTGACCAGGAAGATCCCGTTCACATTAATTTAATTGACAGAGACCAAATTGATTGGGCAAAAACAAAAGGTTAAAAATATGCGCATCTAGGCACTGTCAAATTAGGACTTGGTCCGTTAGTACGACCCTAAATGAATGTTTCTTCCTTGTGCTGTGTTTTGGATATCAACCACTTAGATTTTGTTGATGCTTTAATTGGAGGTTTTGAAGGCCCCTTGCACAATGGCCCATTTTTTGGTACTATCTTTCCTAATTATTTTGTCAACCTTGATGACCCCTACATCTATGATTTACTCAAGGCCTAGATTCGTCCCTCAGGATTTAAAATGGACATTGGCTCTAAAATCATCTAGCTTAAATAGTTGGTTGTAATCCGCTTTGGAAATGATTCCCTTCCACCTCTTACCACTAAAGTCCATGAAATCTCACGTCTACTAAGTATGGTAGAAACCGATAAGTCAAAAAATTCTACACCTATCACCTTTGACTGGATTGGCATTAGTTACCCAAAGCAATGGGAGGTAAGATATAGAGAGTTGAGAGACTTTGAAAAAACTAAAAACCAACAAATCTCTATTCCCAAATCCCTTGTCTTTGACAGATGTTCAAACACTTTTAAATCACCTGAAGGGTTTCCTTCTCCCCAATTTGCTCCACCTCTTGTAAGATCTTCCTCTGTGCATAATACTTCTGAAAGATTAGCCTTGTTTGAACCTTGTTTTTCTTCCCGCCTTTCTTTTTCAGGTGTTCATAACAATGAGCACAAAGGTCAGCATGCAAACTGCCCTGCCTGTAGAAAAGCACTTGAGAGACTAAAAATTAGAAACAAAAGAGTAAGCTTGTACATGATGTCTCTCCCTAGAAGTGGGCCTAGTTTTACCTCCACAAACCCATAGGGTGATACCTCATTCCATCCAGGAAGAAATCTTCATGATATTCCATTTTGACAGTTTGCTCATGATGGTCTTTCTGAAAGAGAGTTCATTCCACATAGATCATTAAATCCACATGAAAGTGTCTTTGATGAAATAAAGTTGCTTAATTACAACAATTATCAGCAACAACTGACTGGCCAAAACATTGATGACATAGCCTCTGATATTTTAATTCTCAGACAAAAAGCTTAGACAGAAAAAGAGCACATTTCCTTGCTCGAAGCTAAAATTGATCACTTGCTTGCAAGACAAGAAGAAGTAAAAAATGCTATTATCTTAGCAAGCGAAAAATGAGAAAAAAGGCTAGATGTCCTAGGAAAAATGATGGCCGAAACACAAAATGTAAATAGTAAAAAGATCCCTGTAAGCCAAACTGATTTAGAGCTTGCAGCTAAAGGCCATAAAGTCAAACATGAAAGAAGATACTCTTTTGGAGTGATGAGTATCCAAGAAGATGACCAAAGACACGAATTCCTTTTTCGTCAAGAAATAGAAGAGCTTCAAGTGTTAAGAAATATGGTCTCCCAGTTCAAACAAATGCCAAATGCCCTCGCAAATAAATATTTATCGGCATTCAGAATCCCAAAAAAGAGAAAATATTGGATCCTCAAATCCATACGACCAAGTTCATACTAATCCTCAGGTAACAGGTCCTCCCCCTCCTTTTGATACTGAAATGTCAGATCTCCCTGACACTTCTCCTTTGTAAGTACCTCGTTCCCTTAGTTTCGGGATAAATGGGATGAATAATTTAATCTCCTAGATGCCTAATCAACCGGTGTTGAACATACAATGTCAATCCCACGCCCAGATTAGATCTGCCATCCAGCTTCTATCAAATTGGGTCTTGTACAAAAGAACACAGGATAATACAATAACTAGCCAACAACTAACACTCCGACTGGTTGCCATATTTTCAGGGCTAGCCTTAGAATGGTGGCACTGGATTCCCCAAGAATCCAGTGAAGAAATGTTGAATGTAGAAGATGCGGACCAACAAATTCTTACTTCCCTTGGTAAAGAATTCTATGGTCCTGATGAAAATGAATATTATGAACATCTTGCATCTTTATTTATGTCTGCCAGAATCTGTGACCTAAATAAGAGTGAAGAATATTTTTGCTATATGCAAAATTTGTTGATTTCTTCTGGCAATGCTGATAAGCCCACATATCTGAAACATTACTTGAGAAGCTTTTCTTGGCCATGTTCCTAATGCTGTTGAACAACACCTTAAAGATAAAAACATCCATCTCTCAGGTCTTTCCCTTGCCCAATTGCATGGATTCATCATGGAAACTTGGCAAGAACATTGTCTGGAGAAAATAGTGGCTAAAGATTTCAAGTGACACTCTTTAATGTTTTCCATGGGTTTTTGTAAAGATTTTGCAAAAATTCCAGATTGGGGGTGTAGAGCCCACAACAGAGGACACTTCGAGCATGAATCATGTAGTTGTAAGAAGAAACAACAGCCCAAATATACTAGTGTACCTAGATTTCATCCAGACAAAGGCTACAAGCATAAAAAAGACAAAAGATTTCAAAAGAAAGCCTACTTTAAGAAAAGATCTGAACCTGCAGATAAAGAAAAATGTTTCATCTGCGGTAAAAAGGGTCATTGGGATAACAAATGCCTAAATAAAAATAAAAATCCTAGACTTGCTGCCATGTTTTCAGAAAACCTGTGGTGTGCAGCAGGAGACTACCCTGAAGGTGAAGTCCTCTTCTTACTAGAAGAAGGAGATTCCTCTAATTCTGACCTTGCCTTAGATAAATTTTCTCCAAACTTATCTGACTCTTCTTCTTCTAATTCTGATGAAGAATAAAATTTAGGAGGTCGCTCTGGTCCTCCTGATTTCAATTTTTATATGTTCTCTTTCAACCTGCCTAAGGTCTCCTCAGAATTTAGGATTTATGAAATAGACAAAGAATTGTCTGAGACCCCAGTCTATCAATATATGAAAAGGCAAGATTTGAAAGATGAAAGGAGAAATATTTTAACAAGAATAAAATCAAAAGAAAAAGTCTTAGAAGAAAAAGAGAAATCTGTCTCTCCAGAAATTAGCAAGAATCCAGCATTCTACCAGCCTGCTAATTTATACAAAGGCTATCCTGATCATCATAGACAAAAGTTTAGAAAAGATAAAGAAAATTTGATAAGACTACAGATCAAAGATAAGCAGTATTCCTTAAAGAAGCTGGTAAAAGAAATAAAGGAATTGAAAAGAATGCTTGAAATAACAACAAGAGAAAGAGACCAGTCCTCTAATGAAGAAATGTGTAGAGCCTATGTCGAAGCATTACAGTCACCAAAAGCTGCTGAAAGTCTAAAACATTCTCAGCACACTAGTGATTCAGGAACAGAAGACTATCAGAATGATGAACCACCACTAGGATCTCTAGGACTATTCATTGGTCCTAAATATTTCATTAAAATAAAGTTTTGTCCATCTGATTCAAATCTTATGAGCTTGATTGTTTGATAGATTCAGGATTCCAAATGAATTTGGCAAATGGAAATGCTATACCATCTTTTTACTAGGAAAAAAAAAAGAACATGGTGTAGCCATTAAAGAAACTCCTGTACATCTCAAAGGACGAGTTCCAGATTTTCCAATAAGCATCAATGGAATAAAAGAAGTTCTACATCTCAACAGACTAGACGACCTGAATAGACACGCTTTGGCTTCCTCTTCTTTCTGTGTTTCGCCGTTGAAACTTGGTGGTTTAATATTCTTAAACTCTTTATAAATCTCCTCATAGAGTTTATATTTCATTTTTCTAGAATGATCATTATTCTCACTGTTGTCACTAGAATACTGGTGATTCTTCTTGTGTGAGTCACCATAAATTTCAGAGGATGAACTACTTGCAATTTTAGAATTTTTGGAGTTTTTACTTTTATGTTGGTAGGACATATATCAGATTCAATCTGTTTATTCTTTACCTCGTTCGGAAAATTTTCCAGTAGTATTTGGTTCAACTCCTCTTGATCTCTTAGGATTCTTTCATTCTCTTTTTAACAGTCTCCATTTCACTTTTTAATTATTTAACTCTTCACAGCAATTCTGAAGAATTATAGGTTATATCTTCTTTAACAGGTTCTTTTCTAAAATTACTTTGTTCATTTAATGGAGACCCTTCTTCAACATATTCTTTGAGTCCTTCCATACCTGCAAATCTAATTCAGAAAGTATTATGTACATTCAATATTAAAATCATAAATCGGTAATCATACTTTCTTCTTACCTTTTCGTTTACGTGCATGGAGAAACTTTAGGCCTAGTGTCTGAATGTGGGCTCTGATACCATATGTAACACTCCAAAAATCACAAAAATTTAAAATTTTCCATGGGACATTAAATGCTAAGTCGTAGCCTAATAATGTTAGTTTAACAACTAACTTTAGGTAGGTTTTAAGTTATGACAATAAGAAAATATTTAACAACGAACATTCTTGTATAACTTTAACTAAAATACTAACAACATTCATTCAAATGTTGATTTCTCTTAGCATTGAAAGTTAAAGAGTTAGATACTTAAAGAAATCAGATCAATTGTTTACTCTCTAGTATGTGCATGATTCAGATATTTGTTTTTCTTGTCTTATTAAAGGGATTTTAAGGTTTTTCCCGAGGCTTACTTAGCTTTCTCAAGCTAATGCAGAAATTGATGCTTTTGCAGGTCTTTATAAATAATCTTTTACTTCCATGTTACGAGGTATAAAGACTTAAATTTCTGAACACTAAAACAAAGGAGAAAGCTAGGAAGAACAAGTTCTAAACTTCACTTTCATTCTATACCATCGAAAAGTAAGAAACTTACAGTTCCAAAACTAAGACTATTTATCTTTATAGTAGATTAAGGTTGCTTGGGTGCCTATCTATGTCATAAATTTGATAGAATGTACAATATCATCATGCTCTTAGTTGTTTGAGGGTACTTAAACCCTATTACTTTCTATATTTTATAACTATGAAGTTTATAATTGCTTAAACCTAGAACCTCTTAAGTTCTAACATTATCATTGCTATATTCTTTTAGCAGCTAAAATACTATTCAAAACTAAACAATGTTAGTCCATGCAATTATACTTTTGATGCATGAAATACGTACTATCTTAAGTAATTTCGAAATGTAAGTCATACACTTAAATAATGCATGTCATACTATCCTATTAATTATACACTACTCAGAAACACGAGCTAATCTAGGCATATATATACTTGATGCATGATATATATATTATAATCTAACCTTGAAAATACTTATTTCATTGTAAACAAAATGTAGTCATATACTTGCATATATATATTCAACGCAACAATATATTTTCTAACCTAGACATGTATTTGATGCATAACATTTAAATTAACCTAGCTATAAACAATGCATAAGAATAACATTATTAACTATGTCAAAACTCCAAGTTGCATAGAAAAAAAAAATTCATTAACTAGCTTAATACTATAACATACTTATAATATGACTAAAACAACTCTAGGCTTCAACCTATTAACCAAAATTTGTTTAAAATTAACAATGGTAAAATCACTTCTTTGCACATATAAACTTTTATAAAGTTTTTAACCAAAAATCAAAGTGTTTTTATTTTTAAAACGACGGTAAAATGGCATTTCTTTGCACATAAAAACTTTTATAAAGTTTTTAACCAAAAATGAAAGTATTGTTCTTTCTACACCATCACAGGTTCTAAACTATACTCAGTGCATAAAATATTTACGGTGTAGTGGAGTTCACGTGGAAAAATCTTGTCGGACTTTTTTAGGCATTAAACCATACATGATTTCTAACCCTAAAATCTCGCTTGGATTCACTTGTGTTTTTTACTTTGGCGAAGAAGGTGGCCGCTAGGCCCTCGGCCTCTTTGGAAAACTCTACAACAGTTATCTTTAAATTTATTTTTCTGTGGAAATTAGGAGGTATAATGTTCAAGTTTATAGCCATAACTCTGAACTAGATGTCTCTTTTGAGGTCGGCATTCAACTCGTGGTTCTATTCGGTACCCAAAATGTTAACAGGGTAGAGGTTTTGATTTTTCTCGCCACGGCCGTGAGCTTAATGCTTGCACTGTAAGTCTTTTCCATACCCTTCAAGCATTTTATTTCTTTTGATTTATTGTAAGTATTCCGAGATTTTTACTAATAGTTGAAACCTTTTGCTTGTTTGGACGTAGGTAAAAATACTTGGAAAAATCGAGTCAAAAGTTAAAGCATTTGTTTGAGCTGGAAGGTATGAACACAGAAAGGCTTTGGGTAAGCCTCAGTTTCAAACCTTGGGAAATCCTTTGTTGACAGTGGTTACGGTGTTACAGACGGTGCTTGCGGCTTAACCTTACGATGTTCACTCTACTTGCAATAGAAGGTAGTTTGGTTCTGGTTAAAGGAGGAGACTGTAAGGTCGAGTTCAGTGACAACCCTTAGGGTTTCATGGACAAGCTACAGCTCATGTAAAAATTTAAAATAGTTTTAAAGAATATTACTTGTTTAAATATTTTGAAAGAATGTTCATACTTATGGAGCCTTAGTTGGAAGGCCTTCTGAGCTTTTTGTTTATCGTTTTGCAACTTTAAATTAAGTTATGAGAAACTTTCATCCATTTAACCTCATTTCATGTTTTCAAAATAGTTTAAAGTAAATTTTGGTTTAAGAGATAGGCCAGGAAGTAAACGCATAAAAAACATTTGTTTGTTCTTTGACTTTTTGGTTGAGGTGCCTTTAACTAGAAGAAGAAATAATGTTTCTGTTATTATTTTGAAATATTAGTTATAAACATGATAGGGCTACTAAAATGGTTAAACCATTAACAATAATAGTTAATAAGTTCTTTAAGTACAAATTGTGTTGTGAAGAGGTTAGCCTAGGGTCTTAACTTCAATAAAAATGGTTTTTAATAAACAAGCTATATGGTTAACTTGTGATTCTTTTTTTTGATAAAATTTATTGCCCGTAAATAGCACTAATTTTTTTTTGGGTTATAAAGCTCAATATAGCTATGTTTTCCAAGTACTTTGTAATCTCTAATGCATTATGATTAGAGTAAAATTTTGATAATAGTATTATTATTATATTGAATATTTCTAGTTTAGTTTCCTAAATACTTAATGGCAATATAATATAATAGATCTTATATTTCTTAATCAATTTTAGTCAAAAGATTGATCTTTAGGAATTTACTCTGTTAATTGTTTTTACAAGAATTAGTTTGATGTTTTAAATAGAACAGTTTGGTAAGTTATCTATACAATATTTACTATATATTGTTTAAAATAACCTTATTTCTATTTTAGGTCTTAATGAGAAAAAATAAGGAATTAATTTTCTTTACTAAGTATAATAGCTAGATTATATCACAGTAATATCTATTTTACTATCCTAAACACATTTTACTATTTTAAACTCTATATACCATTCTTTAGAGGTTCACCCATAAAAATTTAAGTTCTGAAAAAGAAATTATTACGGAAAATAATTAGAGGTAAAACGTTTTCAAAGTTAAGCAGGTTCAATTCATCACATTCCTATGAAATCATTCTTCTAATCCAACCTTCTGTACTAGAGTACTTTATCAATTTATGAGTGGAAAAATACAGTAAGGGATTTGGTTCGTTAATCCATCTTATCTAATTTTAAATTCAACTATTTAGTTAAACATATATAGGTAATTTCCCGAATATAATGCAGACTTACACTATCTATTTGCAGCTGCAAGTATCTACCAAATAATAATAGAACTAATCTTAGCTACTTACACTCGAGTACTTTTACTTGCATACAAATAAAGAAAATAACACCTTGGAATTGATAACTTGTAGCTCGAGACAAACAACCTAAGAAGCCCGTTCCACCCAACCAATTCTTGAAGATAGCTCATCTACTTGTCTTAGGACCCCTGAGCCTGTCCACTGGTCCACCTGGTTGAAAGCATTAGGTGAGAGCATGAAATATAAAATCCCTGCAACTCCACAGAAGTATTCAACAGTAATACTTCTGCCTTCTGCGAGAAAGAACTTAGCAAATCAGTCGCACTAGTTCAGTAAAACAACTTCCACACTCAAACGAATTATGCTTTTCCCCTTCATCGAATATCTTGTGCACACTTTTCACTTCATAAATTGCACAAGAAAAGATTGAACAGCCACCTGCTAAATTCGATGGGTAATTATAAGCATTCTTAGGTCTTTTTCTCAGTTTTTCACTTAATGAACCACTTGCTCTTGTTCCACTTTCTTGGGGAACATGACCACAAAAATTGGGAAGTTTGCTCCTGCAACTGCTAGAAGTGGTTTTGCTCTCACCCCATTCGATTCCACCTAGTGGCCAATAGACACTCATTTCACAGCCTCCTTAAGATGCTTGTCTCATCTTTTATTTATTAACTAATACAATATTCAGCAAAATTAATTGCAATCATCCTCGACCCCACTTGGTCAATAATCACAAACTTTACACTAAAAATAAGATATAATGTCTTCTTAAACATAAAATGTTATTGCAATTTGGGGTATGTGGCATACACCACCCTTAAATATAACATTGTCCTCAATGTTATTTTATTCATCATCCTCAGAGCTACCATCTGACAGAATTGGATATGTTTCCCGCATATGACTCTCTAATTCCCAGGTTGCTTCTTCTGGACTAAGGTGCTTCCATTGCGCCTTCATCTGCCCAATGGTGTGATTCCGAAGGAAGATCCCCCTCTTTTCAAGGATACAATCCAGTTCCATCGAAAAATATCCTTCCAGTTCCACCTGCACATCATTTCAATTTATCACATGAGTAACATCATGTCCATATATTTTTAGAACATAATATGAAAAATATTTTGAACCTTAAGATTCGGTGGTAAGGCCAGTTGGTATGCCAACTGTCCAATTTTGAACAATATTTTGAAGGGTCCATGGTACCTAGGTGCTAACTTAGCACAACTTCCTAACTTTAAAAAACTCTTTTTATGTTTTACATTTATAAAAATATGTTCGGCCACCTGGAACTCTTTCTGAGTTCATTTAAGATCTGCTTCACTCTTATGTCTATCTTGTGCAACCTTCATCACCTTGTACATGCTTCACAATTAACTCCATTTCCTTTAATAACTCAAGTTCTAGTATTAATCTGTTAACGAGTTACTCCATGAGATGGGAGTATTGCATTTTCTGATTGTTGTTTTCCTAGGAATTCCTTTTACTGTTACCGTTTCTTCTTCGTTATTTAATCATGTAAAAGTTTTATCAAAACAATTTAACACTAATCGATGTTGTTCCAACCACTACATTCCAATGAACACATCATAGGAGCCTAATGAAAGTACATTCAGTCTTTATAGAAGTTTCAAACTGATTCATAAATAATATAAATTTTTTCAAAGAATTAGTTACATTCCTTTTTGCTCCTGTAGCTAATTGAACCAACCATGATTTTTACAATTTTCTCTACTAAACTAGAAGAAACATAACTCAGGCTAACCCCTGGCTCAATAAAATAGAAATGGGTTTGTGGTTCACCATACATTCTAATTCAACCATGGAAGTCTGATATTCAACCTGTCTATTTTCCAGCGTTGCATTGATTCTAGGCATCCCTCTTGGTAAATCACCAACTGTTATTTTTTCCTGCATAGTATGAATGTTGTTGACGGTCTTCTTTCTGTTGGGACATACTAATGCATAGTGAGGTCCTTGGCATTCCCAACATTTTACTGGTTCCTTATGTTCGTAATTACTATGATAAGTTTGTAAATTCTCTATTTCTTGTACCAATAGAGTTTTGCTGTGAGTTACCTTTTAAATTATTTTCTTGAAAATTTTTGCTAGGAAGATAGCGTGAGTTATTATGCTCAAAATTTCGATTAGGTGTGAAATTTTTATTTCTTAGGTCAAAATGATTAAACCTCTTGGCCTTCCAGTTTGGCATGTTCTCCATTTTTTGGTTCTACTCATAGCAGAAATTTGCTTTTCGCATGACCTCTTCAAGGGTTTTGGGGTTATGGTATTCAATTCTATCCTTAATGTTAAAAGGTAAACAACTCAGAAACCATTGCACCTTGGGTTTTTCATCCACAATATAAGGAACATAATGTAATAAACTTAAATATTTACTGTTTAACTCCTTCATATTCATAGTTTCCAACTTCATATCATAGAATTTCTTAGCTCGCTCTTCATAATACTACTCTGACAGAAACTTCTTTTTAAAGTATTTTTTTAAAGGTACTCCAGTTTATATTCTTTTCCTTTATGTTTTTTACTCATTTTATGTCCTGCCACCAGATGTATGTTTTTCCAATTAAGTTATATATTGTCATTCTAGTTTTTAACTGATTGGAGAAATTATAAATTTGAAAATACTTTTTCATCCCAGACAGCCACGCTTCGGCTTCATCTCCTTTCTTTGTTTCGCCGTTGAAATTTCGTGGTTTAATCTTCTTAAAATCTCCAGAAATATTCTCATAGGGCTTATATTTCCTTTTTCTAGAACGATAATTATCCTCACTTCTGTTATTAGAATACTGGTGATTCTTCACGTGTGACTCCACCATAAATTTCAGAGGATGAACTACTTTAAATTTTAGAATGTTTGGACTTTTTACTTCTATGTTGGTAGGACGTATTGTCAGATTCTATTTGTTTATTCTTTCCTCTGTTCTGAAACTTTTCCAGTAGTATTTGGTTCAGCTCCTCTTGAGCTCTTAGGATTATTTCATTCTCTTTTTTAACAGTCTCCATTTCAGTTTTTAATTCTTTAACTGTTTGCAGCCATTCCGAAGAAGTATTGGTTATATCTTCTTTAACAAGTTCTTTTCTAGAATTACTTTATTCATTTAATGGGGACCCTTCTTCAACATATTCTTTGAGTCCTTCAATACCTACAAATATAATTCAGAAAGTATTATGTACATTCAACACTAAAATCGTAAATCAGTAATCACACTTTCTTCTTACTTTTTCGTTTACATGCATGGAGCCACTTCAGGCCTAGTGTTTGGACATGGGCTATGATACCATATGTAACACTCCAGAAATCACAAAAATTTAAAATTTTTGTGGGACATTAAATGCTAAGTCGTAGCCTAATAATGTTAGTTTAACAAATAACTTTAGGTAGGTTTTAACTTATGACAATAAGAAAATCTTTAACAATGAACATTCTTGTATAACTATAACTAAAATACTAACAACATTCATTCAAATGTTGATTTCTCTTAATGTTGAAAGTTAAAGGGTTAGAGAGACTTAAATAAATCAGATCAATTGTTTACTCTCTAGTATGTGCATGATTTTGATATTTATTTTTCTTGTCTTATTAAAAGGGTTTTAACGGTTTTTGTGAGGCTTACTTAGCTTTCTCAAGCTAATGTAGAAATTGATGCTTTTACAGGTCTTTATAGGTAAGCTTTTACTTCCAGGTTATGGGGTATAAAGACTTCAATTTCTGAAGACTAAAACAAAGGAGCAAGCTAGGAAGAATAATTTCTAAATTTTACTTTCAGTCTATACCATCGAAACGTAAGAAACTTCCAGTTCCAAAACTATGGCTATTTATTTTTATAGTAGATTAGGGTTGCTAGGGTTCCTATCTATGTCATAAATTTGATAGAATGTACAATATCATGATGCTCTTAGTTGTTTGAGGGTACTGAAACCCTATTACTTTTCATATTTTATAACTATGAAGTTTATAATTGCTTAAACCTAGAACCTCTTTAGTTCTAACATTATCATTACTATATTTGATTAGCAGCTAAAACACTCTCCAAAACTAAACAAGGTTAGTCGATGCAATTATACTTTTGATGCATGAAATACGTACTATCTTAAATAATTTCGAAATGTAAGTCATACACTTAAATAATGCATGTCATACTATCCTATTAATTATACACTACTCAAAAACACAGGCTAATCTAGGCATATATATATATATATATATATACTTGTTGCACGATATATATATTATAATCTAACCTTGAAAATCCTTATTTCATTGTAAACAAAATGTAGTAATATACTATATATATTCAATGCAACAGTATATTTTCTAATCTAGACATGTATTCGATGCGAAACATTTAAATTAACCTAGGTATAAACAATGCATAAGAAGAACATTATTAACTATGTCAAAACTCCAAGTTGCATAGAAAATAATAAAAAAACCTATTAACTAGCTTAATAGTATAGCATACTTATAATAATGACTAAAAAAACTAAGGCTTCAACCTATTAACCAAATTTTGTTTAAAAGTAAACAATGGTAAAATGACTTCTTTGCACATATAAACTTTTATAAAGTTTTTAACCAAAAATCAAAGTGTTGTTCTTTTTAAAACGAGGGTAAAATCATTTCTTTGCAGATACAAACTTTTATAAAGTTTTTAACCAAAAATCAAAGTGTTGTTCTTTTTAAAACGACCACAAAATCATTTCTTTAAACATAAAAACTTTATAAAGTTTTTAACCAAAAATAAAAGTGTTGTTCTTTCTACACCATAGCAGGTTCTAAACTATACTCAGTGCATAAAAGATTTATGGTGTAGTGGAGTTCACGTGGAAAAAGATTACTTGTCGGAGGTTTTTGGGCATTAAACCTTACATGATTTCTAACCCTAAAATCTCGCTTGGCTTCACTTGTGGTTTTCACTTTGGCGAAAAAGGTGGTCGCTAGGCCCTCGAGTTCTTTGGAAAACTCAGCAACAGTTACCTTTAAAATTCTTTTATGTGTAAATTAGGAGGTATAAGGTTTGAGTTTATAGCCATACCTCTAAGCTAGAGGTATCTTTTGAGCTCAACATTCAACTCGTGGTTAGCTTCGGTACCCAAAGCGTTAACATGGTTGAGGTTCTGGTTATTCTCACCACGGCCACAAGCTTAATGCTTGCACTGTAAGTCTTTTCCATACCCTTCAAGCATTTTATTTCTTTTGATTTAGTGTAAGTATTGCAAGATTTTTACTATAAGTTAAACCCTTTTGCTTGTTTGGACATAGGTAAAAATACTTGGCAAAATCCAGTCAAAAGTTAAAGCATTTGTTTGAGCTGGAAGGCATCAGCGCAGAAAGGCTTTGGGTAAGCCTCAGTTTCAAACCCTAGGAAACCTTTTGTTTTGCAGTGGTTATGGTGTTACAAACAATACTTACGACTTAAACTTATGATGGTCTCTCTACTTGAAATAGACGGTAGTTTGGTTCTGGTTAAAGGAGGAGACCAGAAGGTCGAGTTCAGTAACAACCCTTAAGGTTTCATGGACCAGGTACGGCTCATGTAAAAATTAAAAATAGTTTTAAAGAATATTAAACTTGTTGGAATATTTTGAAAGAATGTTCATACTTATGAAGTCTTAGTTGGAAGGCCTTATGGGCTTGTTGTTTATCATTTTGCAACTTTAAATTAAGTTATGAGAAGCTTTCGGCCATTTAACCTCTTTCTTGGTTTCAAATTTGTTTAAATTAAATTTTATTTTAAGAGATAGGATAGGAAGTAAATGCATAAAAAGCATTTGTTTGTTCTTTGAATTTTTAGTTGAGGTGCCTTTAACTAGAAGAAGAAATAGTGTTTTTGTTATTTTTTTGAAAGATTAGTTATAAACATGATACCGCTCTTAAAATGGTTAAACCATTAACAATAAACAAGTTATATGGTTAACTTATAATTCTTTTTTTTAATAAAATGTAACACACATAAATATATTTTATTCACATTAAAATAGCACTAATTTTTTTTTTGTTATAAAGCTCAATATAGCTAGATTTTCTAAGTACTTTGTAATCTGTAATGCATTATGATTAGAGGAAAATTCTGATAATAGCATTATTATTATATTGAATATTTTCAGTTTATTTTCCTAAATACTTAATGGTAATATAATATAATAGATCTTATATTTCGTAATCAATTTCAGTCAAAAGATTGATCATTAAGAATTGATTAAGAATTTACTCTGTTAAGTGTACTATATATATTGTCTAAAATAACCCTATCTCTATTTTAGGACTTAATGAGACAAAATAAGGAAATAATTTTCTTTACTAAGTGTAATTTAGCTAGATTATATCACAGTAATAGCTATTTTACTATCCTAAACACACTTTACTAATTTAAACTCTATACTATTCTTTATAGGTTCACCCATAAAAGTTTAAGTTCTGAAAAAAGAAATTATTACGCAAAATAGTTAGAGGTAAAACATTTTCAAAGTTAGGCAGGTTCAATTCATCATCTTCCTATGAAATCATTATTCTAATCCAACCTTCTGTACTAGAATACTTCATCAATTGATGAGTGGAAAATTACAGTAAGGGATTCGGTTTGTTAATCCATCTTATCTAATTCTAAATTCAACTATTTAGTTAAACATATACAGGTAATTTCCTGAGTATAATGCAGACTTACAGTATCTATTTGCAGCTGCAAGTATCTACGAAATAATAATAGAACTAATATTAGCTACTTACACTCTAGCACTTTTATTTGCATACAGATAAATAAATTAACACATAAATAAAATAACACTTTGGAACCTGATAACTTGTAGAGGAGACAAACAGCCTAAGAATCCCATTCCACCCAACCGATTCCTGAAGATAGATCAACTGCTTGTCTTAGGGCCCCCGAGCCTATCCACTGGCCCACTTAGTTTAAAGCACTAGGTGAGAGGATGGGATATAAAACCCCTGCAACTCCATAAAAGTATTAAATAGTAATGCGTATGTCTTCTGCAGTAAATAAGTCATCAAATCAGCTCCACTAGTTCAGTAAAATAGCTTCCACACTCAAACCACTTCTGCTTTTCCCATCCATCGAATATCTTGTGAACACTTTTCACTTCAAAAATTACACAAGAAAAGATTGAACAACCACCTGTTGAATTTGATGGGTAATTGTAAGCATGCCTAGGTATTTTTGTGATCTAGATGGAGATTGGTGGCCACCCACCTATTCCACTGGCTCAAAAAAATTGTCCATTGTGGCAATTTCCTAGTTATTTTTCTACACTTTTTTGGGTCCCAAACTTTCGGGGTCATTTTGAAGCCCTGAACGATATTTTTTTGGCTATTCGGGGGTCAAATGGTTTCCATCGACATTCATTTGGCTGACCAAAAGTTGTAAAGCTTAGATAGACCTTTCCAATGAGCTATCAAACGACAAATCCGAGATCGTATGCAAAAGTTATGACCCTGGGAGGTTGATTGTTCAACTTACCACCTTGGGGCTGCAAAATTTATGATGGTTCATCTTCTAGGGTTACATTTTGGACTTTTGGGGTTCTCACCCTCATTATTATTATAAATAGGTCCCTTTGGCCTCATTTTGTATTCATCTTGGCATGGATGAGTGTAGCAGCCACATATTTTCTCAGAGATAGCTACCACCATTCTAACAATTGTATTATAGTTTGTTCTATTTCCGCCATTTAATAGAATATGTGTTTACTATATCTCTGTTATCTTTGAAAAATGTCTGCGATTATGATTTTGTATATGTTCTTTCATTTTGTTCATGCATAAATCTGAATCAATGGTATCAGAGCAATCTACTCTTTGATTGTTTCTTGGCGCATGTCCTCGACGAGGTCCGAGTATAGAGAGTTTGTTCTCGAACTAGTTTCACTTGATCATTCTCGCCATCCCAAAAGACCTCCCATGGCGGAATAAAAGAGAGACGATGGAGCAGGAGATCCTATCAAATCGTTGCTCGAGGAATCCCTCGAGCAACAGATGAACAAGATGATGGATAGTTTCGCCCAAATCCTTCTACGAATGCCGGAAGCGGCGAGTTCATCTTCAATGAGTAGCTGGTTTGGGGATGCAACTCCCTTCAAGGTACAAGTTAACTTTGATATTCCTTTATTTGAAGGGAAAATCAATGCAGATGCCCTAGATAATTGGTTGAATGTTCTAGAAGGGTATTTCTCTGTCCACAATTCTTTTGACGGGGAAAAGATCACCTTTGCACTCCTTAAGGCAGTCCCCCATGTCCAAAATTGGTGGGGTACTTATTGTGATCAAAACTCATCAGACAATTCTGGAATGTTTGAAACAAATCCCACTTGGTCCTCTTTCATAGATGTCGTCAGGGAAAAGTATTAGCTTGTGGGAAACTATGATGACTAGTACCCAAAATGGACCATTTTGCATCAAGAAAGGGACCAGACGATGTCAGAGTACACCAACAACTTTCATAACTTGCGCACAAAGCTAGGTATCAAGGACTCTGAGTGACACCTAATTATGAAATATCGCAATGGTCTACATTGGTACATCTGAACTGAGATGGACTTCCTCGACATCTCTTCACTTAGATCTTCCTATTGGTATGCTATCAAAATTGAGGAGAAATTTCTACAAATGAACAAGCGAGACTCTTGACCTGTGAATCCACCGTAGAAGCAAGGCAAGGGAAACCCTTGCCCACATAATACAACAAAAGGAAATGACAACCAGTCCCCATGACAAGCAAAGAAGGGGGATTGAAAGACAAAGAAGGAAACCGCTAAGTGGTGCGAATTTCACAAAATCCCTTGGCATAACATTGATGAATGTTGCTCAAAGCAACCATTAATGTTTGAGATTAAATCTTCAGAATCAGATCTTGATTCTGATTCCAAACCCAATGCCACATCCACATACAATGGGAGGTAGATCATTGATGCAGGCCCCACTGCCACTGTTGCTACCACACAGATTCAACTAGAGGATCCTAAAGAGTTAGAGGCAGAGGAGCGCCTCTTCCACTCACAGATGTGGGTGAAGGGAAAGCCTCTACATTTTTTTGTTGACAACGACATCCAAAAGAACCTGATCTTAGCATAAGTCATCAAGATATTGGAGCTTCCGACAACACCACACCCGCAACCTTACTACATCGGTTGGCTAAGCCAAGGATGAGGTATTCACATTACTCAACAATTATTTCTACCATATGGCATCAATCCTTTCAAAGACGAGGTACTGTGTGATGTGGCCCCACTTGAAGTCTGCAATGTTCTTTTAGGACAACCATATATGTGGAAGCGTCATTCTGTATATGAGTCATGACCTCGCAGTGTCATTGTTACTTTGGGAAGAAAACTCTATCGAATACTAGATACCGTTGCACCTAACAAAGTCTCACAAGGTAGGAAGATAAGCTCCCACATCAAAAAATTATTCCTCTGAACAATTGCGTCTGAAGGAGAACATAAGATCACAGAGACCTCCACACCCTTTATACAGGGTATCTCTGCTAATCAGACACAAGAAGAAGACAGAGCCATTGTTTCCTCATATCCGAGTACCTCTATGATGCAAGGCCACACATTTAAGGTGTTCATCTAGAAACAAATCATCCATATAACAATTATGGCCCTCTCAGGATGTCAAAGAAAGGAAGCCTCTTCACTTCAGCAAATGTCGCACCAGGAGATCAACTCAACATGCAGTTCGAGATATGATATGGGATTCTATGCAATGGGGACCATTTCTTCCTAAGGAGGGAGGATTGATCTAGATGGAGATCAGTGGTAACCCACCTATTCCACTGGCTCAAAACAATTGTCCATTGTGGCAGCTTCCTAGTTATTTTTCTACAGTATTTTGGGTCCCAAAATTTTGGGGCCATTTTGAGGCCCTAAATGACGTTTTTTGGTGATTCAGGGGCCAAATGGTTGCCATCGAAATTCATTTAGTCGACCAGAAGTTGTAAATCTTCGATAGACCTTTCCAACGAGCTATCAAACGACAAATCGGAGATCATATGCAAAAGTTATGACCCCTGGAAGTTGACTGTTCAATTTACCACCTTAGGGCCACAAACTTTATGATTATTCATCTTCTAGGGTTACGTTTTGGACTTTTGGGGTTCTCGCCCTCTTTATTATCATAAATAGGCCCCTTTGGCCTCATTTTGTATTCATCTTGGCACTAATGAGCGTAGCAGCCACATCTTTTCTCAGAGATAGCTACCACCATTCTAACAATTGTATTACAGTTTGTTCTATTTCCTTCATTTAATAGAATATGTGTTTATTGTATCTCTATTATCTTTGCAAAATGTCTGTGATTATGATTCTATATATGTTCTTTTAGTTCATTCACGCATAAATCAGGATCATTTGGTTAGCTTTTCATTTAATGAGCCGCTTGCTCTTGTTCCACTTTCTTGGGGAACATGACCACAAAAATAGGGAAGTTGCCTCCTACAATAGCTAGAAGTGGTTGAAGATGCTGCCATGTGTCAAGTTTCTCTCACCCGAGACTATTCCACCTAGAGGCTAGTAGACACTCATTTAATATCCTCCTTAAGTTGTTTGTCTCATCTTTTATTTATTAACTAATAAAATATTCATAAAATTTAATTACAATCATCCTCAACCCCAGTTGGTCAATAATCACAAAATTTCCAATAAAAATAAAATATAATGCCTTCTTAATCATAAAATGTTATTGTAATTTGGAGTATGTGACAATTGGAGAGCGTTGTCTACGCAACCTCTCTCTGAGATTGGTTTGCAAGTCTTGCATGTGAGATTGGTTTGTAAGTCTTGACTGTGAGCTCTCTATGTTGGTTATTATCCCTCTTAACTTTATGTTCTCTCATGATGGATCAGATCATGCCTTCTACCATGACTTCATAACCAGATGTTGTAGAGAATATCGATTGGGAATCACTCTTCTGTGAAACTCCTTTCCACATCTGTAAAGCAATCTCAACCATGGTAAATGAAATGTTTGGCGAATTCATGCTCATGCTAGGTCTTGACGTGCTTATGAACAACTATTGGAGGTTCAAATTCCTTCTTTCCAGGGACATGCGAGAGCAGGAGAGCTTCAAAGACACGGTGAATCTCACTTTGAGCATGTTCAAGGATGATTCAGAGTGAAATCTGGTTCACATGGAAGAAAGTATGCATCTTTCGAAACTATTGTTCCAGTGCCATTAGGGATCCAAATAGATTGTAAATCCAAGGATAAATCAACTAGTAAATCTGACAAAGAAGAAACAGAATCCTCTAGGATGAAAGACTAACTTCATTTTCTCCCTCTCTTTGCCTTGACTCCTTTCTTTTTCTTATGATATATTTGGGGATGTCCTCCTCTTTTTTAGTTCTTCTGATAGTAATGCTACTATTGTATAAAGGTTGGGCAATGGCTACAATGTCTATTTTTTTTGTTTGGCTACTGCTATACATAATCATTTTTGGGTCATGAGTATACAATGTGAGTCCATGTCATCAAAAGACTCCAATATGTAATAGTTTTTCACAATTATAAGAGATAAAAGGGTTCCTTTTTACTTTAAAAATACATTGTTTTTATATTAGAATATTTTTTTCAATAAAATTTTATAATTTAATTTGCATTTTTTAAATATTATAACAGTTATGTCATGTTACAATATTAAAGAAAATAAATAATATTAAAAAATAAATAATATAAGGGTGCTCGCACGAAGTTGGTTCCACTTTTTAGTGCCACTTAAGAAATCAGAAATGCACTTCCGAAGTGCAAATCAAGAACGCATATGCGTTATTGATGGTACATTCAGAATAACCCGATCCCGAACACAAGGATAAGGTTCGTAAAAAAGTATCGCGTATGTGATATATCACATATGCGTTTTCTAAATGTTAAATATTGCATATGCATTTTGTAAATGTTAAATATTGCATATGCGATATTCAACATTTACAAAACCACCTCAATACCAAACCACACAAGAAGCCTATGTATTGCATTTGTTTCCAATTCCTCCTCGATGGGAAACCATTTTCTTGACAAACTATCGACATTTGTAACTTTCTACATGTATTTTCACATAGTTTTTTACCAAGGAGAAAAAACCAAACGAAAAGCCTAGTTCAAGTTTCATTTATTTCTTTTTCTATCACACCATCTCTCTTTGGCTATACGTGTGACTGCACCATGAAAATTCCAAAATTGGAGTGAGTATTCCTTCATCGGTCATTTAAAAAGGAGTCGCATAGCCTCGCAAAAGGTTTAACTTGTGTAGAGTCACCTGAATATTCTTCATATTCTATTATTACAAGAAGCATAACCTACGATAAATAGCCAACACGAAAGGCCCTAGTTCACGTTTCAAATATTCATTTTTCTATCACACGACTTGTATTTCTCTACACATGTGACTACTTCAATGACATGCTAATGAAAGTGGAGAGGGTATTCCTTCATCCATTACATAAAAAGGACTCCCATAGCCTCACAAAACTTTCAAGTTGTGGAGTGTCACTCAAATATCCATGTTCTATTTGTGTTGTTAACACCACTTTTAATGGAAATCTCTAGTAATTTAAGTAATTTTCTTAAGGAAATAATTATTATTTCATGCTAGCTTGGAATCAACAAAGATTGAAGCTTCCACAAATATTTTCTCTAAATATATTACATCCTCTACTTGTTATCGACAATATAACTACTTAGTTTTTTTATTTCCTCCTGTAAATTTTTGTCAAGTTCATTTGCCATTACCCGTCTCTCATAAATTTTCACTGAAATTTTAGTAACCTCCTTCTCATATTTATTCAAGTTCATTCTTGTTGGATAACATTATTTTAGGCATATCTTGTTTGTATTCCCACACTAAATTAATCCTTCAATTGGTTTGGATGGCCTTTACTATGGCTCCAAAACCATGTTTGTAAATGCTTAGAACAATAACAATTTCTTTACACCAACATAATGAGAAAAATAACATTTCTATTTGCATGCTTCGCATTACCAAAAATATTTTATAGACTACATAAAGTGACTTACAATCCACTAAAGTGACCTATAGACTACTAAATTTTAATTCTTTTATTTAATTATTTAGGTAGGAAGAAGGATGGGGCATATGTGATATTTCACATTTACAATATCGCATATGTGATATATATCACAAGTGTGATATATCACATATGAAATATTGAAAATTAAAAAAAGAAATAAAACAGAGGCCGTAGGCCCCTCAAATATCATTTGCACAGGATCGGGACAACGAAAAACTGCGTGGGCAAAATAGCGCATAGGAAATTTGCATTTTAGCTTTTCGAGGTCGAGTTTGAGGTTGAGTTCGAGGTGGATTGGATCCAATGGTAGGTAAATGCTCTTATCCATTCCATTTAGTATTCAATTCTTTATTTTTTTCCATTATTTCATAGTTTTTTAATTATTTTAAACAAATTTAAAAAAAAATTTGAATGAAATCAAAGAATGATTAAGTAAAATAACTTGTATTTTTTTGTTTAAATCTTCACAGACAACAGAAATGAACAAGACAATGTGGAAAACCCACCCCCTGATAACCCACAACCTAACCCAGAACAACCTAACCCAAACCCAAACCCGGAGGGGGAACAAGATCGAAACTCACAGATTATTGCACGTTTGGCATCATTGAGGCGCCTTAGCTCATCTATTAGAGGGGGGGATTGTTTGAGAGAGTATTTAGCCGATGCATTAGACACAATAACAAACACAATTGCCAAATACTAAGGAGCTCTGTACAACATTACCTCGTACAGAGAATCCAAGAGGCAATACTACTTCGATGGATTGAGTTATAAAGACATCAAAGCCCTTAAAATTACAAAAGACCAATTATTTTCATTATTTCGGGACCCTACCACTGGATTGCTTCCACCCACCATTCGACCACACATTTCCATAGACTGGTGCATTGAACCAAATATAAAGTCCAATTGGATGGATCGTTGGTCTATGGTCTTCGATGAAGACCCTCATGGGAATAGGGACATCCCATTTTATTTCCTTAGGAAGTTCTATGCAGAATTCATCCTATGGAAACATGTTAACTACTTCGATCTCTTAGGCTTCCAGGGTGTTGGTCATGGGATTCCCCAAGATAGGGAAGGTGCCAGGACGGATCCTAACCGTGTGCCATGCCCTCCACGCACACCAAAACCCCCTCGGCTATATCCTCCTATAGGTCTTGTGATTGAGAATATATAAGAGGCATTATTTGACTTGGCAGATACATTGCTTTAGCTTGGGACTGATGTCCAAGGCAATGTAGACCAAGGGGTTGGCACTTCTAAGCCAGGCCCATCTACAGATCACACAGGAGATGCAGAGCGTTTAGAGCTGTTACTCCACACCCTTGCACATTGTGTGGAGGCATATTCTATGGCCCTGCTTTAGACTTCCGAGACAATGGATTACTTCGCTTTGCTAGTAAAACTCATTATTTTCATATTATATTTTGTTTCATATCAAAATTTTCAATTGTTTCGCAATTTATTTCTATTTAATTATCTAACAAATTATGTGAAAAAATATACAACTGGTGTCCCATGGCACACCACAATCATATAGTCCACCGATCAATGTTGAGAACATTGATGCGGCTGTCAATATTGTATATGGGTTTGGTTCTTCACCAATAGGGGTAAGAACTATACTTGTTAATTTGTCAACTTTATTTACATATTTATAGTATAGATTGTAACATTCAATACATCCTAATTTTGATACAACATGTTTTATGCAAGGTGATCAAGATGAGTATATTGTATCTCATCCTATTCCCTCTCATGCAGAGGTAGATTCCCAGACACAGGTATTATTTGAAATATGTTTTTAATTATGTTTCGCTTTCTTTGGAAAAATCATTTTACTTGTATCGCTTTGACATATGTTACTTTATGCAGGAACCTATTGTGACAATGGTGCTTGAAGAGCACCAAACCGAGGTTGTTGTCAACCCACCTCTTCCCCCCAGTCATGTATGTATGTTTCGCTTTCTTTGGCAACATCATTTTCCGTCCATGTAGTATATATGTCTATGATTCACTATTTTATCTGAAATTGACATATATGTTACTTTATGCAGGCCCCTAGTGAGGCACTGGTGCGTGAAGAGCACCAAATCAATGGCCCACCTTTGACGAGCCAGCAAGTATGTTTATGTATTGCTTTATTTGTACGTTTGTGTATCACTTTCTCTAATTTGGTGCTTAAAGAGACCCAAATTGGTGACCCACCTCTTCCCCCCCCAAGGTACATATATATTTGTTGACATTGGCATATATATATTTTTTATGCAGCTTGATAGTGAGTAAGTGGTGCTTGAAGAGCACCTAATCAGGGTTATTGTTAGTGAGGCACAAGGACCCACCATCACTTACTCACGTACAGTAAGTAAAAATGTCATTTTGGTTTTGGAATTTGAACAAATGTACGTAGAATTTTTAAAGGCTGGTAAATTAACTTACAAAATTTGGTTTTTCTACAGTCTCCACTGATGCGACCTATCCCTCTTGTTCAGTGATGGGGATCACCAGTGAGCAGTCAGAAAAGAAAGGTAGACTTCTTCGAAGACATTGGCAGTGGCAGCGAAAGGGGACATAACTAGAATAAATGTATAGGGGGCATACATAGATGTAATTTTTTGTTCATATGTACAGATAGATGTACTTTTTGATCCACTATTTTGTATTATGGCCATGTGGCATGACAATTTTTGTAACATTATTTCTATACATATATAATATAAAGCAAGGTTCAAATTTATACATATATGGTTGACTTGATCTTGGAACATGATATGTGTGGTTCACCTATGTGATATAATGATATGTGTGGTTCACATGTGTGCTAACTTATGAATTTCCAATACTTAAAGGAAGAATTTACGACTCATCAACTTTTTAACATTATGGATATCCTCAACTTTTTAACATCATAACCATGCCATACACTAACTAAATTACATACACTAACAATCATAACACTATGTCATGCATGGATGTGTAATATCTACCATATCATACCCTGCAATACCCTATGATACTAACATCATACAATTCTAACATACAATAACATACCCTACAATACCCTATGACACTAACATCATACCATACTAACATACAATAACATACCCTACAATACCCTATGACACTAACATCATACCATACTAACATACAATAACATACCATAACATAACATACTTTAACATCATACCATACTATCATACCATACCATTGTAATATACCATACATTAACATCATAACACTAAGTCATCCATGCATGTGTAATATACCATATCATACCCTACAATACCCTATGATACTAACATCATACCATACTAACACACAATAACATACCCTACATTACCCTATGACACTAACATCATACCATACTAACATACAATAACATACCATAACATAACATACTAACAATATACCATAACACTAAGTCATGCATGTATGTGTAATATATACCATATCATACCCTACAATACCCTAGATGATACTAACATACATCATACCCTAGATGAGCATGCAAATTGGTGTTCATGAAAGCCTAGTTGGTGCATGCAAGTATTGGTGATCATGTGTTTCTAGTTCCCTCTCCTAAGTTGCATGATTGCTCACCAAACCCTAGTTACATCTCATACCTTGTCAACCCTAGTTGGAGCATGCAAATTGGTGTTCATAAAAGCCTAGTTGGTGCATGCAAGTATTGGTGATCATGTGTTTCTAGTTCCCTCTCCTAACTTGCAAATTGCTCACCAAACCCTAGTTCCATATCATACCTTGTCAACCCTAGTTGGAGCATGCAAATTGGTGTTCATGAAAGCCTAGTTGGTGCATGCAAGTATTAGTGATCATGTGTTTCTAGTTGCCTCTCTTAACTTGCAAAATGCTCACTAAACCCTAGTTCCATCTCATACCTTGTCAACCCGAGTTGGTGCATGCAAATTGTTGTTCATGAAATCCTAGTTGGTGCATGCAAGTATTGGTGACCATGTGTTTCTAGTTCCCTCTCTTAACTTGCAAATTTCTCACTAAACCCTAGTTCCATCTCATACCTTGTCAACCCTATTTTGTGTGCATGCAAATTGGTGTTCATGAAATCCTAGTTGGTGCATGCAATTATTGGTGATCATGTGTTTCTAGTTCCCTCTCTTAACTTGCAAATTTCTCACTAAACCCTAGTTCCATCTCATACCTTGGAAACCCTGGTTGGAGCATGCAAATTGGTGTTCATGAAATCCTAGTTGGTGCATGCAATTATTGGTGATCATGTGTTTCTAGTTCCCTCTCTTAACTTGCAAATTGCTCACTAAACCCTAGTTCCATCTCATACCTTGGAAACCCTGGTTGGAGCATGCAAATTGGTGTTCATGAAAGTGTAGTTGGTGCATGCAAGTATTGGTGATCATGTGTTTCTAGTTCCCTCTCTTAACTTGCAAATTGCTCACTAAACCCTAGTTCCATCTCATACCTTGGAAACCCTGGTTGGAGCATGCAAATTGGTGTTCATGAAAGCCTAGTTGGTGCATGCAAGTATTGGTGATCATGTGTTTCTAGTTCCCTCTCTTAACTTGCAAATTGCTCCCCAAACCCTAGTTCCATCTCATACCTTGGCACCCCTAGTTGGAGCATGCAATTATTGGTGATCATGTGTTTCTAGTACCCTCTCTTAACTTGCAAATTGCTCACTAAACCCTAGTTCCATCTCATACCTTGGCAACCCTAGTTGGAGCATGCAAATTGGTGTTCATGAAAGCCTAGTTGGTGCATGCAATTATTGGTGATCATGTGTTTCTAGTTCCCTCTCCTAACTTGCAAATTTCTCACTAAACCCTATTTCCATATCATACCTTGTCAACCCTAGTTGGAGCATGCAAGTATTGGTGATCATGTGTTTCTAGTTCCCTCTCTTAACTTGCAAATTGCTCACTAAACCGTAGTTCCATCTCATACCTTGGAAAGAAACCAAATATACATCTTATAAGAACATGAAACAAGGCAGCTCCACCATCGGCCTAACTTTATTTGAAAGAAACCAAATATACATATTATAAGAACATGAAAACAAATATACATCTTATAAGAACATGAGATAAGGAAACTCCACCATGGGCCTAATTTCTTACTTTCCATATACCCCAAAAGATAACAGCAGATAAAATACTATGATCTTTGCAATTTTTTTTAGTCAATATAGAAAATTTGGTTAAAAATATTAACATCCATGAAACTCTAAAATGTTAAGAGAATTAAAGTGTCTTCCAAACAAGTTTTATAACTTAATAATTATAATTGAATAAAGTGACCATAACAATTAACACAAATTTTATTTTATTTGCAATTTTGTAATCTATGCCAAATAACTCAATATTGACAGGAAAATTATACCATCTATATGAAAAAATAAACATGAATAATAATATTAGAAACCCATGTATAATAACAGGAATGCAATATTTATAGAAAAATAATGAGAGAATTCGATTGTGAAGCTACATATATATGAGTCCTAGTTGCAAACTTTAATAATACTTTCATGTAGGTATGGCTATGTGTGATTTAACGAAAATTCATGGTTATCACTGGTTAAAATAATGATTAAGAAGGAATGTGAATTCCTACCTTTGCTAGAAGAAACTGACTGCAGTGTTACCACTACTTGGACGATACCTGCAACACAAGAAGCTAGATTTTGAATAACACAATACTTGAATACTTGGATTATGTAACAACAAGACTTACATGAAAGATTTGCAGAGGGGTCTCTAATACCAGTGGCCTAGAGTATTAAACTGGCTCATTAGGTCATAACTAAGCTTGCATGATTTCTCACAGAACCCTAGTTCCATCTCATACCTTGTCAACCCTAGTTGGAGCATGCAAATTGGTTTTCATGAAAGCCTAGTTGGTGCATGCAAGTATTGGTGATCATGTGTTTCCAGTTCCCTCTCTTAACTTGCAAATTGCTCACTAAACCCTAGTTCCATCTCATACCTTGTCAACCCTAGTTGGTGCATGCAAATTGGTGTTCATGAAAGCCTAGTTGGTGCATGCAAGTATGAAAGCCTGGTTGGTTTCCGATTTGTACATGGTAATGTAATTTAATGTATATTAAACTAAAAACATCAAGAAATGTAAATTCAACAACTCAAGAGCTTGTTATTTTCCGAACTCTATTTGGTGGTGTCTAAAGACACCATTCTTGGCACCTCCAATGTGTCGTAGATGGTGTTTGTATCCTAGGCATACAAAAATATAGACATTAGTAACATCATAAGAAAGAAAAGAGAACCCAATGAAAATGTGCAAACATGATTTATAGATAACTCACCCGAGGTTTTACGATCGTGTTGATAGTGTCCAGTATCCTCTGAATAATATTATGTCTGTGAATGGTATTTGTCAATCATAGGTTTATTACATTGGGAATAAAGTAAGGCTAAATAATTGAAATTGTGCTTCAGAATTCACTTTAAAGGTTAAATAACACACTTGACAATGCACTCATACAAGTAGGCCATTCGGATCATCTCTAGTGAAAATGGTGTCCATCAATCTCTTGTGCTCTATATGAGGTAGCAAGTATCATACATGTGACCTATTTTTGTGACCAAGTGTGCATAGTTTGATGTTTATACCAACTATTAGGTTGGTGAAGTGGTATACAATAGCTCCTGGTCTATAATCCTAATATACATACCCACCCTTCCTTTTTTGTTGTGCTGCAAGTGTCAAGTACTCCCCTTTTATAACCATCAAGCCTGTTGGGAATTCAATATTTTCATCATTTGTGACAAGTTCTAGAAGGGTTTGTTTCCCCTCTAAGCAATGTTCCAACCAATAGTCAAAACCCCATTCATTATTTTTTGGGGCAACCACTGCATATATCTGACCTGTGAAAGGAAATAGGTCGAGTTAACAATACATTATGTAAATAAGGTCTTTCATTTCTAATTTCAACATAAATTAAATTCTACATAGGTTGAGTAAACAATACATAAATGAATTTTCTTATTTAGGTACTACTCATGTACCTGCTTGTATGAGATCCGATATGTGATCATAGTCTGTAGAAATATGTGTTTGATTATCTTCCAAATGGTCTATTTCATTAACCCCATTGAAATTGGTGCCAAATATCACTCGATCCCATGTATCAACGGTATTCGTATGCTCACAATCATCCCATTCACCGATGCTACAGGAACTGCAAAAGCAAGCCTTCAATCTTGTCCAAATTTGTAGGGCCAAGTTGTCTGAGCTTCTAATTGAATGAACTGTCGAGTTCCATGCACTGTGTTCACCTGCGATGTTTGTGATCAGTCCACATTTTCCACCTCCCAGAATATTCTTCACACTAAGTGTTTCCTTGTTTCTTGTTCTCCCATGACATATGCACACTATTGGACTATAGATGCAGCATCTCGAAGGCGAGCACCTGTAAACTTCATCTCTTCCCTTCGAAGGGCAGTTTTAATGCATGCACCAACACCATCGTTCTCTCCTTTTCCATGACAAGTTTCAAAGTAGTTTCATACATGTGGCACCTTGTATTTTATGTGCAACAAACACAACCATTCAAATACATGTGCATTCTTGAACTGTCCAGCACAACCATCTGACCAAATGAAATGACGATAAAATGGTATATCCATAGCTATCATGTGATCATAGAATAATTTAAAGCAATGTTTCACGTAATGGATGTCATGGGTCCGGTTGTCACTTATGTAGAAGTGAATTTCTTTTAGTATCACACATTTCTCTTCATTGCTATCTTGCCCATGTCGATACGTGATATGCACCATTATGCTCACCTGCTCTGAGTGATAGTATTGACTTTGAATTTCATTTTGTGGTTGTAGGGTGTAATTTTCTGCAAAGTCAACCACTGATAGTATTTTTCCGAGAGGGAAGGTGTCTTGGCATATTCTGAATTGCTCATCTTGACACTGTGCCATATAAACATGTTGAATGTAGTGTTGGATATTTACACAAAACTCTGGAATAAAATCACATACTCGCACCTGGTACATGAATATTAATATGTCAATAAACCTAATAAAAAAATGTGTACATGAATATTAATTTGTCAATATTCAACAATTTACCTATGAAGTCACCAATATAATCTTCCTGCTTTATTTCCCATCATTTAGCTGATATGTCTCATACCGATAGTTTTGCTTCTCGACAATTGCATTCCCGAATGCTTGATCTTCACTTTCATGGATGCAATCAGACCATAATGATAGGCCCCACAATTGTTGCAAGAACCGTCTACACATTGTTTTAAGTAATGTGTCTGCCCATCTTGCCTCGGACACATTATGCTATTGATGAAATCGCTGGATGACATTGGTTGTACTGTACTTGAGCATTCCTGCACATGGTTAGGATGCAAAAAACGATGTATATGTGCAAATGTATGTTAATATAGGTCAAACTATGTGTGGTATCTACAACAACAAGTGTTCTGGATGGTATTGATTCTAACATACCAAGGCTTGCATTTTTCAAAAGATCTTTGCCCAAGCCTTAGCTCTACGTGGGAAACTTTAAACATCTCGAACAGTTGAGTTTGTGTGATGTCAAGATAATGTTTAACATGAGGCTCATTGTTTCTAGAACCCCTACAATGTTTTAACACATCCTTCGTGTTAGAAGAAGGCCTAGTCTTATCATGCCAAAATGTTTGCACTAGGCCCTTCACTACTTCAACTAACTTCATGTCTTTGCGGGGAAACCTACCGCTAAATGCCCATAATGTTTCCATTTGTCCCTCTACATCAAGGTTGTCTCTTCTTACCAAAATATTTTTTAAGTGTCTTTGGATGTAAAGGCACAATTTGTGATGTGCATTTAAGTAAACGACGTTGTCTTGTGGATCTACATACAATTGATTCAGCCAATACACAACGAGCCACATTACAGTCTTGTGAACAAGTTTTTTTACCAATTGATGTGAATGCAGCACCAAGAGATTCAACAATGTGATTACTTGATTCGATATTCTTCATTGTTGTTATGCCTAAATTTCTTCTAACAGTTGCCATATTTCTAGATTTAAGCAAAGCTAAAAACAATTGGCATTTACCGGCTTCGGATTTGTTATCAAAATATTGTCTCATTATTTGAGAAGAATGACGAAGGATAGTGCGTTTAGCCACCTTACCTTCCATGGAAGTCAATCCGCTCTCATCCACTTGTATTCATTTAGGAGTTCTCTTTCGGTTTGATGCAAAATCTGTTGTCGTTTGAAATGCTGGAGTGATGTTTACATCCACTACAGGATCACAACTTCGATTAGGAGATTGAACCATCAAACATGATTGTTGCTGAGTCACATTTGCATTGGGAGTAACATAATTATTGAACTCTTCACAAGATTGTCCGTTTACTAATGGATCAATAATATCAACTTCCATATAACTAGCTTGCTTTAATGTTGCATTATCTTCCTCAGCCTCTATGTCAGGTATTTATTGAGGGGGAATGGGAACTATTTGCTCATGTAATGAATGCCGACGATTTCTTGAATCTTCCCTCTTTTTTTGTTTTTTATTTTCTACTTATTTTGGTGTAAGCACCTTCCTTGCTGACTTTCGTCCTGTATTACGTACATTCCCCATTGAAATCCACCCAAACCTGTACAAAACTATGGAATTATGTAAGTAATGATAAAAAATTGCATGTTGAATAGTTCTCTGTGCATGGGTTAAGACGAATTATGTCTTTTGATACAGTAAACCTGGCCCACATGACGCCACCCAACATTTTCTATAAAATCGCATATGCGATATAACGCACCTCCGATATATCCCATATGCAATATTGATTTCCATCTTTTCAATGAACAGGCAGGTTTTTACATGTTCTCCAAAACGCATATGCAATATATCGCATATGCGATTTAGTGCATATGAGATATATTACATATGTGATTTAGTGCTCAATGAATATATGCAATTTACATTTATCTATGCTTATGAAGATGATGATGAACAATGATGGTGATGATGAGGAGGATGATGACTATGATGATGATGATGACGATGAGGGTGATGACGATGATGATGATGAGGATGAGGATTATCATGATGATGATGAGGAGGAGGAGGATGGTGATGATGATGAAGATGAGGGTGTCGATGATGGTGAGGATGAGGGTTATGAACAATGATGAGGATGATGAGGATGATGAGGATGAGGATGAGGATGAGGGTGGTAATGATGATGACCATGATGATGATGATGAGGATGAGGGTGATGAGGATGATTAGGATGAGGGTGACGATGAAGATGATGATGAACAATGATGGTGATGATGAAGAGGATGATGACTATGATGATGACGATGAGGGTGATGATGATGAGGAGGAGTAGGATGGTGATAATGATGAGGATGATGGTGACGATGAAGATGATGATGAACAATGATGGTGATGATGAGGAGGATGATGACTATGACGATGATGATGATGATGAGGGTGATGATCATGCTGATGATGATGATGATGACCATGATCATGATAATGAGGATGAGGGTGACGATGATGATGATGATGAGGATGAGGATTATGATGATTATGATGATGAGGATGGTGATGATGATGATGATGATGAGGATGAGGATGAGGATGAGGGTGATGAACAATGATGATGAGGATGAGGATGAGGATGAGGATGAGGGTGTCGATGAAGATGATGATGATGGTCAGGATGAGGGTGATGAACAATGATGATGAGGATGAGGATGATGATGATGAAGATGATGATAGGATGAGGGTGATGATGATGATGATGATGACCATGATGATGATGATGAGGATGAGGGTGATGATGATGAGGAGGAGGATGAGGGTGAGGATGAAGATGATGATGAACAATGATGGTGATGATGAGGAGGAGGATGACTATGATGATGATGATGGGGATGAGGGTGATGATGATGATTATGATGAGGATGAGGATGAGGATGAGGATGATTATGATGATGATGATGATGAGGATGAGGATGAGGGTGATGATGATGATGAGGTTGACGATGATGATGACGAGGATGAGGATGAGGATGATGACGGTGATGATGATGATGATGATGATGATGACCATGATGAAGATGATGAGGATGAGGGTGATGATGATGATGATGAGGATGAGGATGATGAGGAGGAGGAGGAGGAGGAGGATGAGTTTGATGACGATGACGATGACGATGACGATGATGATGATGATGACCATGATGATGATGATGTGGAGGAGGGTGATGATGAGGAGGAGGAGGATGAGGATGAGGGGGATGATGATGATGAGGTTGACGATGATGATGATGATGATGAGGATGAGGATGAGGGTGTTGATGATGATGAGGTTGATGAGGATGAGGATGAGGATGAGGATGAGGATGATGACGACAACGATGATGATGATGATGATGTTGACCATGATGAAGCTGATGAGGATGAGGGTGATGATGATAATGAGGATGAGGATGAGGAGGATGATGATGATGATGAGGATGAGGATGAGGGTGATGATGACGATGATGATGATGATGATGATGATGATGATGGGGATGAGGGTGATGATGAGGAGGAGGAGGATGAGGGTGATGATGATGATGAGGTTGACGATGATGATGATGAGGATGAGGATGAGGATGATGATGGTGATGATGATGATGATGATAACCATGATGAAGCTGATGAGGATGAGGGTGATGGTCATGAGGATGAGGATGAGGAAGAGGATGATGATTATGAGGATGACGATGAGGGTGATGATGATGATGATGATGATGAAGAAGATGATGACCATGAGTATGCTGATGAGGATGAGGGTGATGATGATGATGATGAAGAGGATGATGATGATGATGACCATGATGATGCTGATGAGGACGAGGGTGATGATGATGATGATGATGAGGATGAGGGTGATGATCATGATGAGGATGAGGCTGACGATGAAGCTGATGAGGATGAGGGTGATGATGATGATGATGCTGAGGGTCATGATGATGATGATGAGGATGAGATTTATGATGATGAACAATGATGGTGATGATGAGGAGGATGATGATGATGATGATGACCATGATGATGAGGATGAGGATGAGGGTGACGATGAAGATGATGATGAACAATGATGGTGATGAGGAGGAGGAGGATGACTATGATGATGATGATGACGATGAGGGTGATGATGAGGATGATGATGATGACGATGACCATGATGATGATGATGAGAATGAGGGTGATGAGGAGGAGGAGGAGGATGCGGGTGATGATGATGATGATGATGGTGATGAGGAGGAGGAGGAGGATGAGGGTGATGATGATGATGATGATGGTGATGATGATGAGGATGAGGGTGATAAACAATGATGATGATGATGATGATGATGATGATGAGGATGAGGATGAGGGTGATGATGATGATGATGATGACCATGATGATGATGAAGAGGATGAGGGTGATGATGATGATGAGGATAAGGGTGGCGATGAAGATGATGATGAATGATGATGGTGATGATGAGGAGGATGAGGGTGATGATGATAATGATGATGATGAGGATGAGGATGAGGATGATGACCATGATGATGATGATGACCATGATGATGATGATGAGGATGAGGGTGATGATGAGGAGGAGGAGGATGAGGGTGATGAGGAGGAGGAGGAGGAGGAGGATGATGATGAGGATGGCGATGATGATGAGGGTGAGGATGACGATGAAGATGATGATGAACAATGATGGTGATGAGGAGGAGGAGGAGGATGATGACTATGATGATGATGATGAGGATGAGGGTGATGATGATGACCATGATGACCATGATGATGATGATGATGATGATGATGATGATGATGATCATGAGGAAAGGGACGAGGAGGAGAATGAGGATGATGATGATCATGATGATGATGAGGATGAGGATGGTGATGATGATGACGATGATGATGATGAGGAGGAGGAGGAGGAGGAGGAGGAGGATGACTATGATGATGATGATGAGGATGAGGGTGATTATTATTATGATGATGATGATGAGGAGGATGAGGGTGATGAACAATGATGCGTTAGGACAAAACCAAATTAGTTAAGAAAAAACACATATGCGTTATAGCTTTATCATATCGCATAGGCGATATGAATAAGCTATAACGCATATGTGTTATGTTAAAATTAAAATAATTGGTGGGAATAGGGTTTGGCATTAGGTTCAGAAATAGCTTCGGACTACTGAACCTATTGGCTAGGACAAATAAACCAGCTCTATTGCTTGTCTTTTAGAACTCTATCAATATGCTCAGTTTAGATGGCGTGTTTTGATATGAAGTACACAATATTTTTTTATGAAAATCTAGGATATTGTAGAGTACAATCTTACGATTCTGAATATGTAATTTTTTCCTTCAAAACTATGTTTTATTTATTTATAATTATTTTTCTAAATGACACATGTCAATTTTCGAAAATACATACATTGATTGTTTGTTATATAACTTTTGATTTCCATCACCATTTCCCAATAAAACTATATGGTGCACTAGACGAGATCAAGCTCTACGATCTTATATTTAGAAATCAAGGATTTCATTAATTTTTTCCCCTAAAGTGTTGCACCCACACATAAAGTTTTAATTTCAAGATTTTGTGTCTTCAATAATTAATAATAAAAAAATAATTCATGAAAAATCCTGAATAAATAGTGTTGCACTAGGACCATATGTCCTTTATATGTCCGCAATATTTTATCCCAAATTAACATCATTTACCTCATATATTGCTACACCCACACAAACATACATGTTAAGATGTGCTGAAAATTTGAAAATCCACTTTCACGGAAACTAATTTTATGATCATTTACACACATTTTCTCTGCATAAATGCTATATATTATGAAAGCTGATTCAACTTCCTATCTTTTCTCTTTTTACTTCATCTTCAAATAAGTTAGGGAAGTACCCCTAATTGTCTCCTAAAGTCAGAGTTTTCCGTTTATTCCAGTATTATGTGGCATCTAAAGTGTCTTTAAAGGAGTCCATGATTGTGCATCAGCCCATAGGCCATAAAAGTAAAAAGTAAAAAATAGATAATATATATTGAAAATAGAAGTATTTTTGTAAATCCTTTAACCCTACATACTATTTCACAGCAAGTAATGTCAAAGAACAGCACCCCGACACCGAAAAGGAAAACATAAACAGAATAGCCCAATACTTCAAAATTTTCAATATCCAAATGATCTGCCCGTGTCTCGTGCTCGGAGACAGTGAGAGAGAAACAAATCTCATTGGGAAAACAAGCTTATGCACACGAAAAGTTATCTTCTCTCATTCTCTTTTTGAACATTCATGTCCCACTTTTAATGGAAGTCATGAACTATTGGTATCTTGTCTACATTTTTAAGATAACTGGTTGGATACTCAACTTCAACTTGATGATGGTAACATTTTATGTCGTGGGTGCATTCTTTAAACATTGACCTGTCTCGTAAGGTAGGAAGATAAGCTCCAATATCAGAAAATTATTCCTCTTCCGACAACACCACACCCGCAACCTTACTGCATCGGTTGGTTAAGCCAAGGATGAGGTATTCGCATTACTCAACAATGCCTTCTACCATATGGCATCAAGCCTTTCAAAGACGAGGTACTGTGTGATGTGGCCCCACTTGATGTCTGTGATGTTCTTTCAGGACAACCATATATGTGGAAGCATCATTCTATATATGAGTCAAGGCCTTGCAGTGTCATTATTACTTTGGGAGGAAAACTCTATCGAATACCAGAGACTGTTGCACCTAACAAATTCTCACAAGGTAGGAATATAAGCTCCCACATCAAAAAATTATTCCTCTTAACAATTGTGTCTGAAGGAGAACATAAGATCACAGATACCTCCACACCCTCTACACAGGGTGTCTTTGCTCATCAGACACAAGAAGAAGACATAGCCATTATTTCCTCATCTATCTGAGTATCTCTACGATGCAAGGCCACACATTCAAGGTGCTTATCCAGAAACAAATCATCCATACAACAATTATAGCCCTCTCTGGATGTCAAAGAAAGGAATCCTCTTCACTTCAGCAAATGTCGCACCAAGAGATCAACTCAACACGTAGTTCGAGATATGATACGAGATTCGACGCAATGGAGACCATTGCTTCCTAAGGAGGGAGGATTGATCTAGATGGAGATCGGTGGCCACACCACCTATTCCACTGGCTCAAAACAATTGTCCATTGTGGCAGTTTCCTAGTTATTTTTCTACAGTTTTTTGGGTCCCAAACTTCTAGGGCCATTTTGAGGCCCTAAACGACATTTTTGGCCAATTTGGGGGCCAAATGGTTACCATCGCATTTATTTGGGCGACCAAAAGTTGTAAAGATTAGATAGACCTTTTCAACGAGCTATCAAACGACAAATCGGAGGTCGTATGCAAAAGTTATGACCCCGGGAAGTTGACTGTTCAACTTACCACCTTGGGACCACAAAATTTATGACGGTTAATCTTCTAGGGTTGCATTTTGGACTTTTGGGGTTCTCACCCTCATTATTATTATAAATAGGCCCCTTTGGCCTCATTTTGTATTCAACTTGGTATTAATGAGTGCAGCAGCCACATCTCGTCTTAGAGGTAGCTACCACCATTCTAACAATTGTATTACAGTTTGTTCTATTTCCGCCATTTAATAGAATATGTGTTTGCTGTATCTCTATTATCTTTGCAAAATGTCTGTGATTATGATTCTGTATATGTTCTTTCATTTCGTTCATGAATAAATATGGATCATTTGGTCAGTTTTTCATTTAATGAGCCACCTGCTCTTGTTCCACGTTCTTGGGGAACATGACCACACAAATAGAGAAGTTGCCTCCTACAATAGCTAGAAGTGGTTGAGGATGCTGCCATGTGTCAAGTTGCTCTCACCCCAGACTATTCCACCTAGTGGCTAGTAGACACTCATTTAACAGCCTCCTTAAGTTGTTTGTCTCATCTTTTATTTATTAACTAATAAAATATTTAACAAAATTAATTACAATCATCCTTGATCCCAGTTGGTCAATAATCACAAAATTTCCAATAAAAATAAAATATAATGCCTTCTTAATCATAAAATGTTATTGTAATTTGCAGTGTGTGACAGTTGGAGAGCCTTGTCTACGCACTTTGTTTCTGAGATTGGTTTGCAAGTCCTGCATGTGAGATTGGTTTGTAAGTCCTAACTGTGAGCTCTTTGCGTTGGTTATTCTTGTGAGCTCTTTGCGTTGGTTATTCTCCCTCTCAGTTTTAAGTTCTTTCATAATGGATCAAATCGTGCCTTCTACCATGACTTCGTAACCAGATGTCACAGAGAATATCGATTGGGAATCAGTCTTCTATGAAACTCCTTCCCACATCTACAAAGCAATCTCAACCATGGTAGATGAAATGTTTGGAGTATTCATGCTCATGCTAGGTATTGACGTGCTTATAAACAACTATTGGAGGTTCAAATTCATTCACTCTAGGGACATGCAAGAGCGGGAGAGCTTCGAAGACACGGTGAAGCTCACTCTGAGCATGTTCAAGGATGATTTAGAGTGAAATCTGGTTCACATGGAAGAAACTATGCATCTTTTGGAGCCGTTGTTCGAGTGTCATGAGGGATCTTTGCTTTAAAAAGGCATTGTTTTTATATTAGAATATTTTTTCAATAAAATTTTATAATTTAATTTGCATTTTTTAAATATTATAACAGTTATGCCATGTTGCAATATTAAGGAAAATAAAAAATATTTGCCATAAAATAAAAAATTAAAAAATAGATAATATATATTGAAAATATAAGTATTTTTTTAAATCCTTCAAACGTACATACTATTTCACAGCAAGTAATGTCAAAGAACAGCACCCGGACACCGAAAAGGCAAACATAAACAGAGAAGCCCATTACTTCAAAATTTCCAATATCCAAATGCCCTGCCTGTGTCTCGTGTCTCGTGCTCGGAGACATAACAACGCCCATTTGACAAACAAGCTTAGGCGCACCAAAAGTTATCTTCTGTCATGCTCTTTCTGAACATTCATGTCCCACTTTTAATGGAAGTCATGAATTATTGGTATCTTGTCTACATTTTTAAGATAACTGGTTGGATACTCAACTTCAACTTGATGATGGTAACATTATATGCAGTGGGTGCGTTCTTTAAAACACTGACCTGTCGCTGCTGCAGTAGTCACATAACTTTACATAACCAGTCTTTGTTTTAAAGAAAGATGGTAACATTATATGCGGTGGGTGCGTTTTGTAAGACAATAACTTGTCGCTGTTGCAATAGTCACATAACTTTACATCACCAGTCTTTGTTTTTAAGAAGAAAAAGTGCACCACATATACAATGTTTACCAGGTATACATAATAACATAGTTTTTTTTTTCATAAAAGATAACCATGTAGCCAGAGCACAAATGAAAGATATTGATGCCCAAAAACCCAAAAGTACCAGTAATATCAACCGAAACAGGTCAACAGTCCAAGAAAACAAACAATAAGCACTGATAACATCAAAATCACATAAAAAAAAATGGAAAAAAAACTTTCCAAAAAATACCAAAATAATAAAAATAGATATAACTCAACAATGAAACCAAGAAAAGAAATACAAAAAGCTTGACCAAAACTCAAATCTTTTCAAAAAGATGAGTAAGCCACTCAAACTCAATACGTTGACTCGGAATCGGAGATGGGATTGTTATAAGAGTCTACTTCAATCATATAAGCTGGGGAAATGGAAATTGGTCAAATTCTCCATTAGTAATGGCGCCAGTAGGTACGGTTATTCAGCGAATAATACGTTGTAGCTCATCCGACATAGCAAACAAGTCGGCCAGTTTGAAAAAGACACTGGTGCAGAATTCAATTTGATTGATAGAATTTCTATACCCACTCCACTGCACTGCAACCACTACAATTGAACCCCTTGGTACGCCATGGCGAGAAAAGAAAAACAGACATGTATCCGTGACCATTTTATAAAGTTTATTCACTCATGCACAATATGTATCATGGTCTTTTCTCTGAACATTCATGCAAAATTATTTTTAGAATTTTATATGCGGTGGGTGCGTTTTGTAAAACTCTGTAAAAACTATGAAACAGATGGTTATCGAGTGTAACATAACTCAATTGATGACATAATGTCCATGAACTGTCAAGAAAAAAGCCCACTATATTCATGCCTCCTTTGTATGCGGTTAATAGGAAATTTCGTACCGGTTTTTCTGGACTTTGACTTTAACGTCTATCTTCACATATCCAATGTGTGGTTCTTGTCAAAAAAATTTCTATAAATCTGTGTAGTGGAGCTTCAACGAGTCTACGATTCACTCCGTTTCCAGTATTCGGCTTCAGATTTTGCGATACCCTTCCCGAACAGAAGTGTTCCTTGTATGTATTTCTCATCCTTACTCATTTTCACATCTTTCGTTTTAATCACTTAATTTGTCGATACTTTTAATGATATCCAGCGGGTGAATACAGACCAAACTTTGAATCTCTTTTTATTCAACTACATGAATACATTGATTTCCATTTGTGATTCATATCAAGATATATGATCATCATACACATATGAACTGTATGTGTTCGCTAATTCGAAAACGATTGCTGCAAATTGAATAAGGTTTCACCAAAATCCTATGGCTGATCAACTCAACAACTCGAGAAGCGATGGCGCCCGCGTCTACTTTGAAATGGAGGAAGCAGCTCGTTATAATATTGATATCCCTCCTGTCGACAGCTACAATTTGCAGCGTGACATTAATTTTGCAATTTTAGGTTATTTGGATACACAGATTTCGCATTTGCACGCCGCTTACGCAATCCGCAGTGGCCACATTTATAAGTGGTTACATATTTACGTGGTGATTCAAGGAGTGATTTTCACCGGCCTTTGTTCTTCTGCACAGCAATTGAAGCCCCAGCCAAGATGGTGCAGTACTCATGATCAGCGATGGTCATCTACTACTCCACTCAATCTATCAGCCATTGCTTCTGCAGGAGTCATTTACGCCGTTCTCCGTAAATTTGTTCAGCAGTTCCATCTGCACAAACGAAGAATAGAATTCCAAGAAGAACGTCGCAATTTTCTCGTGGACACCGATGGAATTACATCTATAAAGATAAAGAACCGTTTTCTTTTCTTCAACTACGACACACGGAGCGTCGTATTTGATGAGGCAGTAAATGAGATCAAGTATCACATCAGCTGGTGGGCTGCAGAAAGAGCTGCATTTCTTGGTTTCTTGATGGCGTTCTCACTGTGCCTCTTGCTTTTCTGCAGTCTTCTTCTCTGCCAACAATCCTAATTTCAAAATGAATATCACCACCGTTTAGTCTGCCTGATGCACATTATATTGAATGTTATGTCAACTTATCAGGAACGTCATACAGGACGTTAAACCTACATGGCCACTTAATAAACTAGTAGTTATGTCATTGCGTATAAGTAATATTGTAACTTCTGCGGACTTAGGTCTTGCAATCAATCCCTTAATTGCCTTGTGGGCTTCTATGTAGAGCCCTAAATAAGGACTGAGTGTTCTTAATTTATAATTTTTAATGGCTTTCTGTGACATTAAATGATTTTCGATCCCTTGAACCGTGTAAAGATCATAGTAGCACGAATACCTAGACATAAATGAACATTTAGGTATTCTAGCTACGCATAAATATAGAACCCTGCAATAACGGCTTGTTTGTTTAGAAAGAAAATGCAAATGAGTAAATATTGAAATGCCCAAGCACATGTTTACAATCTCTCAACATGCATCTTGCAACTCCTTTTGAAGTGAGCTTTTACCGATACATATTCGAGCTCTCAGATTATGTCGCTCATTCAGTTTAACGGAAAAAATTGGACAATGCCTGTAACCTCTAAAGTTCAATAATTCATGTATGTATAACTAATTCATGTATGTATAACTGGTAACCAGCCCTTTGAAAGCCATCGATTGTGCTATTGACTTTACCGCACGCTTGTCGATCCAGTCGAACACATGGCAAGAAAAAGACTCCGATTGTTTCCTACAAGCTCAACCAGAATTTGCTCAACGTAATTTTCTACATGGTCAATATCTCCCTCGCTTGTTGCAACATTTAAATAAAATATTCAATAATACATAATGCTCAACAAGAATTTAAATAAAATATTCAATAATACATAATGCTCAACAAGAATTTACTCAACGTAATTTTCTACATGGTCATTATCTCCCTCGCTTGTTGCAATATTCAATAATACATAATTATCATTAATTTTTATTAAGATTAATTTTGATCTATCTGACTTTGAGAAAGAAAATATTTGGTTTACTTTACAATTTTGTTCATCTATATTTGCTTTACTTTACAATCTTGTTTATCTACTCAAAAAGCTTGTCAAGGGAAAGCTCATTATAGTTTTAGAAAATAAAGAAATTATAAATGTTTGTATTATAACAAATACTATGAAATTCACATTACAAAACACTTTAAGAGAAAGTAATTTTTATCCTTAACCGATATAGACTCACAAAAAGATAACAAACCCAAATAGACCTAAATTACATTTATAACCTAAATTACATTTAATATTGCAGATTATCTTATCATTAAATCTAATTCATATATATATATAATTTAAATTCTATTGAAAAAAATATAAGGGTATGTAAAATTAAATATGGAGTTTAAAAACTTCAAAATACTATTTTAATATTTATTATAATTTAAAATAATAGAAAAATATTTTACTTTAAATTTTTTAGTTTTTATTATAATATTTTTGTTATAAATATTTAATATTATTTATGGCCGTCATATAATATTTTTGTTATTAATATTTAATATTATTTATGGCTCAGATATATTATTTTTTATTATTTTTATTTTGTTAGGAATTAACATTACAATATCTCCCCCATATATTGTTTTAAAGTCATGTGCAAGGACCTCCTAAAACCATGGGTTGTTTAGGGGGCCTTGCACATGGTCTTAAAACCATTTGCAAGTAGCTCCTAAACCATGTACCATCAAATCATGGGTTGTTTAGGAGGCCTTTCACATAATTTAAATTTTTATTTTTTATTATATTGTTAAGTAGGAACATTACAAATTTCCCCTATATTGTGTTGTTTTTTGTTTTTTTATGGACATTTGTTTTGCGCAATAATTAATTTGTTTATTTTTATTATTTTGTTAAGTAGAAACATTACAACATACTGCTCAATGCAATTATAATAAATATTAAAATGATAGAAGCTTAAATAAATAAATAAAAATTATAATTCTTACAAAAATTTCATAATTTAACTTGCAATATTATCTATTTAAAATTTCATAATTTAACTCACAATTTTTTTAAATGTTATAATAATTATGCCATGTTACCATATGGAAGTAAAAATAAAAAAAATATGGAAAACATTATTAAAAAATAGATAATATATGCGATATATATATATATATATATATATATTTATTGAATATAGAAGTATTTTTTAAAATCCTTTAACCCTATATACTATTTCACAACAGCGCCCCGACACCGAAAACGAAAACATGAACAGAAAAACCCATTACTTCAAAATTTCCAATACCCAAATGCGCTGCCTGTGTCTCGTGCTCGGAGACAGTGAGAGAGAAACAGCACCCATTAGACAAAGAAGCTTAGGCGCACGAAAGCTTATCTTCTGTCATGCTGTTTCTGTACATGCTTGTCCCACTTTTAATGGAAGTCATGAACTATTTGTTATATATCTTGTGTATATTTTTAAGATAACTGGTTGGATACTGAACTTCAACATTATATGCGGTGGGTGCGTTTTGTAAAACATTGGCCTGTCGCTGCTGCTGCAGTAGTCACATAACTTTACATGACTAGTCTATACGTTGAGTCGGAGATGGGATTGTTACAAGAGTGTACATTAATCAAAATGGAAATTGGTCAAATTTTCCATCACTAATGGCGCCAATCGGAACTGTGTTATTCAGCGAATAATACGTTGTAGCTTGGAGTCCGGACTCATCCGACATAGCAATCAAGTCGGCCAGTTTGAAAAAGACAAGGCAGCCTGCAGAATTCAATTTGATTGAGAGAATTTCAATACAGATCTTTATTTAAGCAACAAACCAAACGCGTTTTCAGCACTAAACCCACTACAATTGAACCCCTTGGTAGGCCATAGCGAGAAAAGAAAAACAGCCTGCATGTATCCGTGACCATTTTATAAAGTTTATTCACTCATGCACAAAATATGTATTACGGTCTTTTCTCTGAACATTACTGCAAAATAATATGAATGTATATTCTAATTTCTTTTATGGGTTTATTAAAGAATACCCAGGGATGGAAGAACATTCCTGCAAAATAATATGAATGTATATTCTAATTTCTTTTATGGGTTTATTAAAGAATACCCAGGGATGGAAGAACATTCCTGCAAAATAATATGAATGTATATTCTAATTTCTTGCAGGAATTGGTTCAGGCTCAAAAGTTCTAGTTGGGATTGATCCAATTATTGGATTGGTGGAAAGTTGGGATTGATCCAATTATTGGATTGGTGGAAAATTATATGTTGTTTTTATATTTATTGGCTTCTCTAGTAGAATTGGGTTTTATCACTTTGGCACACAGTAAGCAACCTACTTAGCTCAATTCTTCATATTCCTACTGGCTTTTTGCTTTTGATCTTGGGTTGGGGAGTCGTTGGGCTATGGAATGGGATAGATGTATCTTTTATTTTTTCTTTTGATCTTGGGTTGGGGGAGTCGTTGGGGACTATAGAATGGGATAGATATATCTTTTACCTTAATTCTACAAACATAAAGACTAAATATTAGTGAATTTGAATTCTTTTGGTCCTTTAATGCTGCTACATGACATATTTCAGCTAAGGCTGCTTACTCAATGATTGCTCAAGATGGCACCTACATGTGTCGATGGGTGCTACATCAATAATATGTGGAATTGGCACGCTTCTATGAAAATCAAATGCTTTTTATGATATCCTTTGAAAATTGCTTGAAAACTTTCGACAATCTAATTTATAGAGGTTTGACAGGGCTAAATATGTGTGTTTTGTGCAGAGTTGACGATGAATCAATTGATCACATATTTATTAAGTGTAAGTTTATGAATAGTTTTGGGAGACTGTTTGTAATGCCCTTCTCATATCCTTGCCACTCCTTCGAACATAAATTCCTTAATTGGTTTAATAACTATTGAGAGCATAGCATATTATTTGCTTTCCTTTCCATAGAAATATGGAAGGCCATAATTTAGTGTAAGTTTACGAATTTTTTTGGAAGATTGTTTGTAATGCCCTTAACCTATCTTAAACTTAGGGGTGCCAATCCTTTGAACATAAATTTCTTAATTGGTTCAATAACTACGAAGAATATAGTACATTATTTGCTTTTGCTTTCATTTTCATAGAAATATGGAAGGCCATAAATTATACAATATTTGAAGAAAAGAATTTGAACCCTTATGGTTGTTGTTTGCTAACATGGTACATTTTTTGCTTTCCTTTTCATAGAAATATAGAAGGCCATAAATTATACAATATTTGAACAAAATAATTTGAACCCTTATGCTTGTTGTTTGCGGATAGTAGAGTACTACATAAAGAATATCTACGGGTGTGTGCAAGAAGATGAGGGACCTTTTAGATGCAACCTCACTTTTTAGGAACACGCTCATGTTACATAGAAAAAAGAACGCGCTCCTCTTCCATAGCGCTTGGAATTGTAAATCCGAGCCTGACATGTCAGCAGACATGTAGGCTAGGTAACCAAAACGCGCTCGCGTTATAGAACATCAAAACGCGTACGCGTTTTGTAGTTATAAAACGCGCACGCGTTTTGGAAATTTAAAAAAAATAAATAAAAACACACAGTCCCCCACCCGAGAGTCATTTTCACCGAACAGTATCGCGAAAACGAGCGTGGAAGAGTGCCGGAGGAGCGTGGAA
>LPNX010047566.1:17050-62828 GCA_001517045.1 Pseudotsuga menziesii
CTTGCGGATTTGAAATTCGTCCACTGGTTTGTCCACACGAGAGATTGAAGTCAGAGGTAAAGATTGCCTGTATTGGGTAAAAATACGAAATGGTGATTTCTTATTTCTATTTTTGAACTATTTATAGAAATAATTTCAAGATGTGGGTTCTTTAGCCTATAGTTTTAATTTCTATAAAAAATGAAACTAATATCATGTCATGTTTGCCTAATGCAACAGGTTCAAGGTAACTTAAAATTTGTTATTCACTCATCTAGGTTAGTATTTTGGTCATTTGTATGCATTTTTGCATTTATACCTAATCCGACTTAACCCAAGGATCACTACTTTAACCACAGACTATGGTGTTTAACCATTATTACCTTGTTTATACCATTGTTCTTCCTTGGATAGGGATTTCCTTCCATGAGTACCCTAGTTTAGAAAGAAATATTGTCTTTCGGTACTCATGTCGCATTTGTCGTAGGTTCCGAGGGAGCCTTCTTAGCTATTTTTCACGCCAAATTTAGCCTCATTTTGGTTTCTTTTTACAAGCTATCCCATTTATAAGGCTCTCCACCCTTATGGATTTTCTTTAGGCCCAAGTCTAGCTCCTCAAAATAGAATTGACTGCCGGGTAAACTTTTCCATTCAGGCTCGTTAAGAATATGTGAATGGGCATCCACATTGGTGGTAGGTTATCACTTTCTTGGACCATGTGGAATAATACGAGAAAGGATCACTCTCTTTTCTACAGAATTGAGAAGAGTATTCTCAAGAATAGGTTTATCACTTTTCCGGACCTGAGGGACTAAACTTACGGAAAAGGAATGCCCGGTATGAGCTTAGTTTTCTCTTTTTCATGCTCTGGACCTAAACATGAAAAATATTCTGAGTGTACTTTATGTCTTTGTCATGCTCGTTAAACATTAAAGAACAAATAATTGAGTTTGTTGTTGTAAGCCCCATTCCTCGTAACCAAATGGATATTTCCGAGTGATCTTGCTTTCCTTCACACTCGTAAAACTCAAGCTATAAAGATGCTCTTGAAGGAGTGTTGGGTAGGTGGTAATTTAACCTTTTTTGGACCTCCTTGACTAAGTATGAAAAAGGTGCACCTTTTCTTCTTCGAAATTTAAGAGAGTTCTTCTTTGGTATGTTTTATACTTTTCCAGCCTGAGGAGACTAAATTGGATGAAAAAGGAACCCCCTGGAGTCTTCTTCGGAGTTTTCAGACTCTCTAAACATGAAAACACCAATGAGCATGTACTAGTTCGGGCTTGTAAAATTCACGAATCAGTGACATTATCAAGCATTATTCTCTCCCCTCTTCAAGCTTGTCAAAAATGAAGAGAGACCTGAGTTGACTTTCCTGGACTCGTTAAAATTTAATAGGAAAGATAAGGAAGAAGTTTTCTTTTTTGTTTACAAACAATGGCAACATGTCCTCCTTGAACATATAACTCTCTAAACTTTTTGATACTCATGTATCAGTGTACACTTTTAGTTTCAGCTATCAGTTCGAGTTTTCTTACTCCTCCACTTCTCCTTTATACCTGGGGAATCTGATCATGTCTCCTACATGACAGATAAGTCTAGTTGTCCTATATGCAAAGTTAAAAGCTACCTTGGGTCACCTCTGTGTCGTGCTCACTGTTCAAATATTTATCCCTACATCTGATTATTATCCTGATTCCATCATTATCCTATTTGATGTCGCTTGTGTCTACCTTCCCCTATCCAGTTCCTGGTCACTTTTGTGATCCGTTGGAGGATCTATTTCCTTCGTCATCATAGTATGGTTTCTCATCAGTACTTCCTGCAGATGAATACCTAAAGTTATGACGATGGTACCTTAGGATTCACTTTAATCATTGGTGAACTCATTTTCTTTAGTTCTCAATTTCACCAACTGATTGACAATCTATTGAATCCTTTCCATGTTCGACTTCAAAAAATCTATTCACATGGCTCGAATTGTATTGGTTCCTTTGGATTTTGATGAAGACCTTAGATTCACATCTATAAACTAAGTTGCGCAAGAATGTGTTGTGTTTCAACTTACACAGCTTCCGGATTTTGAAGACTCATCATTGTATATTGTGGCTTCGATCCACCTTTGTAATGTACATGGTTTGTACGCGTAACATATGATGTAATCAAATATTGTAAAGGAGCTAGTGTTCCAATATATTGAACATGGAACCCTCAGATATGACTTTGTATATGACATTGATATGTATTTGTTTCAGGTACTTCCTCTGCTTCCTTGGACTTCTGAGTTCACTAAAACTAAGATTGTAATGTATTTTGGCCATCGCTTCCCTCTGACCTCACACATTAGGGGGCATCTGTTATCAGCCAAAATGGAACTTCTTCGTCTGAGTACTGACATTCATCATTTCGGTACACAAAAGGAAAATTTGGATTGAAGTGGCCAAAACACTATCGATGTGCATGACCTTTGATGCGTTATCCTCAAACCAACCTTATATATTTTTATTCTGAGTTCTGGGTTGCATACGTGACTATGTGCATTGAAAATCGCATGTCATACATGAGTATATTCATTGTAACCCGCACATACCTTGCATACGCGAGTTCCCTTTGAGCAACACGCGTATCATACATGATTTGCCTATATTAATACTCGTATATACCTTAATTCGACCTCACAAAATATAAATCATGATTAGATGACATTAGTTGGGCCCTACTCCATAACTATCCCAACCATCCTAACCTTAGAAATATCTCTATTTCCAAAGTATAAATAGAGGCCTTGGAATGGAGCTAAGGAATCAATTTTTGAAGAGAAAAGTTATGCTGGTGGTATACCTTCAAAGTCTTGGAGCAGCAGAACTCAGAGTCCTCGATTGCAGAGGAGTCCTTGTGTTGAAAGCTAGGTTGTATTCTTACCTATTCACCTTTCTTTAACAAAGAGAATTCTTCTTCCAATCTTGTATTGTACTTGTCTCATGTATACTGGTTTAAAGAATTTGTTCAATGATGTTAATAATATGATTTTAATATAACCTTTGATTTATATATATATGAGATATTGCTTGAAGAATTGGCTCTTTGCAGGTGAAGAGAAGCATCCCTAAAAGATTTGGAGAGGATTGGAGTGAGAGAAGACTAAGCTTGGATCAACTGTCATAAACTGGGTAAGCCAAGATATCTTCCTATTCTCATTTCAGTTTCTATAAAAGATAATTTTCTGCAAGTTTTATAGTAAGTTGGTAACCTCAGACCCTAGGTTACAAGGGTGTAATGTCCTGCACAACACCCTAGGAGAGATGTGGTGGCCTAAGAAAATTCCCTCACTGATGACCATGTTGCATTTTTCATTACATATTGAAAAATTCATATATTCACATATTTTTAATACATTTTTAGATTGGTTAAGTATTATTGAAATGAATTCCCATATGGAGTGTAATCATCTATGTAGATTTAAAAAAAAACATGTACTAAATATATACATATGCTAAGGAAAATTGGTTGGAAGGTTACATGAGCGTTACATAGGAAAAATGGGGGGAATTTAAAGGAAAATGTGACCCAAGGGAAAGTGTAAGCGGTATGGTATTGATCCTCAAGGTTTATCTGGATTCGGTTATATCCCTTGAATCCATCTAAAACTGAAAAGCACATTTTACCTGCTAAGGCATATAACACTTTATAAATGAAATGTAAGAGAACCTAGTTACTTTTATTGGCCTTGTTAAGTTCTTTGTGATGTACACATAATACATTCTTCTTGGGAACTATAATAAAAGGTGACACCCATTCACTATTAGACAATGGCTAGATGAATTATGCATCTAGGTGTTTTTGCAATTCTACTTTGACTATGTCTTTTAAGACATGGTTAATTCTTATTTGGGGTTGTTTAATGGGTGAATGCTATTCCTTGAAGACAGTTGAAGAAATATCAATATCAATAAAGAATGAAATACACACTACATGAAATTTAAGTACTTACGAATGAGCCACCTTTAGGCCGACCATTTACAATTGTATATATGAAACAAATATAACATTGTTTGCTTCACATAAGTGTTATACAACCATTTGTTGCACTTATTTTCATTACCATGTGGAAACATTTTCTATAGTCCCGCACATGTTGGAGGGAAAACGCATTATTAGGAGGTTGAAATACTATTCTCCCTATTTTTTTTTATCCCTTTTCCAACATTTTCACCCCCATTCCCATATAGGGGGAGGGATGATCTCATGTTATCCCTCCTTGTGCAGTTTTGATGGAGAGATGAATTCCTTTTTCATCGCATTATGATTATGGGAGAATTGAAGCCTGGTTACAACCAATAATGCCTTATTTTGGAGGTAGTATAATAGAATATATAGTTGGTTTGGTCAAGGATTTGAGCTATCTTTACCCTTCATATCCCAAACAAATCCAAATCCCAGCTTCTTGAGCCAAATACTCATTTTATATAACCTTTTCCCAAATTACCTTATGGTGGTTAGGCCTTTGACATACTATGTAATGGAGGCCATTCTTGGGTGAACGGGTAGAATTTCTTAGAACATAATACTTATGATTTTGTGACACTTAAGGGGGATGTAAAGGAGAGATTTGAGGTGATAAAACAACGTCAAGGATAAGGTTCTAAGTGTTTTGTATGTATTCTTTCCATGTTCATTAATATAAACTTGGCCTTTTCTCCTCAATTTTTGTTTCTTATGTTTAATTCAGAAATTGTATATTGTTCCTCTAGTTTGGTAGCTATAACTATTCATGCTTAACATACATATTGCATGGAAATTAGTTTCTCTTCGTCTCTTGCAGGCTCTCACCCACACCATGTGATTGGACTTCTAGGCTAGGAGCTAGAGCGACTAGTATAAACAAGGGAAACTTTTTGAATGGAGGTAGGAATCTACTTCCATTCTCCTTCCTCTTGCTTGGCTTGTTTGTGTGTGAGTTAGATCTAGGGAAAATTTAGTGTACATTTATTACCTTCTATATTGGATCAAAGGAGTCTCAACCCAAGGGAGGTTTCACCTACCCATCAGGGAAATTTTCCACAACAGAAAATTAGCGACTCTGTTGGGGACTGATTTCCAGTAATCATTTATTGATTTGCATCCTTGTGAAGTTTTGTTTTTTTCTTGATTTCTCTTTGAGTGTGTATTTTATTTTCAAATTTGTCTTCCCTAATCATCTTTGGGAAGTTCCCCAAACCAAGAACCTAAACCTTTCGTAAATATAGGTGAGGCTTCTAGCTTTTCAACACTTTCCAAACTTCATTCCTCCCCTATAAGGGAGCATAGAGCGATGAAACCCTAACTATTTCCCCTTCTTAGTGTCTTTGGGAGTGATGAAATCTTGATTATCTCCCTATATGCAGTGTTACAGGAAAGATAATCCTATCTTTGGGTGGATTTTTTCCTTTCTTTGCTTGATTTATGCCAGTACATGGTCTTAGGATTGCTCATAAGAGTCTCTTCTACTTGATTAAGGATTTTGTTATTTTTTGAATTAAGTTTTTTCCATTCTTTTTTTTCCTCTTTAGATTTTCTTAATCCTATTAGTTTACAAATAAAAAAGACCAATTTAGTTTAACCTGGTCCTTTTGTTGGTTCATTGTCACTGTTGATCTAATTCTTATCATTTGTGAGCATCTAGACCTCTATTATTTTGGTTATGACACCTTCCCATTTTCATAGTTTTTTTTTTAATCCTGAAATTTAGATTATTTATTTAGGAACTCTAAAGTTATGTTTTAAACCTCCTTTGTGTGAGTTATTGTTTGTGTTTGTCTTGAGTGAGCATCAATAACTCAAGATTTCAAGAATCAAATCGCTTGATCATAATTTTAATTTTTTCTCAGATATTTTATCTTTCTCTCATTGAATCTAAAAGGTTTCAGAAAGTTGTTTCTTGAGTTTTATTTGATTGGTATTGTGAGTATTTAAATATTGATTTTTCTATTTGCAAGCAACAAGTGGTGAAAATATCTATGTGATTGGATTCTTTTGGTTTTTGTTAGCTTGGTTGAATGCTTGTTTTCTTCAACTTATTTAGCTATGGATCCTTTGTAATCATCATTATGCCCTTTCATCCTGACTTAGAGAAAAAATAGAAAGACGTTTACATTCTAAAATTTTCATGCAATTTGAATTCTTTGAAAAAGAAGAAATCAAAGAATTTTTGCTTTCTACTTTCATAGGTACAATTTTTGGTTTACATGTTAAAGAGATTATCTTGCAACTGTTTTGGTATTTTGAGGTGTTACAGAGAGAAACTTCCTATGGATTTGGGGGTACCACAACAGACATATTGACGTCAAAAATCAGTATTTCCCAATATGGAAAAGAAACCAAACATCTAACACTAAGGGACACTGAATCGTACCTTGTTCCCGACAGTTGAAGTAGATCCCTATTGAGATTTTCCAATTCACGCTTGCATTAGAAATTTTCTCTCAACAACATCAAACAAGAAAAACATTCCCTATAATAATGTGTTAGATCTACTCTAACATATATATTCAATAATGTATAAGCAATTCAAATACATCCATGGCAACAATATTCATATTCAAATGCACATCATTGAACATGAAAAGATATTTCTATTAATAAAATCAGAGATTACAAGAGTGACAACCTCTGTCGGCACGTCTACAAACCGAAGAAACCGATTCCTCCACCTAGGCCTCGAGCACCTCAATCCTCCATCTCTCGATAGAAAGCTCACAATACAAAGGCATGCTTGGGAAGAACCCAAAAAAGCTCCAAAGGGACAAAGGGATGCAGACTCAAGTATAAGAAAACTTAGGAAACAATGGTCTATAGTTTCTTTGCTATTCAATTCCTCCTCTTCAATGTATCTAAGGGGTTCCTTATATAACACTCCAAAAGGGTAATGGAGGGTCAAATTCGAGTGTTTTCAAGGCATATGGAAGGCCAAGAGTCAGGATCTTCAGACTCATATAAGGAAAAATCCAAAAATGTTTGGACTTATACACACATCTCTATGTACACGGGTTTGAGGTCAAACGTCACGTGTACACACAAGTATGGGTTTAAAATTCGCGCACAACAATAAACATGGGTTTTTTAGGGATGATCTTGGAACATCAAAGGATAATATAAGTACATGGGGTCTAAAGAGTCTGCAGAGGGATAAGGAAGGCCATAAACATGTGATCAACCATGTGTGGTAAAATCAGCTATAACATATGCCCCCTAATGTTTGAGGTTAGAGGGTTAACATGATGGACAAAATACATTATGAAATCCATCCCAAAAGTGGAGTAATGAAGACCCAAGTGGAAGAACCAGTTCTGTTATGGAGATAAACTTCCTATGGAATTGTGGCTACCACAACAAACAACTTGACACTAGAAATCAATATTTCTTAATATGCAAGAGAAACCAAACATCTAAAACTAAGGGACACCGAATCATACCTTATTCTGGATAGTTGAAGTAGATTCCTGTTGAGCTTTTCCAATTCACGCTTGCATTAGCAATTCGCTCTCAAAAATAGCAAACAAGACAAGCATGCTCTATAATAATGTGTTAGACCTACTACAGTATATATATTCAATAATGTATAAGCAATTCAAATACATCTATGGAAACAATATTTATATTCAAATGCACATCATTGGACAGGAAAATATATTTCTATTAACAAAATCAGAGATTACAAGAGTGACAACCTCTATCGACACATCTACGAATAGGAGAAACCGAGTCCTCCACCTGGGCCTCCACTGCCTCAATCCTCCATCTCTCTATATCAAGCTCAAAAGACAAAGGAAATCTTGCGAAAAACACAAAGTGCTCCAAAGGGACAAAGGGACGCAGACTCAAGTATAACAAAATTGAGGCGACAATGGACTATAGTTTCTTTGCCTTCAATTCCTCCTCTTAAATGTATCCAAGGGGTTCCTTATATAGAACTCCAAAAGGGTAATGGAGGGTCAAATCCGAGCGTTCTCAAGGAATATGGAAGGCCAAGAGTCAGGATCTTCGAACTCATATGAGGAAAACTCAAAAAATATTTGGACTTATGCACACATCCCGATGTATGTGGGTTTGAGGTCAAAAGTTGCGTGTACACGTGAGTATGGCTTTAAAATTCATGCACAACAATAAACAGGGGTTTTTAGGGATGATATTGGAACATAAAAGGATAATATATAAGTCCACGGGGTATAAAGAGTCTGCAGAGGGACATGGAAGGCCATAAATATGTGATCAACCATGTGTGGTAAAATCATCTATAAAATGAGGGTATTCATTACATAGTTTGGAGTTTTCATTTTATCCATTCATTAAAGGAAATATGAAAGTTTCATGGTATTGAGTTTTTATTTGTATTGAAAAGAAAAATATATCCTCTCCTTTCCTTAGATAGAACTCTTTGAAACAAAATCTTTGCATTTCATCTTTTTGCATGGTTTGTGAGTCAAGACATAAGATCATCAATTTCATTTATGTGTACCCTACTAAGTAAAAAAAACATTAAAGAATTAAAAAAATTCTTAATAAACTAAATTAGATATCTTTTGTTTTATAGAACACCCATAGTAGTATAAGGATAGGTCCTTTGGACTAGGGAAAAAGTGAGTAAATTGTCCAAGGCTACTAAACGAGGTCATAGAACACTAGAGAGAGAAAAAGACAATAGTAGAAATTAATATTAGTTAGAAAATATCTGATGACACATGAGTAAAGCATGAGGCCAAGCGAATCCATCGATTGAGATTTCCCCTCTTCCATTTTCCTAGTGGGGCTATTGCAAGTTTGGGGATTTGAAGAGAGGTAGAAAATTAGGGTGACACAAATTATCCTTAGTTTTGGGTTGAGGATGTGTGCCCAATATTACCAAGCCCATTCTCTAGTATTCAGTGTCGAATATTGTAAGAATTTACTTCTTAATCAAATCTAGGAGCTAGAACAATGTTCACACATGATGTGTTTGAAAAAATGTGCAAGAGAATCAACAAAGAGATAGAAATTACATGGAATAGAACATGTGAAAGGTGCTGATTACTTGTCATATTATTATCATACATAATTTACAATACAATGGACAAATTCAAGTGGATCTGGAATCCAATTGGAGTTGTACATGTGTCAATGTGAGAAATGACCTCAATCCCCCCTAGGTGGACCAATGGAGACCCAACTCAGCCCAAACAGACTCGAATTGATATGTAAGTGTTGGTGAGGTGTGTTGGGCCATTAAAGACTCCAAGGCATGTGTGGGTGAGCATATAGAGGCAAGTGGGGTGCTCTAGGTGGCAATAAATGCTCCTAGGAGAGCTAAAACAAGACAAATACACCCCTAGCACACTTAGTCAAACCAAGGCCCCACAAATCAAGGAGGTAGCACTCCAATTCATTAATGAGGGAGCACATGGGCGAGGTTGACCAAACCAGGTGATGTTGTAGGTGTGAACAGGCCAAAATAACCAGATATATTGTTGAATTAACTCTCCTAAGTCTAAACCATAAGAAATCAATGAAATTTAGGAAAATCAAGTTATCCTAAGGTCTAAACTAAAATACTAAGGATGTATTACTACTCCTACACCCTCCCTTAATCCAGAATTAATACAATTTAGTGATTTTGAGGCCTTGGCAACTAAGGCACAAGTCACATTTTACAAATTTTATTAATCCATGTAACAGAGGTAAGGAGGAAAACCTCATCGGACAAAACCTTCCCTCAAAAATGGATTATGAAATAGAAACAAAATATGCATATATTCCAAACTAAAAAATGTCTAGAGGAATCTTCTTCTTGGGAAGAAGTGGAATGTGCTCAATCAACTCAGGAACAACTGCATGATGAATCCTTAGACCATGTAGAACAAGTGAAATGCACTGATGGGAGAGAAAATGGTACTCTTTAGATTTGAACTTCGAACCAAACAGGATGCCATGTGAGAAATTTGAACCACATAGGATTCCATGCCTGAAAGAGACTGTAAATGCTTGAGAATAGGTGACCCCAAGCGAGTCACAAGGATCTTGAAGCATCAACTTTGAATGAAGGTTGTAATCACCTGCAAGAATGTGGAACAAGAGTCCCAAATGTGCCATTATGATGGAAAAAGATTCTCCATCTTCATATGAACTTGAAGGAACTCTACTAGTGATGGTGGCAGAATACATGGGAAAAACAGTGTGAGGCAATGAGAGATCTTCACTTGACATCCAAACATCTCCATTTTTTGAACCAATACTCTCATGTGAAGAAACCCATCTTCTAGAGAAGGCTCGCTATGGACATCAACTAGAAATACATCTTTCCCATTCGTAACAAAAGACATAGAGGAGAAGGGTGTAGAATGGATAGATGAATCTTCATCAGTAGTGATGGAAACAACTCGTATTATCTCTTCATGAAACATAGATTTATGACAATGAGAGGAAGCCACAGAAGAAGAAACTTGAGTTGGATCATTTGCTGAATCTTTAGCTGCTTCTTCTTCTTCATTTTGAGCAACTTCTTGAGAAATGCATGAGGTTGAGATCATAGGAAGAACACATAAGGAGGTTCCCATTTTGTTGCTCTCCATATAGCTCACATATTCTTTCTACATTCCAAGATCTTCATCTAGATTTCTTCAAAGCTCGAATGGGTAATCAGTAGAATCAAGGATGTAGCGCATTGTAGGAGGTATATCTAGACACATAGTTCCATATGATCTATCATTTTCATTAATTCGAGCATCCTTCTCTTGATAGGACTCTGGTTCTCTCACAACACCAATGTACACATCATAGATACATTGCCTCTTGAGATATGCACACATCTTCGACTTCCATTCAAAATAGTTGAATGGGGAAAGGAGAGGAACAACTTTTGAATCCATGAAGTTGTTGTAAAAACCTGCAATGAAAACACTCACATAAACTGGAAATATGCCCTAAACAGAAAATCAACCTCATAGGATTTATTTCAGCTCCATATAGCTTTGATACCATGTGATAATTTACATCTTAATGAGATCTAGGAGCTAGAACAATGTGCACACATGAAGTGTTTGACAAAATGTGCAAGAGAATCAACAAAGAGATAGAAAATACATGGAATAGCACATGTGAAAGGTGTTGATTACTTGTCATATTATTATCATACATCATTTATAATACAATGGACAAATTCAAGTGTCTATGGAAGCCAATTGGAGTTGTACATGTGTCAATGTGAGAAATGACCTCAATCCCACCTAGGTGGACCAATGGAGACCCAACTCAACCCAAACATACTCAAATTGATGTGTGAGTGTTGGTGAGGTGTTTTGGGTCATGAAAGGCTCCAAGGTATGCGTGGGTGAGAATATAGAGGAAAGTGGGGTTCTCTAGGTGGCAATAAATGCTCCTAGGAGAGCTAAAACAAGCCAAATACACCCGTAGTGCACTTAGTCAAACCAGGCCCCACAAATCAAGGAGGTAGTGCTCCAATGCATTAATGAGGGAGCACATGGGCTAGGTTTACCAAACCAGGCACTGTTGTAGGTGTGAACATGCCAAAATAACCAGATATATTGCTGGATTAACTCTCCTAAGTCTAAACCATAGGACATCAATGAAATTTAGGAAAATCAAGCTAGCCTAAGGGCTAAACTATATACTAAGGATGTATTACTGCTCCTACAACTATACCCCCATGGCCATTTGTTGTGAATTGGTAAACATAGTAACCTATCCTAGGATTCTAAATAGGTCACTATGAGGGGGATTCCTTCTGCAAGGAAGGTTCCTTACAATTCCTGCGATAGACTTTCAATCTCAACTTTAGCGATCTAGGAGTGCATTTTCCTGCGAGATCTTACTTGCACCTTGAGGTTTATTTGCATGAATATTATCGTAAATGTTGCTCGTATATTCACCAACAACTTGATATCTTGTATTCAAAAGATCCCTTCACCTATTGTTTCCTTGGTTGATTGGATTCATATTTCTTAGGGGTGTTGTTTTTTGACATTCGTAGTTGGACTTAGGACTCATTATTGATGTTATATTTTCATCATGGCCAACTGAGGTATTCGAATATATTGTATAATGCAAGGATTGAAACCTAAGGAGAAAGAGCCTCCACCTCCACAAGATTCACACAACTCTTCCAACGAAGGAACTATTAACAAAGATATTGCTTTTGAATTTAGATCTATAGCTCCCTTGAGTGATCTGCTCAAAGGTGTGGATGAAACTATCGAGGAAGGATTTACTCCTCAACCCTCCTTTAACTAATTTTTTTGGCTCAATACTCATAGAGTTATAATCCTCGAGATACTTTGATGTGTTTTCATCCTATTACTCGCCACCCAATACATATGGTAGACAATCCTTATGCATGGATGTAACTATAACTACAATTGGTCCTATGATAACTAGTTTGGAATGGACCACGACTATTGGCGCTTCTCATTTATGGGAAACATCACTGGCCCATATCATCCCTCTAGTTGTTCAGATGAATATGAACCTACCACCAACCTCGTTCCAACCACCTTTGAAAAAATCCTCTCATATTTGGATTGAGTCATTTTCCCACCACTAGATTGATTCCTATGTGTTATCACTAAAGTTGAACCTAGAATACTAAAGTTCAAGCTGAGAGAAATATTAAAGATAAATCAAGCTGATTGAAACCAAATTTATGCATAGAAGGTATGTAATCAAAGGGTATGGAAATCAATAAAAATATAAATCATAAAACTACATGACATATAACATAATCCAAAATTCAACAATAGAAAATACTATGAGCATGAATTTATAAAAGAATGAATCTCATTCTGCAACTCAACATTTAAATATAATTGCATATCATCATAAGAATCTTGTAATGGATTAACAAGACCACACACAAGATAAAATCATAACAAAATACAATTTAATTATTAAAGCAAAATAGGCTCACGATCATAATCATTTCAAAGCAATAGTTCTATATTAAAGATGCAAGAAAATATATGCCTTACAGTTCATTACAGTAGTTCGATTTCCATCTATGATTCCAACCCTTTCTTCTATTCCCACTATCTCATATACACAATTATCTTCAAAATTTAAAATAGTTTCTAGATCCTTATCTCATGGATCTCGAATGACTAAAAATAGTAAATCTATTTTAGGTAGAACTAACTTAAAAGTCAAATTAAAGCTTAGACTGCCAAGTGGACTAGGCATAACAACCTTATCGAATCTACTGACTGAATAATAATCTAGATCTTTCATCAAAGTCTCTTAGACACCTCAGCTAACATAGTCATGTCATGAAGAACTTGAGATCTCTTTTGTAACCTGGAATACTCAATGCCCTTGTTCAGCTCCCTGTTCTGTAACTCTTTGTTCTGGTCCAATACCTACTTATACTGCTTCTGCAATGCTCTTTTATTCTTCAGTATGTCTTCAGAAATAATGACAAGCTTCTGATAATCAACTTCTTTTTCCTCTAAATCCTCTCGCAATCTTTTATTTGCAACCATCAAGTTTTCATTTAAATCCTACAGATATTTATTTTGTTCTTTGTAAGACATCATAAATTTCCTTATTTTTACCAACTTTGGAATAATATCTACCTCGTCTGTATCCACAACGGTTTCTTCTTCGTGTAAATACTTTAAACCCGAATCAATATCATTCTCAACATAATTTTGCTTATTTGTGCAAAATGATTTTGGGATATGTTTTGTCATTCCTTGTAGGTCTATAAATTTTTCACCTTCTGAAATATGCTCTTCATTTATTAACTGAACCCTTTCTTTGCTCACAGGCTCTTCTATGACCACCATTTCACTGTCTTTTAAAATATTAATTGTAGGATTTGGGCTTATTTCAACCTCGAGTTTACTTCTCAACCAATTTCTGGGTTTTAAACTCAAGTCCACACCCTCGGCTTTCAGATTTTTGATCGGCTTAACCTTTGCAATTTCTTTTGAATATACCCCTTTGTCATCATTCTTGATAGCACATGCTTCTTATAATTCATCATTTACCTGAGACCATTTCTCTGCTAATTATTTTCCCACTTCATTTGCTGGTTCTAAATTTTGCTCCATTTGATTTCCTATTGCTACATCTTTTCTTTCTTTCACTTCTCCCTTCTGCTTCTCTGCATCAAATCCAGATACAAACAAAAACTCTTCCCAAGTTTTCCCTTTTTTCTTCAAATTAAAGACTATTAATAACTTAATTAACCCCTGATGAAAAAGGGAACGAACTGTATGTCCTGATGACTATGAGTCCTTGCAATCATTTTCTGCATACTCCTGAATAGATAATAAGGAAAATTCAATTTTTTCTCTCCACTGAGATGCATAAAAAAATGCAGATGACTTCTTAAAACCATGTCATAACGTCCTTCACAAGTTAGATAATTCTGAATCATTTCCAATGGCGTTTTCCACATGGGATTAAGTTTAGTAATATGTATTCCATTCTTCCAATCCAAGTTTTCAAACCCTGGAAAAATAAATTTTCTATAATCGGATTCAAACGATTGTTGTTTGAACCATTTTTCTCCATCAGAAGGTACACCAATAGCCTCTACTATAACCTCTTCATTCACCATTATCTGCAATTCCTCAAACCAAATCACTTCATCGACATAATTTTTAATAAATGCCCTAGTTACCTGTTCATTATGACCCTGCAATCTTTCGCAGAAAGGAAACCACCCAGCATTACACATCATCTTCACAGACATAGGGAATTCTTAAACCCATTGCAAGTTATCAGGTTCTATTCTGCACAAAAATCCTCCTGGTTTCTTGTTCTTGGCCATCCTTCATGAACCTGGAATACTCATGGCACCTGTGCAACAAAACCCTTATCCCCAAAACACGATTTGACATTAACAATGAGAACAACCCACAAACCCTATGCGTAAGGGAACTGTACTATAAAAAATAAAAAATACTATCATTATGATGCAACATGAGGTTTACTGTACGCTTAATGAATCCATTTCCATCTATGTACCATCCCTGCCAAGTTCCTTCATTCCATCATCATACTACTAGGTGCTTTTATTCCATCATCGTAAAACAATTCAAACTGGCAGTAAAACAATATTTTCATTTTTTTCATATGCTACTAGTTTATAATCAAAGTCATATGTACATTTGATTTCACAATATCACTTTCTTCAATACGAATTAAAATACTTTGAAAGATAAATGATTTGATCCTTATTATGATTTAAAGGAAAAACATAACAAAAAATCATAAAAGAAAACTAACGTAATAATATCATAAGTTTCCATAGTAAAGCATAGGGTAAAACTAGGATTACGACCCAAATGGAAACATTAAAATCAATAAAAATGAAATCCTAAGATAAACATGAAAAAAAACTATAGAGATAACATCTGGCTCTAATTGGGAATAAAGCTCTCCTTGTGAGGCTTTAAGAACATTTTGACTTGTGCCTTCTGAAATCTGCTAAAGTCATAATTTCTGTCTTAATGGGATGGAGTCTTATTCATGAAATTGAGAATATATATACATTGAATATGTATAATGATCTTCTTCCAATCAATAGGTATGGAAATATTTTAAAAAAATTCCATTCACTGGACCTGCAACTTCTTCACCCTTCAAATTATGCAAGGAAAAGGTATTATTTCCCAAAACCTTAACCACTGTAAAAGTTCCTATCCATAAATTGTCAAATTTTCCATGCTTACCTTTGTCTTCCTTTGGTGCATCCCACCTGAGAACAAGGTCACCAACTGCAAAAACATCTTTTTTAATTTTCTTATCAAAACTTTCTTTTACCTTTTTTCTGTGCATCTCAGCTGCATCCATAATGGCTTCTCTTTCTTGCTGCAACTGGATTGTCTAAAACATTTTTCTTCTTATATCATCATGCTCCTCTTTTATTTCCTGCAAGAACTTAATCACTAGGGAAGCTAATTTAACAGGAAACAAAACATCAACTCCATATACTAGCTGAAAAGGGAATGTGCCAATTGATTTCTTTAGAGTTACGTGTAGTATCCCAACTCTTTTTATTTTCAAGCAACATTTTCTTAATACTGTTCACAATTATTTTATTAATGGATTTTAATAATCCATTACCCTGTGGGTAATAAGGTGTGGACTGTTTTAAGCTAATATTATTTTCTTCACAAAAATTCACCATCTTTTTTGACTTGAAAGCTGGGGCTTTATCAATAATTAATTTCCTAGGGCATCCAAATCTGCTAAGAATATTATCTTGAAGGAAATTAATTATAACCTAATCAGTTGCTCTCCTTGTGGGAATTTCCTCCACCCACTTAGTGAAAAAAACAGTAGCAGTTAAAATCTATTTGTGTTGACCACTAGAAGGAGGATGAATTTCTCCTATGAAGTCTAAACCCCACTGCTGAAATGGAACATTTACTGCTATAGGTTTCAAGGGTAAAGACTGAAGTTTATGCTTACCTGCAAAATTTTGACACTTCACACAAGCTCTGACCTGATGATATACATCTGTAAAAAGGGTAGGCCAATAATATCCTACCCTTAATATTTTGAATGCAGTTTCTTTCCAGTATGTATGCCCCCCACATACTCCACTATGTAACTCAATAGTAACAGCATCAACTTTTGATTTAGCCAAACATTTCAACACTCTACCTCTGGGATCTTTCTATTACAAAACTTGGTCAATTAAAACATATTTCAGTGCTCTAAGTTTTAATGATCTACACTCATTTCTATTCAATTCTGGAGGGCATTGTAAATGCAAGAGGAAATATACAATTTCTTTATACCAAGGATAATCACAATACCTGCTATAAATATGCTACCTATTATGCTCTGTTGCCACATCTTGCTCTGAATTTTCTGCCATCAAATGAAGATCTAATACCTGACAATTTGATTCTGCTAGAATCTTGGCTAAACCTTGGCCTTTCACCAACTTGGTTGGTTTAATATCCACATCATATTCCATAACCTTTGCTATCCACCTGCCTCTCTTCCCTTCGCTGTCAGGCTGTACTAGAATTTCCTTAACTATTGAACTTGGGACATATGCCAGAATTTTGGAATGCAAAACATAAATTCTGAAAAATTTGAGAGATTTAACCAATGCATACGCTTGCTTTTCCATTGCATTATATTTAAGCTTTGAATCTCTTAATGTTTTACTGAAGAAAGAAATCGGTTGTTTCAAGCCATCTGAATTATTTTGCAACAAAGCAACAACTATGGTGTCTTCAGATGCGAATGAAAAAATTGCAAAATCCTTAGTATAATCTGGAGCAATCAACACTGGTGCTTCTATCAATGCATGCTTTATCCTTTCAAATGACTGTCTAGCTTGATCTAACCATTTAAATTCCTTGTCCTTCTTAAGCATCTCAGTGATATGTTTAATAATTTCTGCGAAATTAGGAATGAACCATCTTAAAAAATTAATTTTCCCAATAAAAGATTGAATTTCCTTTTTATTTCTAGGAATAGTAATTTTTAAAATGGTTTTTACTCGTTTTGGATATATTTTGATTCCTTTAGCAAAACAATGTGCCCCAACGACTTATCATCTGTCATAGCAAAATGAGATTTCTTTGGGTTTAATGACAAACCAAATGTTTGGCACTTAGTAAACACTTGTCTTATATGCTTCAGATAGCCTTCATCAGACTTAGAGAGCACTATGATATCATCTTGGTATATTACTACGAACTTTTCATTCCACCCCACAAAGGCTATGTCCATAGCCCTCTGGAATGTAGCACCTGCGTTCATAAGCCCAAAAGGAATTTTATTGTACATAAATGTTCCCCAGGGAGTTGTGAATGCTGTTTTTTCTCTATCCTCAGGCTGTACTGCAATCTGGTTATAACCAGAAAAACCATCAATCATTGAAATTCTATGAGACCCTACAACTCTGTGCAAAATTTGATCAATTTTAGGCAATGAATAATTTTCTTTCAAACAAGATATGTTCAGGTTGCATAAATCTACACAAAGCCTTATTTCTCCATTTTTCTCATGCACAGGCACCAGGTTAGCAATCCAGATGAATATCTAAGAGGTACACTAATTTTTGCATCCAACATTTTTTTTTACCTCTTTTTCAATTACTGGTAGCAATGCTGGATTAAGCCTTCTAAGTTTCTATTTAAAAGGCTTAGTATTTGGTTTCAAGGGAATTTTATGCTGAATTATGCTAGTGTCATAAGTTCTTAAATCTTCATATGACCAAGCAAAAATGTCCACAAATTCCTTCAACTGACTGATATACCTTTTCTTTTTTCCCTTTGACAAAAATTTTGACATTTTGATCATTTTAGGTTCAACTTCAAAACCAATATTAAAACTTACAACACTTTCTTCAGTGGTTTGCAATGTAGGTTTCAACAAAGTATCATCTTTTGAGATAAACCTCTCAAGTGGAACAAGTCCCTTAGGAATGAAATTTCCCTTTAATTCAACAATTTTATGATTAGAAATCGAATCTTTTGTATATGGTTCATTTTCAACCAACTCAAATTCCTAATCCTGATCAATTAAATCATATGAAAATTCATTTGTTAACTCCAAAAATTATTTTATCTCCTGATCATCATGAAATACTTTCCAGTGTTTGATGTCATCTGGGATAGATGGCCTGTATCTCACATCAATTGGACATTTCAAATGTGTCAATTTTGGAACCTTAAAGTAAGCTGCTGCTAGAGCTAAGGAATCTGCTGTTTCATTATATTCTCTTGGAGAAAAAGTTATTTTGAAAGATAAAAAGAAATTATCTATTAGATCCCACACCTCATTTCTACACACTTTCAACAAATGTTGCTTTACCTAGTAAATATTCTTAACTTGCTGAATTACCAATTCGGAGTCACCAAACAAAACAAGCTCTTGAATATCCAAATATTTTGCTGCTCTCAATCCAAGAATCAATGCTTCATACTCAACAGTATTATTGGTTGTTTTGAATTCCAACTTGTACATGAGAGAAATGATTTCACCTCTAGCTGAAATGAGTACAACACCTAATCCTGCTCTGTCCTTACTTGATGAACCATCAAATTACATTTTCCATAAACCATCTGGTTTCTCTTTCTTTGTTTGAATTGGAATATCTTTGTGCACTTGTAAAACTCCTTCAACATCATCACCTAATTCCAGCATACAAGAACCCAAGTTCTCCTCTATTGAATAAATTGGATGATTATTGGGATGTTTACTATCACTTACCAAATATTCCATCTGTACTTCTCTGTAAAGTCTCATGTATTCTCCTCCAAACACTGGAATTGCGGCATATGAAAGGTCCATTTGAAGAGTTCCTCCCACTCTTTTTGCCCAAGATCTAGGGAACAACATGCCAAATTTAGGAGAAATGTTTGCCACAACTATATCCATCAATACACTCTTCATAGGTATTTGCGTTAAATTCAACACAAGATCTTTAATAACCCCAATACACTTCACTACCTTATAATCAAATGCATACAAGTCATGATATGGTTTAGTAACACTCAACCCTAAGGATTCCATGATTGCTTTTGGCATGAGGTTATGTGAAGCTCCTGAATTAAGAAGACAATTATGTAATAATTGCTCATGAACTATAAGAGTCACATAAAAAGGAGGTAGATATTCTGAATTGTCACCAGGTTGATCAAAGGTTTTTGAACCCACTATGATCGTAGGGTTTTCATTAGAAGGAACATAATTCACTGCAATTTTAAAAGTTTTAAAAACTGCTTCTCTGTAAGACTTTTTTTTATCAACTCTATCAAAGGAACAGGGATATTGATATTATTAAGCTCATGTTCCAAATTAAACCCACCTATACATTTATTAACTTCCTTAGGAACTACCCCTTGATTTTTATTCTCACAACTTGTTTATGTTTTAGAGGCAAATTTTGTTTAACAAAAACATTTTTTACCACCTTCTTATCTTGTACTGCATGTTTTACCCCTGATATGAGACCATATGATTTTTGTGGAATCTCCTGACAAATTTCAGGCATAAACATTTCTTATTCACAATTATTTTCTTCATAATGATCAAGAACTGTAGCATAATGATAATCAACTTTAGTAAAAAAATGAGAGGAAGAATCATCATCAAATTGGCTAATATCATGTTCTTGTTCTTCCAAATCCTCTAACTCCCCTTCATCTATTTCATAAGATTCATCATCTCTCACGTGATTATTTTGAAATGGAGGTTGAATTCATTGCTCTTCATTTTCTCTTTTCTCCCTCTGAATATCATTGTTTCTTCTTTCTCTTGGCAAAAATCTAGGAACAAAAGGTCTTCTGAATAGATTTTGATTTCTTTTTCCTTCAAGTATAGGCTTGTTCTGATTTTTATTTCCCAATTCCAACCTATCAATATTAGCAGATAAAATTTTAATAATTTTATTCATTTCATCCATTTTACTGTTTGAAGCTCTTCCTGTAGAACTGGATGGAATAATTTCTTTTTTACCTTTTTTATCTACCATTTGATAGTCTGTTTCCTCTTTGAGTTTGTTTGAAGCCAATATGTTAGACTAAAATTCCAATGCAGCATCTTGCATATTTAAAAGAGATATAGAATTTATTTCTCTTAACAATAAAGAAAATCCATGATCAAAAGAGTATGCATAAGTTAACTTCGCTGATGTTTTAGAGGGTTTGATTTCAGCTGGTATCCTGCTGTACATTTTATTGAACCTTTTAGAAAAATATCCCACAGCATCATCTTTCTTTCTTTTCAATGATCCAAACTCTGTAATGTAATATAGATAATCTTTAGTATCTCCTCATTGTCTCATGAACACTTCTTCTAAAGCATCTATACCATCTATAGAGTTTGGTGGTAATTCCCTAAACCACTTTCTTACTTCACCATCTAAGCTCTGCACAAAAACACTCATCCAAACGTCTTCATTCTCAAAATTCTGATTATTTGCATAGCTTAGATAAGTATTCCAGTGCTCCTCTATTGTAACCTCTCCTTGACCATTGAATCTCGAAATATATTTCTGATAATATCCACATGGGAGAGCATTTAAAGGCTAAGGAAAAACTAGAGGGGCATACCTAGCTGCTACCATGGCAGCCATCCTGTTTTGGGGTTGAGCCAGTTTAGGACTGAAAATGTTTGAACTTGAATTGGATTGGTTGGAACTTGAATGTTGTGATGAAATAGGGATATTACTAGAATTAGGATGATGCAATGGAATTTTACTTGTAAAAGGAATATGAGATGAAAATAAAGAAGAACCACCTGTCTGTAATGATTCAACTTTAACTTCTTTAGGTAATAAAGGATTTGTGAAAACTTGGAAGTTGTCTATTTGAGAAGGGGTAAACAACAGATCTAATTCTTCTTTCCCTTTTTTAGAATGTGGATCAAAAGAAGGAACTGGAAAGAGTGAAGATTCAAGAATCTCCAAGGTTGAGGGATGTTTAAACTTTCCCGATGAGGTAGAAATTAATCGTTGCCTATCTTCCTTCAATATTTGTTCAGGGTACAAAACTCTTGGATTTAGAGGTGATGAGGGCTTTCCTTGAGTTCCTATTCATTTTGAAGCCACTGTAACTTTCTGTAGGTAACTGATGTAGGTGACTGATGTATTCTATAAACATATTTTACTGATCTTGTTCACCCTCCAAAATCATGTATAAAAAGATGTCAAATACCCAGGGAAGATTACTTTCGTTTCTCCGTCCCTGGCAACGGCGCCATAAGATGTTATCACTAAAGTTGAACCTAGACTACTAAAGTTCAAGCTTAGAGAAATCTTAAAGATAAATCAAGCTGATTGAAACCAAATTTATACAGAGAAGGTATGTAATCAAAGGGTATGGAAATCAATAAAAATATAAATCATAAAACTGCATGACATATAACAGAATGCAAAATTCAACAACAAAAAATACTACGAGCATGAATTTATAAAAGAATGAATTTGGTTTTGCAATTGAACATTTAAAGATAATTGCATATCATCGTAAGAATCTTGTAATGGATTGACAAGACCACACCCAAGATAAAATCATAACAACATACAATTTAATTATTAAAGAAAAATAGGCTCACGATCATAATTATTTCAAAGCAATAGTTATGTATTAAAGATGCAAGAAAATATATGCCTTGCAGTTCATTACAGTAGTTTGATTTCCATCTATTATTCCAACCCTTTCTTCGATCCCCACTATCTCCTATATACAATTATCTTCAAAATTTAAAACAGTTTCCAAATCCTTATCTCATGGATCTCGAATGACTAAAAATAGTAAATCTATTTTAGGTATAACTCACTTAAAAGTCAATTTAAAGCTTAGACTGCCAAGTGGACTAGACATAACAACCTTATCGAATCTATCGACTCAACAATAATCTAGATCTTTCATCAAAGAATATTAAACACCTCAGCTAACATAGTCATATCATGAAGAACTTGAGTTCTCTTTTGTAACCTAGAATACTCAGCATCCTGTTAGCTCCCTGTTCTATAACTCTTTGTTCTTGTCCAATACTTTCTTATATTGCTTCTGCAATGCTCTTTTCTTCTTCAGCATGTCTTTAGAAATAATGACAAGCTTCTGATAATCAACTTCTTTTTCCTCTAAATCCTCTCGTAATCTTTTATTTTCAACATCAAGTTTTCATTTAAGTCCTGCAGATATTTATTTTGTTCTTTGTAAGACATCATAAATTTCCTTATTTGTACCAACTATGGAATAATATCTACCTCATATGTATCCACAATGGTTTCTTCTTCCTATAAAGACTTTAAACCTGAATCAATATCATTCTCAACATAATTTTTCTTATTAATGCAAAATGATTCTGGGATATGTTCGGTCATTCCTTACAGTTCTATAAATTTTTCACCTTCTGAAATATGCTCTTCATTTATTAACTGAACCCTTTCTTTGCTCACAAACTCTTCTATGACCACCATCTCAATATCTTCTAAAATATTAAGTATAGGATTTGGGCTTATTTCAACCTCAAGTTTACTTCTCAACCGAGTTCTAGGTTTTGAACTCAAGTCCACACCCTTGGATTTCAAATTTTCGACTGGCTTAACCTTTGCAATTTCTTTTGAATCTGCCCCTTTGTCATCATTCTTGATAGCACATGATTTTGATAATTCATCATTTACATGAGACCATTTCTCTGCTAATTGTTTGCCCACTTCATTTGCTGGTTCTAGATTTTTCTCTGTTTGATTGCCTGTTTCTACATCTTCACTTTCTTTCACTTCTCCCTTCTGCTTCTCTGCATCGAATCCAGATACAAACAAAAAATCTTCCCAAGTTTTCCCTTTTTTCTTCAAATGAAAGACTATTAATAACTTAATTAACCCCTAACGAAAAAGGGAATGAACTATATGTTCCTGATGACTGTGAATTATTGCAGTCATTTTCTGCATTCTCCTGAATAGATAATAAAGAAAATTCATTTTTTTGTCTCCACTGAGATGCATCAAAAAACACAGATGACACCTTAAAACCTTGTCATAATGACCTTCAAAAGTTATATAATTTTGAATTATTTCCAATGGCGTTTTCCACATGGGCTTAATTTTAGTAATATGTTTTTCATTCTTCCAATCCAACTTTTCAAACCCTGGAAAAAGGAATTTTTTATAATCAACTTCAAACGATTGTTGTTTGAACCATTTTTCTCCATCAGAAGGTACACCAATAGCCTTTGCTATAACCGTTTCATTCACCATTATCTACAAATCCTCAAACCAAACCACTTCATCATTATAATTTTTAATAAATGCCCTAGTTACATGTTCATTATGACCCTACAATCTTTCGTAGAAAAGAAACCACCTAGCATCATGCATCATCTTCGCATACCTAGGGAATTCTTGAACCCATTGCAAGTTATTAGGTTCTATTCTGCACAAAACCCTCCCAGTTTCTTGTTCTTGGTCATCCTTCATGAACTTGGAATACTCCTGGCACCTGTGCAACAAAACCCTTATCCCCAAAACATGATTTGACATTAACAATGAGAAACAACTCACAAACCCTATGCGTAAGGGAAATGTACTGTAAAAAAGACTGTCATTATGATGCAACATGAGGTTTAATGTACGCTTAATGAAGCCTTGCCACCTATGTACAATCCCTGCCAAGTGCCTTCATTCCATCATCATACTACCAGGTGCTTTTATTCCATCATCGTAAAACAAATCAAACTGGCAGCAAAACAATATTTTTATTTTTTTCATATGCTGCCAGTTTATAATCAAAGTCATATGTACATTTGATTTCACAATATCACTTGCTTGAATATGAATTAAAAGCCTTTGAAAGATAACTGATTTGAGCCTTAATCTGATTTAAAGGAAAAACATAACAAAAAATCATAAAAGAAAACTAAGGTAAGAATATCATAAGTTTCCATAGTAAATCATAGGGTAAAACTAGGATTATGACCCAAATGGAAACATTAAAATCAATAAAAATGAAATCCTAAGATAAATACAAAAAACAACTATAGTTATAACACTATGATTACATAAACATATTTTATTAGTTATCCTATACTTACTCCATCTAGTTAAGTGTTCAATATTGGTGTTTCCCCATGACTCATGGAAAGTGGCTTAGCTTTTTCCCCTCTTACTCAAGTAGGTAACACAATGGAAGTCACACAAACTTCTCAACTAATACCTGCAACTATCCAAATGGGGATCTCTTCCATGCATCTCACTAGGGGGGGGATTACAACTGGAGGACAATCCACTTCCATGGGAAAGCTTTAGACATGGAGATAACAACTAGTTTGGGGGAAATCCATTATTGGAAACCAGACATTGGTCAGGGGGAAATCCACTTTGGTAGGCCCCTCCACTCCTATTACTACATTCCTCTATGCTATATTACTATATCTTGAAGTTATAAATGATCCATGGGTCAATCGAATTCAACATACATTCTTCCACAAAGAGTTTTACCCCCTAAAATCTAGTATATGGGGGGCCATATGGCTTTAACATTCCATCAAATATCGTTTCATCCTACTGGTATTCTTATGACACATCAATACTCCAATATCTGCAAGACAACAGGAAAATTATCTTTTTTACTGCATTAGATCTACCCAATTTGTCACAATTAACCAATGATCCCATACAACATGCCCCAGTTTGGCCACCAATTCCTTCCAACCTACCCTATGATATCCTGAAGTTCAACAAGAAGCTTGGAGAATATCCTAACAATCATGTAATGACCTTCCATATTTGGTGTTCTTCTAACTCCTTGCTGGATGATTCCTTTCGATTAAGACTTTTCTAGAGAACCATCACATGCTCGGTAGCAAAATGGTATATTGAGCTACCATGACACTTCTGTGGTGACTTTAACTCCCTAGCTATGGAATTTTTGACCCATTTCCAACTGCCAATCTGGTATGAGACTGGTACTGATCTTTTAACCTCGCTTAGGAAATCCACCTCCACTCATATATTAGATCACATAAATGAGTGGACGCAACAATTCCAAATGATTAAAGACACAATTTTGGACCAAATATTGGTATATTCATTTACTAAATCATTCCTACCACCCATTGTTAGAGAATTCACCATGGGGGGTGTTGTCACTGAAGAGAAGGAGATCAACTATGCTCAATATTTAGACTTGATATATTCCAAATATAGCCCACTTTATGATCTGATCCTTAATTCTCCTTGTCCATTAAATGATCATTCAAGACCAGTCATGGAAGTCCATGCTAATGGTATAGTGGGTTTCATAAAAACACAATTTGCAACCCAATCGACTAGGAAACAAAGGCAACCAACCTCCACCCTATACTCATCATAAGTTGTCACCAAAACCAAATATGCACCTTCTCTCACACAATCCTCTAAGGTAAATGTGTTTCAATATGCTTCATCTCAACAACCTAGAGGAAAGAAGAAAAATAAGGGTAAAACCAAAAAATAATCTACCATATGGGAGAACATAACCCCAAGAAACAACTACTAAAATGAAACCAAAAAGGAAGGAAAAGTTTATGTCCCTAAAATTTTGTATATATGACCATTACACAAAGGACTTCCCCCATCATGAAGAATTCACCAAATTACGAAAAGGAAACCCCTAGCCCACAATGTTTACTAACCCTTTCCCACCATAGAAGAAACAAACGGTTTCCCAAATCCATGCCCCTCTTCAAGGGTAAATGAGGACAATTCCATGAGTTCCCATGTCCTAATGTGTAATGAGATGGTTAGTTTAACATCCAGGTATAGACATACGACACCCCTTAAGAAAAAATTGTCAACAAAGGTATTACCAATAAGCCCTATTCCTCCACTACCTCTCCATGTCCTAGCCCTCTTCACTTATAGAATCTTATTTCTAACTCAGTTTTGCACCCACTTAAGAGCACAATTCAAAAATCAACATTTAATACAAATTCCCTTGCCACCCAAAAATACAACATTGTTGAATATTTGTCATATGCACCTTGTGTTATGTCAACGCTCAAAGATCTACATAACTGTCCTATAAATATTGAGCTCAAATGAATCTATGAACAAATACAAAACTCATAAATAGATATCACAAACGATTTACTCAGTATTGACATAAAACAATGCAAAAAATGGATTGCAGTTGTATAATGCTTTCATTAATAAAAAAAGTAAAAAGATATAATATGGATAATTGTTATAATGTAATACATTGGTATTAATAACCACACAATTCAAATTCATGAGAAGAATTTGAATTGGTTAACTCACTCTCACTGAGTGGATAAGTGGACATGTCTAAATCACTATCGAAGCCTAACTAGTTAGCTCCAGTTGTCTAAATCAGTGGCTCAATCATTTAGAATCAGTTAAACTAGTCTAACTGATTGTAACTGAATGTAACTAACTCATAACTAGGCTTGACTAGTCACTAACTGAACTCAACTGAAGGAGGTTGGTGTCGACACTCCCAGTGGCTACTAAATTATAGGGATTAGTTTAGGAGGTGCCTAAATTGATGCATGTAAGTGCAGTTAGTGGGATTTAGCCTCAATCAGTGTACCCCACACTCTAGTGAATGGTACAGGTGGCCCCATTAGGCCAAGTGGACCCAATGGTACTAGTGAATCAATAATGACTAAGAAGACTCCTAAATTAGGCAGAATTGACCAAATTGGACAAGTGAGGATTATAATCCTAACACTTCCCCTGAATGCTAACTTGTACAATCTGTGTGACTTGGTAACTAATACCAAATGTCACCCATTATAGCTAAAATCAAAAGTAACTGCTTAATATAAACAAGGAAATGGGGAAAAACCTCATGGGAAAAATACCCCCCCCTTAAACTAAGCAGGTAAAATCAGGATTCAAGCTTGTTCTTCTATGCAAAGGTATCCTAGGGCCTAGAATGTAAAATTCTCCATCAAAACTAAATGATTATGCCTAGAGGAATCTTCCTCTTTGGAAGAAGAAGAATATTCTCAACTAAATCAGAAATATAGACGGTCGTTGGATGAAAACTGGACCCATGTAGAGCAATTGAAATCAATTGATAAGACAGAAAACATGATTGATAATTTGAACCATATGAGGAAAATCCAAGCAAATGATATATTGCAGCCTTGAACAACAAACCATGTGAGGTAATATCAGTTCTAAGTGTTACGAGAAAGTACCCAGGCGAATGTAGAATGTCTCCCTCTTTACTAGTTCTATGAGGAGATGAGCATGTGATCAAATGTAGAGAAGCCCTAGGACTATGGAGAGTGAATGATTGAGTTCCATAATATCATATATCTTCATAAATAACTAATGATTCATAAAATACAATATCAGCAACCTCATAATAGGAAACTAACATCAAATCCCAGCAACAAATTTGAAGAAGACTTGCGGTACTTGATTTTTCACACTAAAATTGGTGAGAGAAGCTACAAGCATGAATGAAAGCTCTTGGAAATTAAAATTAGAACCAAATAATATCTTATCATATCCATATAAGTTCATATCATATCCAAAAGTGTGGTCCATAGAGATGGTATATGCACCGTTTTCTCCTTCTTCAAAATTCTGAATTTTGGTGTATTCAATCCTTTAGGAATTTGCTGGAAGCTCAGAATCAATGAGAGTGAATGGATCACTCCTAAAATCTGATATTATTTCAAAAATATACAAAGAATTAATTATCTACACATTAGAAGCAACATTATATAAAGATAAATTGAATTCCTCTTCATTCTCTGAAGCAGTCACTCGCCAATTTTGCACAGAATTTAAAGGAGGAACATTGGAGAGTGTTTACATAGAATTGAAGGAGAGTTTTTCTTCAATATCAGAGATTTGAATATCTTATTTTGTATCATCCATATGATAATATGAGATATCATAGGTCTCATAAAATTCTAGAGCAGTAGGAGAAGGACTCACTACAAGGAGACTTTCTTGCATTCGAATTGACTGTGTAGAAGATTCTTCTTATTCTTCATCTTGAACAACTTCATTAGAGAGGGTAGAGGCAAATACTTTTGAATCAAGAACTCTTGTGATGCTAGGTGTGCTGTCCAAAGTGCTATTATGATCCTCATTTGTCTTTCCAAAGGTTCTATCCAATTATTTCTAGAGATCCTTTGTGTATTCAACATATTTAATAAGGTAGTGCAAGATTGGAGAAAGGGCCAAAAAAATTGTTCCAAAATCTCTATCACCATTGTTTAGCTAGTCATTATCATCCTCATAAGATTCTTTACAAAGTCCAATAGACACCTCATAGAGATATTGTCTCTTGATAGATGAAATCATCTTCAACTTATATTCTAAATATCTTGTGGATGGAGTAAGAAGAGGAATTGATAATTTCAAATCCATATGAAGTTGTACCTACAATTACACCAAAAAAACAAAGTAAGATAAAAAAACCTGCACTTTTGGAGTTTGCATCACACTCGTGTTAGCCAATCAAGCAAGCTTGATCAACAATTATTTTTCCCAAGAATTATGTGGTAAACTCTCCGCCTCTGGTGCAGAGATGGATTTTTTTGAGGTTTTTTGCTCAAATTGCTTCATCGATCCAACATGCAATATGTAGAAGAAGGATTTCCTTGTCCTGTCGAGGCTCTGATACCATATAAAAATTGAGCTCATAGGAATATATGAACCAATACAAAACTCACAAATATATCTCATAAACAATTTACTCAGTATTGACATGAAACAATGGAAAAAATGGATTGCAGCTATATAATGCTTTCACTAATAAAAAAATTAAAAAGATACAATATGGATAATTGTTACAATGTAATACAATGTTATTACTAACCACACAATTCAAATGCATGAGAGGAATTCGAATTGGTTAACTCACTCTGAATGAATGGATAACTGGACATGTCTAAATCACTATCGGAGCCTAACTAGTTAGCTCCAGTCGTCTAAATTAGTGGATCAATCAGTTAAACTAGTCTAACTAATTGTAACTGGATGTAAATGAATGTAACTACATGTAACTAAATGTAATTGACTCATAACTAGGCTTGACTAGTCACCAACTGAACTCAACTGAAGGAGATTGGTGTCGACACTCCCAGTGGCTCCTAAATTGTAGGGATTAGTATAGGATGCACCTAAACTGATGCATGCAAGTGTAGTCAGTGGCAGTTAGCCTCAATCGATGTTCGCCACACTCTAGTGAATGGTACAGGTGGACCTATTAGGCCAAGTGGACCCAATGGTACTAGTGACTCAATAATGACTAAGAAGACTCCTAAATTAGGAAGAATTAACCAAATTGGACAAGTGAGGATTATAATCCTAACATGTCCTAGCCAATGTAAAACCTTGTTTCCATCTATTAAGATTGAGGACCCAAAAACATCTAATACGATTATGTTAATATGGAATATTTCATAAAAAGGATATACCACCACCTTATGTTTAAAATTAACATAATTATTCATAGTAAAAATATCCATTGTACTATTTTAGATGAAGGGGAAACAACTTGCATCATTTCCTTATCTTGTTGGAGGGAAATTGTCTCTCCTGACCTGAACAAATATACCACTTCCCTCAAGGCATTTGATGTATGTGGTTCCAAACCTTATGGCCTCTTACAATATTTAGCGATGGAGGTGGGGGGAAAGACAATTTCCATTTATGTAGAAGTTGTCTATCCACCCATGGATTATAAATTTTTTTTTAGTTGTGGTTTTTGTTATGTAATTACCGCTATCGCATCCTTGGTCTTTCTCCTTGCATTTCCCTTTGTTGGACTCACAATTGTTGTTAGACCAAAACCCGCAGGTGTTAATATCCGCCATAATCTCCAGATTTAGGATCTCAGGAGGCGATTAGTCCATGTCATGAAACTCATAGGGAGCATGGAACCCAATATCAAAAAATATCCCCCCAACGTGAGTCAGGTGAGTTTCAAACCCTTGACCTATTACTCTAATACCATTTGTTGGACTCACGATTTTCCTTAGACCAAAACCTACAGGTGTTAATCTCTGCCACAATATCTAGAGTTAGGATCTCATGAGGTAATTAGTTCATGTCACAAAACTCATGGGGAGTGCTTAACTCAATGTCCAACATCATCACCAGTGTGTTAAGTTTTCTATTCAAATAGAACAAAGGATCACTGAAGTAATAACAAGTACATCAGAACAAAAAGAGAACACAAATATTTATCCTGGGAAACCCCATAGGGAATAAAACCCCCCAAAAAATTCTCTATATAGACTTCACCCAAGTACAATGTAAGATCCAAAGAACAAGACTTGATTTATTTCTCTCCTCCAGATGGACTATTTCTTCTCTCTCTAGCACAACTGCTTGAGTTCTGTGTGTGTCCAAATGAGTGAGGTGCCTCCCCTATTTATACTAATCAGTGGAGAATCCTAATAACCCAACAAGGCTGACTTCTCCTCCCAATCAGGGTCGACTTTCCTTGGGAGACTAAAAAATACATTTCATAATAATTTTGTGGGTACTACTAGCCCAACTTACAACAATTTTTTTACCTCAATAGTTTGCATGACCAATTACATCAATGACATCCCTAATCACAAGAAAAACATCTCTAAAAGAGGTAATAACAATAATAATACAAAATAGAATATATTCCCAACTTACTTTTCTTTAACACTCCCTCTTAACAAGGAAGATATTCTGTAACACAACAATACATCTGTACAATTGACTGGTAAGTCTATGCATCATAGGATATTTTCACAACTATATCAACATTATCATTATCTTTGGAATATCACCATCATAGAGCATCACATCTCGAGCATCATGTCACTAACACATTCATACGATCATCGTATCTCAACACATCATAACAAGCATCACATCACATTTCATCGCATCGTCACGAACATCACATCTCATCACATCATCACGAGCAACACATCTCATCTCATCATCACGAGCATCACATCTTGTTGTGTCATCACAAGCATCACATATCATCACATCACATCACATGTAATAAACACAACATCATAGCTTAATGAGAAATCACACGCAACATCAAAAGATGTTGGATCGTCTGCAAATGAATGCATGACCACAATGCCTGCAAATGAATTCCAGACCACAACATACACAAATGAATTTCATACCACAATGAAAAAGAATTCCAGACCACAACATACGAAAAATGAGTGACAAACCACAACGTTTGCAAATAAATGCCATAGCACAAAATCTGCAAATGGATGCTGAACCACAACGTCTGCAAATGAATGCCAAACCATAATGTCCACAAATGAATGTTAGACCACAACGTCTGCAAATGAATTCCAGACCACAACATCCGCAAATGAATGCTGGACCACAATGTCTGCAAATGAATTCCAGAACACAATGTCTTCACATTAATGCCAAACCACAAGTCCACAAATGAATGTCAGACCACAACTGGGTCCAAGCAAATTAACTAAGATCCAATGATGTGCAAGAAAGACTGAAATATCTTGAGATTTGTAATCAGATCCAAGATGATGTGATGACTTGAAATTCGAACCAATAGAGATGAAATCAGCTCCATATAGATGAAATAAATGTCCAAGCGAATGAATACAATCTCCAACTTCATTTACACTAATAGGATGTCTGCAAGTGATCATGTAGGAATAGAGAGAAGACTTAGGATTAGATAGTGTGAATGCAAAGACTCCATGGCTTGATTTAGCTTCCAAATATTCCAAAAGAACACATGTTAGCACATCAGTAGATTCATGGGAATACACTGGTAAAGAATCCTTGGTGGTAGAAGTATGAATGGAGGAAGGAAGGATATATTCAAAATATTCAAGAAGGATCTAAGTATTGATGCCAAAAACAAAGGAGGAGATGCAAAATTGCATGAGATCAAGTATGGTGAGTGGTATGACAAAAATAAGGCTTGATATATCTAAGAAATCATTGGGGAAGTCACTGATTTGTGCACCATCAAAGAGAGAGGTATGAACAATGTGTGAATGATCTGGCATATAGATCTCATAATCTATGATCAAAGGCATAGATTACACTATATGTGTGATTGAATCATCATCAATAGAAATAGAAGCTCCATTAGAAACTTGTTTTTAATCATCAACATCATAAGAAGAGGAATCATAATATTCAACTTTAAGAGATACAGAAAAATATGGCTCTTTAATATTTGCTTCTTGATAGAAGGAGGAAGCATTCAAATCAAACAAATAATAGCAACAAGAAATGTATGAGAGACTTCTTCATCATGACCAACTTTATCAAAAAATGTAGAGGCTGAGACATATTGAGAGAGAGCACATGAGGAGATGTTGGGTTCACTCCCTGCTTCATCTTATTCTTCCTACATACCAAAATATTTGTCCAAATTGTTCCAAAGATCAAATGGATATTTAACAAAATCTATGAGATTATGTATCTCTGGAGACACTGCCAGACACATAATTCCATAAGCTCTATCACAGTCATTTAGCCAGTAAATATTATCTTCATAAGACTCTGGTTCACTCAATGCACCAATGGAGCCTTTAAAGCGACATTGCCTCTTCAAATATGCACTCATCTTTGGATTCCAATCATCATAATTGAAAGGAGATAGTAGAGGAACTTTTGTATCCATATAGAAGTTGTTGCACCTGCAAAATAAACCCACAAATATGTAAAGGATAATTAATTTACGAACTCCCAAATCTTTGATACCATTTTAGAATTATAAATCCTTGATGGTAGCAAGAATTATATAAACAAGGTAAGAATATAAGCACACAATTAACCTCACTGGGAATTGCACAGAATTAACATAAGGAGAGAAGAAGAGGAATAATTAATGAACATTAAGGAATGATCAATAAATACTAATTTATATTATTACATTGGTAATACATACTTATAAAGGAGAATTGATTTTATGGAAGACAACTCATTTCTAGCTCATAAATCAGACTTACCAAATATGATAAACCCCCATAGGTGGCTAAAGCACTTTCCTAATATATCAAGGACCTCACGAATTAGATAAATAATTAGTGAGTGATGATAAGTGTTGGAAGGAATTGCTAATCCTAGAATTTGGAGAAAAAATAATGGAGGATGGATTGATAACAAAAGATAGAAGTTTTCTAGTTGACTAGATTTACCTTATCCATAGAAAGTATGGAATAAAGCAGAATAAAGACCTAATCTACAGGAAGTCACGATTACTAATTCTGGTAGTCAATAAAGTGTAGTATGCTCAAACCAGAATCAGGATAAAAGCACTCTTGGGGTAGATATGGAAAGTGTTGACTAAGTGGCTCAAGTGGATTCCAACTATCTAAGCTAGTGGGTATGAAATTAATCAAATAATGATTAAATATTTTATCCTAAGTATTAAGTGGATTTATTATATTCCCACACCTTGGATACCAAAATACAATTGGATTAGTAAGAAGTCAAAACGTTTGGCTAGGAATGAAGAAATACATTGCTAAGTATATATATAGGTGCATGGAATGTTATAAGGTAAAAGTAGAGTGCATACATCCAACAAGTCTTATACAAACACTACCAATACTAAAGCATAAATGGGATGTGGTGACCATTTATTTCATCACTAAGTTTCCCATGATAGTGAAGCAACATGGTTCCATCAGGACAAGTCTATGAAGGTTTCTCAATTTATTCCAATCAAGTCAACACATAAGGAAACTAACATGGAAAATGTTTTTATATGAAAAAGACTGCCAAATTGCATGGGATAATGCTACAAGGAAAAGGCCATTTAGTGGAGATTATAGTGGATGCTCCTCTCAAAAGAGCCCAGATATCCATTTATAGTGGAGGTCACTAGTGGAGGTGAGTATCCATAAGCCTTAGTGGATAATTTTTATTTGGTACATTTCCTCATACAAAACAAACTAGTGCATTTAAAACAAAAACACACCAGTGTTTCCACAAATAATATTACACTACAACCAGAAAACCATCAAGCAAAAAACCCTTAATTTTTTCAATCGGTGCATTAAATAATATAAAATGACCCGATGCATATATAAATGAGGTGCATCACTTTAGGATTGAAATTTTATAATTTAAATTATTATTATGGTTTTTTTTATAGTATGGACACCACCAGTATGTCATTAACCCAGATGCATCATGTTAAGGGAATTTTTTTTTCCCAATGTGGTTTCTATTATAAACAGCTTTGGTGCGTCTTCTAGTAGAGCACACTGAGATAGGGTTTTATAAAAAATCCCTACCACACGGTAAAAAGAATTTTAACCATATGCAGTTCTCTTGAACCCAACATCATCGACATTGTACACCACCCCCTTAGATTCCCTAGCATTGGTGCTTCACATGGACATGTTTCTCATTCCTATTGACTCCTAAATAGAGTTTGAATTTTTCCAAATGGTGGGAAAATTTTCAAAATTTCCATACATCACCATGATGGCTCCTTGACGGAGAAGTCGACAGGTAAATTGATTATTACCTTACAATTTAATTTTTTCGTAGATTATTCTTTTAAATTCACCCTTTATTTGGAATATTTAAAAAAATTGGTTGATTGATTTTAATCATTCAACTTGCACCACAAAATGATGCATCTATTGGAGGAGCTAGTCAATCAGCCGACTAGACTAGTTAACCAACTAATCAGAGATTAAGTTAGCCCCCAAAGGTCATGCCGGTTTAACAAACCGATAAGTAGTTACTCATAACCATTTTGTAATCTCATATAATAGGCTGTTGAGCCAGTTAAGAACTTGGTTCAGTTTTGTATATGTATGGACCCTCATGTGATTCTATAATATAATCTGTTATTCTACTATTCTTGTCTCTTGTCTTTGTATGATTATATGATTCTATATGTGTATTATTGGTAACCTTCTGTGATCCGTGAGAATACAAAATTCATTCTGTTTCTGGCAGTACATATACAAATGACATGACCATAGGTAAAGGATATCAGAGCAAGAGATTAAGAATTGGTGGGAGTGTAAGATCGTAAATTATTTACAAAATTACGCGAGAATAAACAGATTGACCATTGCTCAGGTGAAGGATAAATTCTTCACTGAAACCCATGAGAAATTTGTAGAATCGGTGCCTCAGTTGTTGAAAAAACTATTAGATGAATCCAAAAGCAACTAAAGACCAAGAATTACTTAAGAAACTAATCCGAGGAGGAAGAACAAACCTGTCAGAGTGGTTTGAGAAAATTGCAGACGAATTCTGTCAAGAACAAGCAGTAGAGGAAAGAGTTTCAGTTGAAAGTATCGAAAAAAGATTCTATACCGACTTTACTGAGCAATTCGTTTGTTTGCTACCAACCCTGTTGTTCAAATTTCTAATTGATAGAGGAGTAGGTCATATAGTCGAACCTTGACCATCACTCAACAAACTACTTGCAAACACTAACTAGGCAGAAAAACAGAAGGTGTGGGAAAAATTTATTGCATAAAGGGAGTGGGAGTAATTCCTGAACAAATAGATTGAACTATCTGAGCTTACTAAAGCATCGGGTAGGCTATGGGGGGGTATCTGGCCATATGTTGGGGCAGAGTAAAAGGATTCTAGTCGACCTAAGAAAATACCACCACCAACAATGAAAAGTTGACTTAAGAAGGAAATTGAGCAGACAGTGACTCACAAAGGTACATCTAACCTACAAAAGATAGAAAGGGAGAAGAGGTAGAAAAGAAGGGAAGAGATATGAGATAAATCTATAGCACTCCAAAGAATAATGGTTGCAAGGGTGACAGAACATGAAGAAAATCCATCGTAGTCGAGTCATGAATGAAAGGAAGAAGGCGTAGATGAATAGGTGTCGCCAATGGAAGAAGATTTATGGATAGAGCAGCGAGAAGCTCTCCAGCTAGAAATACCCTAGGAGGCAAGACCTATGTCTTCGATAAATCTGAGTACCCGAATACAGGCCATTGTCAAGGAGTACTTGAGACTAATAGCTGGTGAGTTCAGTATATGGAGCCGACTAGATGACGAAGTAAATGATGACAATCATCTAGTGATCCGTCAACCGAAGGAAGGAAATTAGGTTACACTTCAGGCGTACCCATCCAATTGAAGAATTCATTTACTCTACCACAGACATGAAGGAGTGCCCCCCCCTGCCAAACACAACTTTACAAAAAACAGAACAGTCAGACTCACGAGCACAACAGTGTAGTTGGACATTGACAGAAGAAGTCGAAACAGAACCGACAAACAAAATATCTGACAGAAACGAAACTTTTGTCTAGACTAGATGTGGACAAAGAGATACACAGAATATCCCATTACCCCCACCACCACCCTCACCACCGCCACCCCCGAGAGACGAAGCCGACGCCAACATGGGGCATGGATCAACACACATTCCCCTCTGTGAGGGCAACGAAGACCCCATGCGACATTGGTTCATCTGTGAGTTGACATGGGAGGCCAATCAAGTTACAAATGAGGATAGACAAATGGCATTGTTCACAGGTGCGCTATGAAAAAGTGCATTAACTTGGTATATGACCTATACGGAAAGAACACCTAATGCATCTAAAGCAAAGATCAAGCAACAATTTCTGTCCTTCTTCAAAACACTAGATGCAAAGCATCTGGCAGCAAAAAAACTCAAGTCTATAGTTCATAAACCAACAGAAACCGTTCGAGACTATGATAAAATATGGAAAGAACTTTTGATTCAAATATACTATGTCATTAATGAACAACTACTGATTCAATGGTTTCATGCAGGACTGTCCCAAAAGATTCGACAACACATAAGCCTTGATACATTTAAAACGTATGAAGAAGCATTGACAAAATCTTTGCAGATTGAGATGGACGAGGAATAACCAACATACCCTATTTTCGATGCATGAATTGAAGAAAAGTTGGAAATCATGAAGAACACCTTGCGAGAACTGAACCTCAAGAGTCGGGAGATCTGGTGCATTAAGTGTTCTACAACCGGCCACACTAAAGATAATTGTCGACAGGATGTAAATCGACACGACGTTCGTTTTGTTCAGACAAAATGTTTTTGTGATATATTTCAGGAGCATGGAGATCACACGACAAAGGATTTCCCATACACCATGAAGAATGGAAAAGCTTCATGGTGTGCAATCTGTGAATTCAAGAGTCATGCAACAACCGACTGCCACCTGAACCTTAAGAATCAACAAAAATATCAGGCATTTTATCAAACAAATCTTGTAGCTCAGAATAATGATAGCATCCCATATGAACAAAATGCGCCAAATAATCGACAATATGAAGGCCGAAGATACAAGCACCGATTCGATAACCATCGTGGAGGATTTGGAGGTCGAGGATGATTCTCTGGAAATCATGACAATCAACCACGACGACTGATTCAATGCTTCATATGCTATAAAGAAGTACACTGGTATGTGTATTTTCCATATAAAGACATAACCTACCTAAAATTTCATACTTCTTGTGTGGGAGACCACTCATTAGAATATTGTCCCACCATACTTGACAAAATTAATAAAAAGAAGAATGTTAATGTCTTGTCTTGTGTTCAAAAACGTGATATAATCTGCACAAAGAACCTACACATTGTAACTAGACAAGGAACAAAAATTGGAGGTGAAAATCCAAGAATAAGCAAGATTAAAGATAAAAATGAATATCCTAACCCCATAAAGCAAAAACAATTGTACAACGATGCATTGAAGATGTTTCAAGAACTTGCTAAACAAGAAGATGTCGATGACAATTTGCAGAACACACTTCATGAACTATTGAACCTAATACATAAAGATAAGTCGGTGGCACAATTCATTGATCTACTACACAATATTAAAAACAAAAATGATCCAAATAAATAGACTAAGAGTAATGCAACTTAAATAAAAAAGATAAGAATGATGCCGACCCACTTGTCGATCTCGAAATAGAAGGTTACCATGTTCGAAAAGTTGTTCTTGACTTTGGATCCCAAGTAAATATCATGATGAGGTATACATGGGAACAGTTGGGTAGGCCCCAACGGAATGAATCAGGTATATATTTAAACCTAGCCAACCAAGGAATGATGGAACCCATAGGGGTTTGGAGAAATGTCGATACAACGATAAAAGGAATTTCGACAAGAGTTGATTTTGAAATCATTGACCCCAAGGAAGGATCGAACTCCTTTATAGCCTTGGTAGGAAGCCCTTGGGGCAGAAAAATGAAGGAATCTATCTCAATGGACAAAGAAATGATAAAACTAAAAGGAAATGGATAGAAAGTGATTTTCCCCATTCATCCTTCACACGGAGAACCCTGGACTGAACCTATTGATGAAGAATTCGATGTCTGACAACTCTACTAAATTCAAAATAATGAAGATTATACTAAACCTAATATTTATCGAGAACTCCATCTAGGGAACCAGGAATCGGTTGGATATAACTTAGATGCAAAATTGTATGATTGGGAAATTGAAAAATATGAAACACAAGAAAGTGGTTGTTGGACCATTCAAGCTATCCAGAAGAAACCAACTCAACAATGCTTTTCTATATCGACTATTCCAAAAATATTTGAGAAGAAAATAAGGGAATATCCCTGTTTAGCACCAACAAAAATAGATAATAAATAGAGTGTTTGGTATAAAGAAAGAGTATCACCAGTTCTTGATGTAGAACAAGTATCTAAGAACCTAGGTGAATATAGCTAACTCAAATCCTGGTTGAAATGTTTACAAGACAAGTTACTCGATGGTGGGACACCCATCACTCGAGAATGGAAACGTGAACACCAGCTTTAACTTTATTTGTAGAAAGGTTTGGTGGAAGGTAGATAACAAAATAGGAACAAATACTTGTCTTCACCCAATGACAAGATCCAGAAAATCACATAAGAATATGTGAGAATGAATGGAGAAGACTTGGTTACAAAATTGAGCATATATGGCCACACCTATTTCCCTTGACAATAGATGACTTACCTAACAAATGGTATAAAATGGAAGAAGCACGAGGTGAACCATTCCTATGGAATGAACTTAGAGAAAATTTTGTTAAGGACTTTAGCTTTATACCGAAAGATGAAAAACTAGTCGAAGCTACAAAACAATTAAAAACATTTATACAGGCGACTACTAACAAGTTGACACAAAAATAAAAGCCGACCAAACGCAACATGCCATAACATTCGATCTAACAAAATACCTCAGTTAATGAGATTCCAATTTCAAAACGAACATACATATGGGAAAAGCTTTTAGTGGAAATATGATCACTCGAAAACTATTAAACCAATCAAAACAATACTCAAAATCGAATCAACCGACAAAGTCGATACTGACCGGATGACGGCAACAGACTTTCCAGCGACATTTTCACAATTCAAAGAAGGTAGTCAATAGATTAACGAAAGTAAGGTGCTAGAATGGATGGACACAAAATTCAAAACCATAGAAATCGACATATCTAATTATAACAGACTAAAAATGACAAAAATCGATGATTATTGGAGCGAAGAGAAAACAATAGAAATCATTGACTTACTAAAATAATTTTAGGATCTCTTTGCTTGAGATTTCAAATAACTAAAAGTGTTAGTGAAATAAATGGGCGAGATGAAGATTGACATCAAGCCTGAAGCCAGGCCTATCAAGAAAAGACCCTACAAATTGGCTCACAAATACAAATAAATAGTTAAAAAGGAGATCGACAATATGCTCATAGTAGGAATTATTTACCCCATCGGCCAGTCGAAATGGGAAAGCCCAATGTTCGTCCAACCGAAAAAGCACGACCCAAAAAAATTACGAATTTGTGTTGATTTTCAAGAGTTTAACAAAGTCACCCTAACAGACCCATTTCTGACTCCTTACGCCGATGAGATCTTAAATGAAGTCACAGGACATGAATGCTACTCATTTACAGATGGATTCTTAGGATATAACCAGGTGCCAATAGCCAAGAAAGATTAGCAAAAACAACATTCATATGTGAATTTGGTTCATTTTCTTACAGAGTGATGTCATTTGGTCTCAAGAATGCACGTGCAATGTTTTCATGAATAGTTGTCAAAACATTTCAAGAATACATTTATAAAACAATGGCAGTATACTTTGATGATCGGATGATCTATTCCATGCTAAAATACCATTGTAAATGGCTAAGGCTTCTACTAGAATGATGCCAACAGATTCAATTATCTCTTAATATAAAAAAATGCATATTCTTAACCCCTATAGGAATCCTACTAGGGAATATTGTCTGCAAGGAAGGTATCAAAGTTGACTTTTCTAAAATAAAATTTATTCTCGACTTAAAGCCACTGGTTAATCCAAAACAGGTCAGAGTACTATTGGGTCATACAGGGTATTACAGAAAATTCATTCGACACTACTCAAATATGACTTACCCATTGGAAGAATTGCTAAGAGAAGATCAGGAGTTCGACTGGACAGAAGGATGTGATACATATTTCAACACATTAAAAATAAAACTAGTCGAAGCACCTATTCTCAGATTTCCAAACTAGTCGATCAGATTCCATGTGCATATTGATGCTTCAGGCCTAGAAATAGGAGTAATTCTGACACAACCCGGGGAAGACAAAATGGATTATCCAATCATATACAACAACATAAAACTAAATAAGGTAGAATGAAATTACTCAACAACAGAAAGGGAAGCATTTCTTGTGATAGTCGACATCTTGCATATCAATGTTGAAGAATCAAGAAAGTACCGACTAATGAAACTAGCCAAACTAGAAGAATACTGACTGCTTTCTATGCAAATTCAAGAAATTCAGAAGCAATAATAGAAATCTTGGCACGCGCGAAACATTAAACATAAGAATTTTTCAGTCAGAGAAATTGCATTACTATACAACAGTAGGGTGAAAGGAAAACCTAAACAGTTACACAAGGAATGGATGGGACCTTACATTGTTGAAGAAATAAATGCCAATGGATCAGTCCGACTAAGGACATTACAGGGCATAGTATTTCAGAAATGGATTGAGCCCATTAAAGTCTTACAGAATTATATTACCTATGAGGGTAGATATGCTTTTGTTTTCAAATACCACTTTATATTTCTTCAGCATCTTAGTGATGAGTTCAAGATGAACTTACCCTTCTTCTTTCTGAAAAGTCTGCAAAAGATGTCATGCAGAGTTAAGGAGCACCAAAATCATAAAAAGCAGTCTATTTTCCATCATGGACTCATCAAGCTTATCATAAACACTCTTTTGCAGAGTAGGGGAAAGACTTGGGAGTATTTCATTTTCTGGTCAGGTTTTCAAAATGATCAAGAGGGACAGTCTCACAGAAGAGAAGCTGATAAAGGGCAGACTTTGATTGGAAAGCTCAGGAAAAAGGTAAAGGTCAAGGATGAAGACATGGTTAAATTAGAGAAAGTTTCAGACCATGCAAATGAAAACGTTGAATTTAAAAAGCAACTTAATGACAATGAGAGCAAGAATTTACAATCAGATATTAAGGAAGCCGAGCCTGTTGAAAATGTTGTACATGTAGAGATAATTTCAGATGAAAAAGAGGATATTGAAGTGCAAAGACAAAGTCCTATCATAGTTCTATTAGAAGATGAGAAATGACTATTTGATGATGATAAAGTTCCTGTTACTGATGCAACTAGGGTTTGTACTGAGCAGAAATTTCACAGCCATGGTGATGAGGTAGCACTGTCAAAAAGAAAGAAAATAAAAGTTGTTGAGTTTGCCTCAGTTATTCATCAGGATAAGACTATCAAAATGTTGGGGGAGATTGCTACTGTTTGGAGACCTAAAACCAGACCTAGAAATAAACTCAGACTCAACATAACAAAGTTGTTGAATCCTAAATTGAATAAAGAAAGAGTGACAGTGATAGATGATTCTTCATCTGAGGAAAAATTGAATGATGATAAAGGTGACAGTAAGGGTAAAAGGCCAATTGAATAAAAAAGAGATTCTGTCCTGACTGATACTAAGATATATGATATATTTCTAGAGGTACGAAGTTAGATGTTGTAGGAACAGCAAGAAGGTGAAATAAAGAGTTCTTACTCAGAGAAGAAGGTGATGATTGAAGAAAAAGTTCCATGTAAAGCTGAGAGTGAATAACACCTAGGGTTTCTTGGAACACCTTCAAAATTATTGCAAGAAGATGAGGAAATTTATAGGATATTGAATATTCCATGGCTTCCAAATGAGATGCAAACCACAACAGGAAATAAAAGCTTTGATTCAGAAAAAGAAAATCTTTAGAGAATTATAAAGCAATACAGGGACCAGATTGAGTATATGCAGGAGGAAAATGATGTGCTGGTTATAGCAAATAGGAACCTTAGGGAAGATCTGGAAGAAGTACACAGCCATTATCAGGAGCTAATCACAGTTTCAAGAGAAGCATTGAAAAGCAAAATTAAAACAGAAAGTCAATTCACAATGTTAAAACAAACCATCCAGGACTTGCAACAACACAATGAAGAGTTAACAGGGAAGATTGCATCTATGGAGACAGATCAGTTGAAGGCAATAAGAAAAGCTCAAGCCCTGGAAAGAATAGCTTTATTGGATGAAGCAGCTAAGGATTTATGAAAGTTAGTTTTTAGTTAAGATTAAAAGTTATGTTATTTTTTGCAAAAGGTTGTATTGAACTATTCAATAGGTAGCTTTAAAAAACAGTTATAATTTAGTTATCTAACCGATTTTGAAAGCAATATAAATGTAAGTCTAAAAGAGGACAAGAGGTTCAATTTTTTTTGCTGGAAAGAGGAGGTCATCAGACTTGTTTATGAGCTAAGTAAAGACTCTTATGTGTATTTTGATGACTGAATTATGAAATATATGCTCTATATGCCCTTCAGTTTATTCTCTGGCTTCATTTATAACTTGTTTTAGTTACTCAACTAGTAATTGTATTGCTTGTTTAAAGTTTTTATACTTGGAATGCTAGCCATCTATGGGTGAATCTCAGTATTGTTTTTTGTTGGATTATGGTTATTATGATATGCATCTCGGCCCTTATATACTCATGATTTAGTGTTTATTTGGATTTATGAATGTATTCCCTCTTGTCTTCAAACGGCTCAACCAAAAAACCTTAAAAACCCTAAAAACCCTATTTTGCTTTATTGAGATTATTGAGATTGTGTTGGGTTGTTCTCTTGTAGTCTAGGAACAATTTCTGGAATTGACATCTTTGGTGCCATTGCCGGGGAACGAAGTTGAAAACATATTTTTCCCTAGGATACTTATCATTTCACTGGTTTTAAGAGGTCAACTTAAACCAGCAAATCTTAAAGATTACTTCTCACCAGTTTGTCATAGTGGCTACTAAGGGAATTGGAACAAGAAACAGACCTATTTCACCTTTGCATTTGGGTGTTTCAGACCCAGAACAGATACTGAAAACAACTAGAAGAATTAGAAGGTCTCAGTTATCACTAGCCCTATGTAACCCTGATCAATTAGATATTTCAGAAGAAGAAACTTCACCTTGGTTGAAGCCCATAATTCCTGTCAGTAATTTCCAAGTTTTCACTGATCCTCAATCCTTTAAAAAAGAAAAGACAATATCTCTTGGTAAAATTCCTCTATTTCATCTAAAAACTGGTAAAAATCCATTTCAGCCATTCCAGTCAAGTCTTTCCATCACCAAAGTCAGTCAACCTAAAAATGGCAGCCCAAAATCAGCCAATAGATATGATGGACCGAATGGTTGCAGCTAGGTATGCACCTTTAGTTTTTCCTCAACCTTTGAATGCACTTCCTGGAGGTGATTATCAAAAATATTTTCCTAGGTTTAATGGACAAGGTGAAACTACTGCTGAGGAACACTGGGAATCCTTTCTCAGTTATGCTGATAACCAGAATATTGAAGCTAAGGATGTATGGATGAGGATGTTTGTACAAAGCCTTGATGGAGATGTCAGAAAATGGTTTAGGGAGTTACCTGCAAATTCTATCACAATTATAGAGGAGCTTCGGGACCTTTTCATGAGACAATGGGGTGACACTAAGGATCATACTTATTATATAACTGAATTTGGAGCCCTTAGGAGAAAGAAGGATGAAACCATTGCTGATTTTTCGAAAAGATTCAATAAAATGTATGGAAAAATTCTTGCAGAGATAAAACCTTCAGAAACATCTGCAAAACTCACATATGCAAATGCTTTTGATCATGAATTTTCCTTACTTCTAAGAGAAAGAAGGCATGTTTCTTTACTGAACATGTAGGATGCAACATTAGAGGTGGATTCTAATATATTGGCTTCTAATAGATTGAAGAAAGAAATAGCTCAACAGATATATGACAAGAAGGGAAAGAAGGAAGCAGTTCCAGGGGTGTCAACATCTCATTCTGCAGAAGGTAAAATTGAAGAGATGGCTAAGTTAGTTAAGATACTGACTGCAAAATTAAACAAGTTGGAACTAGAAAATAATTCAAACAAACCTGTTTAAGAGGGTGAGAGAAACCCTAACAATCAAAACCAATTCAGAAGACAATTTGTACCTTGTTTCATACCTAGAGAGAGAAGAAACAATGATATACAGCGAGAAAGGAGAGAAACTAAGGATGAAAGAGTACCACCTCCTCTTCAGAATAATGTTGTTTATGAAGAAGAAATTGAAGAAGATGTGTTATTTGAAGATGCAGACCAGGATATGAATTATTTTGGAGAGCATTTAACTGAGGGTTTTGTCACTGAAGAAGAGTTTTTAAATTCAGAATATTATGATGCTGATATGTTTGACACAGAAAATGATTTAAATCATGAAATGATTGTTGTAACTGCTGAGATAAATCAGACTGAGCCAAAGAAAACTTTGAATTTGAGGTTAGGTCCAAAACAAGTAGTTCAAAATCCAAAGAAAAAGATAGTTGTACCTACTAAACAACAATCTAATCCTATGCTGGAGAAAATACAAATTCAGGATAAAAAAAAGAAGAATGTGTAGGTTGAGGAGGTAAACAAAAATGTGCAGAATTTTAATCTTGAAAATGAATTAGGAAAAATAAAGATTCCTATGCCTTTAACTGAATTAATGAAGAATCTTTCTTACAAAGAATCATTTCTTAAAATGATTGGTTCAGTAAACAGTCAGCCACTTTCTGATACAGTGAATCTACAAGAAGAAAATCCTAAAATCTTTATTGGATCAGCTTTGGCTGAAAAGACTGAGAATGAAGTAGGTGCTTCACCTCCATTTTACATTACACTGACTATACATGAACAAATGATACACAACTATCTTTTAGATTCAGGAGCATCACATAACCTAATGCCAAAGGCTGTCATGGAGGCTTTAGGTTTGAGTATAACAAAACCCTACCATGATCTGTATGCTTTT
>LPNX010047566.1:72017-186332 GCA_001517045.1 Pseudotsuga menziesii
TCCCTCCAATTGGAACCAAACCAATTGGCTGCAAGTGGGTGTACAAGAACAAATACAGATCAGATGGCTCACTTGGAAAGCACAAAGCGAGGCTTGTAGCAAAAGGCTATGCACAAAATGAAGGAATTGACTATGAAGAAACGTTTTCTCCTACAACAAAATGGGCTACCATCTGTACCTTACTCTCTTTAGCTGCTCAGAATGGGTGGAAAGTTTATCAGATGGATGTGAAGACTTCTTTCTTGAAAGGAGACTTGAAAGAGAATGTCTTCATGTCTCAGCCAGAAGGCTTTGTTGTGAGAGGAAAAGAACAAAAGGTATGCAAGCTTGTCAAATCCTTGTATGGCCTAAAACAAGCACCTCGCGCATGGTATGAAAAATTAACCAAGCATATTTTGAAGTTAAATTTTGAACACTTTGATCTTGATGATGCAACACTATTTATAAAGAAAGTTGGAAGATCTGTTGTGTATCTTGTGGTGTACGTAGATGATCTTTTGATGACAGGGAACAATGAGAGCTATCATAGCATCCATAAAGAAAGATTTGAAAAATATCTTTGAAATGACAGATATGGGACATCTCCACTATTACTTAGGAATTGAAGTCACTCAACATCCTAAGTACATATTCCTATCTCAGAAAAAATATGTTGGAGAGCTACTAGACAAATTTTGCATGACAGAATGCAACCCTATCTCTACTCCAATGGAACAGAAAATGAAGCTCACATCAAGCGAAGGAAAAGAATTTGAGGATGCGACCAAGTATCGACAACTTGTAGGAAGACTTATCTACCTTATAACAACTAGAGCAGATATTTCTTATGTTGTTGGCATACTTTCAAGGTTCATGCATAAACCTTGTGAAGGACACTGGTCAGCTACAAAAAGAGTTCTAAAATACTTGAAGGGGACTCAAGACATTGGACTCAAGTACTCTAAGGTGGATGAGTTCAAAATTATTGGGTACTCAGACTCAGATTTTGATGGCGATAAGGAGACATGAGTATCAACTTCTGGATACACTATGAGTCTTGGATCAGTAGCTGTCTCATGGAGATCACGCAAACAGTCAGTTCCGACAGATTCAACAACAGAAGCAGAATATGTGGCTGTAGCTGAAGCAACGAAAGAAATAGTATGGCTCAGGAAGATACTTGAAGATTTGCATGAAAAACAAGAGAACTCCACTCCATTATTGATCGACAATACTTCTATAATCAAGCTGGCTAAGAATCCTAGATTCCATGATCGAACCAAACACATCAACACAAAGTATCATTTGATTTGACATCATGTAGAGGCCAAGACAGTCCATCTTTGACATTGTTCCACAAATGATCAAGTTGCAGACATCTTCACCAAAGCGCTTGGATGAGAAAAATTTGAAAGATTCAGAAACATGCTCGGACTTACTAACACCCCTTTGGATTAAGGGGGGGATTGTTGGAATATAATTCGTTGGGATTATATTTTGTAAATAAATAAAGGAAAATGAATAGTTATGTAGGAAGCTGAAAAGGCTGGTCGGAAGGTGAAACTCAACCAGCATATGTAATGTATAAATAAATGATTTTGCAATGGAATAAATGAATTCGGGAGTTATTTTACCTAACACTAACATCCCCCCTTAAGAACAACTTGGGATAGGATTGAAGGATTTACAAAAGTGACACTATTAGGAGAAGGAAGGAGGCATTAGATCCTATCCCCCCTTAAGGACACATTCGTGAACTCCTAACATAGACCGAAGTTTAGAAAACTTCGCTTCTGTAAGAGACTTGGTGAAGATTTCTGCAACCTTATCATCTGTAGGGAAATAAAGAACTTCAATAACACTATCATGAACAAGATTTCTAATGAAGTGCATGTGTAGCTCAATGTGTTTGCTGCGCTGATGTAGAACTGGATCTTTGGCAAGCTTGATGGCACTTTAATTGTCGCACGAAAGTGAAGTAGGCTGCTGCTGCTCAAATCCAAACTATGAAAGGATCTATCGAAGCCATAAAGCTTCCTGGCTGGCATTAACTACGGCTCGATATTCTACTTCTGCTAAAGAAAGAGCAAGATCTTGTTGTTTCTTACAAGCCCAAGTGACAGGTCCAGATCCCAGACTGAAAACATAACTTGCAGTAGACTTTTGATCATCAAGATTGTCGGCCCAATCTGAATCAGTGAAACCAACCAAAAAAGGTTTCCCCCCTATACTGTAATGAATCCCAAACTGAATTGTACCTCGAATATATCGAAGTATTATTTTTTCTACTTTCCAGTGACTTTCATGAGGAGTTTGCATATAACGGGCAACACGACCAACGAAAAAGGAAAGGTCAGGATGGGAATGAGTCAAGTATAAAAGACTACCAACAGGCTGATGAAACAAGGTGGCATCTACTTCAGGGGAAGTACAAGTGGCAGAAAGTTTGACTCCAGACTGGAAGGGAGAAGGAGCTGGTTTACAATCTTCCATGTGTAAGCAATGAAGAAGGTCACAAGCATACTTAGACTGGGAAAGACAGATTCCTTCTTTGGTTTGCAAGACTTGGAGACCAAGAAAATAATGCAAATGTCCTAAGTATGACATTTCAAAATTTTGCTTAAGACTGGATTTCACATGGGTTATAAGGTTAGGGTCACTACCAGTAAGGATAATATCATCAACATAAAGAACAAGTATGATGAGATGGTTTCCTACTTTCTTGGTATAGACATTGGGGTCAGAATGGCAGCTAGAAAAAACAACGTCAAGGAGAAAGCTATCCATTTTGGCATACCAAGCTCTAGGAGCTTGCTTAAGGCCATATAAGGATTTCTTAAGGAGACAAACAAGGCTAGAGTTATTTTGAACATATCCAGGAGGTTGTTCCATGTAAATTTACTCATGTAAATCACCATGTAAGAAGGTAGACTTGACATCCATTTGATGGAATTCCCAACTATGTAAGGCTGCAAGGGAAAGAACAAGGTGGGTGGAGTTCATTTTTGCTACAGGGGAAAAGGTTTCATTGTAGTCAATCCCTTCAACTCGGGAAAAACCTTTGGAAACTAACCTTTCCTTAAGTCTTTCAACACTTCCATCTGATGCATACTTAGTTCTGTAGACCCATTTACATCTGACAAGTTTTCTTCCTTTTGGAAGAGGAACAAGATCCCAAGTATCGTTCGCCATTAAGGAATGATATTCTTCATCCATAGCTGCATCCCAATCTGGATTTCTTGAAGCTTTTGCAAAAGTTTTTGGATCATGATTCTCGGAAACTTGAGCCAAAAGAGAAGAGGCTCGCTGAAACTGAGAACATGTTCGACGTTGATCTCTAGGATCACCGGCAAGATCACCAGCTGCTTCACATGTTGAATGAACCCATCGAGGAAGTATTGGTGCTGGTGCAATTGGAGGAACATGAGCAGGTGGAGGTGGATTTTCATCCTCACTTTCATCATCAGAAACTGGAGTTGGAAACCTGTCAAGGAAGCTGGAAGAAGAATAAGAAGAAGGCACAATCGCCGAATCAGGCTCGCAGGCCAAAGATGGCACACCCGCCAAGTTAGGCTCACAGGCCAAGAGATTTTCATCCAATTTAACATCTCTTCTAATGATTATATCATGAGAATGTGGCTAAAGAAGTATATAACCTTTTACATCTTCAGAATATCCAACAAATATGCACTTTTCACTTTTAGGCTGTAATGCTTTCCATTTTTCATCCGGAATGTGAGTCCATGCTTCACAACCAAACACACGAAAGTGACTTACATTTGGTTTAATTTTACTCCATGCTTCTTCCAATGTTATACCCTGTAAATCTTTAGTGGGTGTGCAATTAACTATGTAATTTGCACAATTTATGGCCTCAGCCCAATATTGAAGACTTAGTCCCTTAGATTGGATCATACAATTAGCCATTTCTTTTAAAGTGCGGTTCTTCCTTTCAGCTACACCATTTTGTTGTGGTGTATATGGAACAGTGTGCTATTGTTGGATTCGTTGTTTAGTGCAAAAAGTAGTGAACTTGTTGTTAACATAGTCTCCTCCATTGTCGGATCTTAACTTAATAATTTGATGACCAGATTGTTTTTCAACAAAAACCTTGTAGGCTAAGAACATGTTAAATACTTCGCTCTTAAGTTTTAGGAAGTAAACCCAAGTGCATCTAGAGTAGTCATCAATGAAAGTTAAGAAATATTTGAAACCAGAAAAGGAAGCAGATGGAAGAGGGCCACACAAGTCACTATGCACAAGCTCCAAGGGAAACGAGGCGTGCCAAGAGGCACGTTTATCAAAACTATCCCGATGATGTTTTCCGAGTACACAACCGGAACAAACACCATCCTTGCAAGATACCAATGGAAAACCAGTCACCATATTGTCTTTACATAGTTGTTGCAATGAGCGATAATTTAAGTGACCAAATCGCTCATGCCAAAGTTTGCTCAAGTTATCACTATGAGCAACAAAAACTGAAGAAAAAGGTGATGACCCAAAGTTGTTAAATTTGTACAACCTGGTAATATCATCAACAGTTCCAGTAGCAAGGATATTTTGAGGATTTTTAAAATTATTGATTACAACTTGGTGAGGTGTAAATGTCACAGTTTTACCTTCACCTGAATGAGTAATTTGATAGACTGATAACAAATTGCAGGAAATTTTTGGAACACATAGTACATCACTGAAATGACCATTTTCTGCTGGAACTGTTCCAGATCCTACAACACTTAGAGATCTATCATCACCAACAAATATTTGTTTGGTGTTACATTCATGCATAGTAGAAAACATGGTTGTAACGTTAGCCATATGATAAGATGCTCCAGAATCAATGAGCCATTCAATTGAAGTGGAAGAAGAAGATGTAATATAAGAGTAACCAGAAGCACAAAGTGCATGTCAATGAGAGTTAGATTCTGAAGACGAATCTAGGCTTATGTGGTGCTTCTTTATTGCTGCTTCCAAGGCTGCCATCTTCTTAAAACACTTAGATTCATCATGATTATATTTCCCACAAAAATTGCAATGACGCTCAGTCTTCTTTCCTTTTTGCTTGGATCCTTTGTTGACTGAGAGAGTTTGGGACCCTTGTTGTTTTGCTTATTATTGCGAAAATTCTGTTTCTTGGGAGGCTTGGAATTTTCTTTCTGTTGGGACAATAAGGCTTTCCCATATGTATCTGCATTGTTAATTATTCTAAGATGAATGAGCTTATATTTCTCTCTAATTAAGGAATAACAAAAGGATTCAAGACCAGACTCTTGATAGCTAGTTGCAGTGAAGGATTCTTTCATGGAGTAGAATGTAGATACAAAAACAGAATATGCAGGTCCAAGTTTGGAAAGAATATGATAAATAAATTGTTTGTCTTCTTTCTTAATCTTGCATTCTGCGCATAAGAGTCTAAGAGTTTTATACTTAGATAAATAGTCTTGAATGCATGAAAAATCATTTGGATTCAAGGAAGCAACTCATTCTCAAGTTGATGACCCCGAATTTCATTGTGTTTACCAAACACAGATTTTAACTTTTCCTAAGCTTTATCAGGTTCATCAATGCCAGATATGTGGAATCGCAAATCAATAGAGATTGACATCCCAATCAATCCACGAGCTTCATCACATCTATTTGCCCATTTAATTTTCTTATCATCATCAGTGGGTTCTGTTTCTTTCCCTGAGGTTATCCTGAAAACTCCCCTACTTTGTAGAACATCTTCCATACGAGATTTCCATGAGAAATAGTTATAACTTGTAAGTATAATATCACAAGGGGAGGCCATACTGTAAAATAATGGCTGAAGGAATAGGATCTAACTATCTGGATGCAAAGAGCTCGAAAAAATATGCGATTTAAAAGAAAACGACACTTAAAACGGATTCTGGATGATGAAGTTATGCTCGATCAAAGAAAATGTTGAAGATGACCCCAATAGTGACGTGGCAGATATTAACTTGACCAACTAAAAAAAAGAAGCCCCCTCTTCCCAAAATCAACTTTTGACAATCATTTTTACAATAAAGTTGCTTTTAAGTGAATCACTTTTGTAGAATAAGTGATGTTCACTTTTACAATAATGTGACTTTTAAATAGTGTGGCAATAAATTAAAAGACTTAAGTGACTCACTTTTATTTTATTTTATTTATGTGAGATGCACTTTTACAATAAAGTAACTTGAAAATAGAAATTGCATGCACTAAAAAGTAGCTTGATAAGACTTGAACTCAAGACTTATCAAGGTGTAAAGAAACTTTGGACCAAGTGAGCTAAGTTTAAAAGGTACATAAAAGTATGGAAAGAGGAAGGAGTTTTTTTTTTTTTTTACTCTTCTCTCTCGTTTTTCGTGCTTGCTTTCTTTTCCTGCAAATCACAAAAAAAAACAAAAAAAAAAACAAAATTTTTTTTTCCACACAATGGGGTTAGATCTTGGTTAGCTTACTCGAAAAGTCTATGTTTTCAAGTTTTTTCGCTGTTTATGATTTGTCATGATCGCACAAGGTGCACGATAAAGAGCATACGTAGCCGAGAAGACAAGAAAAAAAATTTCCCTTATTGTTTATGATTCGCCGTGATCGCGCAAGGTGCACGGAAAAGAGAATACGTAGTCAGGGAAAACAACAGTTCGAGACTAGAACATTAAATATCTAATATTAAACTAATAAAATATGAGAGCTTAAAAAAAACAAATCCGTCACTGTAACATTATACCTTTAGATTTGCCGAAATGGGTGTTTCTGGAGCAAACGAAAATGGTTTTCGGTGAAACAAAAACTATTTCCCAATAGAAATGGTGCTCTGGACGTAATGGAACAGCTCCCATAGGCTAAAAATGCATAGAAAATATAGAACCAGAAACCCTTTCAAGGTTTCAGCAACACCAGTTCTAGATCTTGATCAAAACCGAAAGCAGCTCTTCATAAAAGCTCTGATACCATGTTCGGGTACACAGGGTACTCCCAAAAGACTGAACACCTTTAGATACCGCTTCACACAAACATATCACAGATCGACACATCAATTTTTGTCACGTGGTTAAAACCCTTGAGAGGGAAACAGTCCACGGCCCCAGCCAAATAGCTACTTGGAGCAATTTATTATGCAAAAGAAAGAAAGTTACATGATCTTCTCATAATCGATCAACTAGCCAAGGACCCTCTATGCTATTTAAATAGAGATCATAGACCAATCGGGTGTTAAGCCACGGATCAATGGTAGGTATGATCTAAGAGAAGTTGAACCGTCAGATTACTCTATCTCTAGAACATATCGTGACCGTCGGATTAGAATATTTACAAATGCATACTAAAGAAACACACTTTTACCTAATGGATATATTACACAAGTTGATCTTAACTAACTCCTAAGTTTCTAAATATCCTAACAATTGGTATTCTAAACAGGTAGCTCGCGTGTCATTGCTAGGGTTTTCTTAATTTGGGGTTTTTCTGATGAAATCCTTAATGATAAAATTCGAAGGAAGAATATGATTTTTTTCACCTAATACACTGTAAATGATGAATTATTAACAAATAGATTCAAAGTATTCATCATTTAAAACAGTAAAATTCACAGAACTTGTTGGAGTTCCCTGAACTATGTGATTAGGTCAGACTATTGTGATTTGGCACAAAGGATTTTTGAACTGTGTGTTAGGTCAGACTGTTGTGATTTGAAGATAAATAGACTGTGGGATATCGACAGGTGCTATTAATCCATAATAAATATGAAGAAAAGTGGAAAACAAATAGAGCAGAGCCCACTGACCTAAGATGGGTGGACAATTTTCCAGAATGTGCAGAGTTATTTTCAAATGCAAGATGGTTAACATTTTTCAAAAAGATTGATGGATATCATGCAGAGGTATCTCATAAATTTGCTCAGTGCTTGGATAAAGACATTGTGTCTTTTGATACTTTACAGTTCAAAATAACTAAGGAGTTGATAGCTGAGGCAACAGGCATCTTGAACGAGGGAGAATTATGGTTTAAGAAGGTTCCATTCACCTTCAATGCACAAAAGTACTTGCTTCCAGGTGTGATTGCAAATTGGGGTAAAGGTGTACCAATTCATAAATTCAAACCTGAATGGATTGAGCCCATTAAAGTATTACAAAATTATATTACCTATGAGGGTAGATGTGCTTTTGTTTTCAAATACCACTTTAGATATCTTCAACATCTTAGTGATGAGTCCAAGATGAACTTATCCTTCTTCTTTCTGAAAAGTCTGCAAAAGATGTCATGTAGAGTTAAGGAGAACCAAAATCATACAAAGCAATATATTTTCCATCATGGACTCATCAAGCTTATCATAAACACCGTTTTGCAGAGTAGGGGAAAGACTTGGGAGTATTTCATTTTCTGGTCAGGTTTTCAAAATGATCAAGAGGAATAGTCTCACAGAAGACAAGCTGATAAAGGGCAGACTTTGATTATAAAGCTCAGGAAAAAGGTAAAGGTCAAGGATGAAGACAGGTTAAATTAAAGGAAGTTTTAGACCATGCAAATGAAAACTTTGAATTTAAATAGCAACTTAATGACAATGAGAGCAAGAATTTATAGTCAGATATTAAGGAAGCCAAGCCTGTTGAAAATGTTGTACCTGCAGAGACAATTTTTTATGAAAAAGAGGATATTGAAGTGCAAATACAAAGTCCTATCACAGTTCTATCAGAAGATGAGAAATGACTATTTGATGATGATAAATTTCCTGTTACTGATGCAAATAGGGTTTGTACTAAGAAGGAATTTCACAGCCATGGTGATGAGGTAGCACTGTAACAAAGAAAGAAAATAAAAGTTGTTGATTTTTCCTCAGTTATTCATCAGGGTAAGACTATCAAAATGTTGGGGGAGATTGCTACTGTTTGGAGACCTAAAACCAAGCCTAGAAATAAACTCAGACTAAACATGAAAAAGTTGCTGAATCCTAAATTGAATAAAGAAAGAGTGACAGTGATAGATGATTCTTCATCTGAGGAAAAATTGAATGATGATAAAGATGACAATAAGGGTTAAAGGCCAATTGAATAAAAAAGAGAGTCTGTCCTGACTGATACCAAGATATCTGATATATTTCTGGAGGTACGAAGTCAAATGTTGCAAAAATAGCAAGAAGGTGAAATAAAGAGTTCTTACTCAGAGAATAAGGTGATGGTTGAAGAAAAAGTTCCATGTAAAGCTGAGAGTGAAGAACACCTAGGGTTTCCTGGAACCCCTACATAATTATTGCAAGAAGATGAGGAAATTTATAGGAGATTGAATATTCCATGGCTTCCAAATGAGATGCAAACCACAGCAGAAAATAAAAGCTTTGATTTAGAAAAACAAAATCTTCAGAGAAGTATAAAGCAATACAGGGACCAGATTGAGTATATGTAGGAGGAAAATGATGGGCTGGTTACAGCAAATAGGAAGCTTAGGGAAGATTTGGAAGAAGTAAACAGCCATTATCAGGAGCTAATCACAGTTTCAAGAGAAGCATTGAAAAGTAAAAGGAAAATAGAAAGTCAATTCACAATGTTAAAACAAACCATCCAGGACTTGTAACAACACAATGAAGAGTTAACACGAAATATTGCAGCTATGGAGACAGATCAGTTGAAGGCAAGAAGAAAAGCTCAAGCCCTGGAAGGAATAGCTTTATTGGTTGAAGCAGCTAGGGATTTATGAAAGTTAGTTTTTAGTTAAGATTAAAAGTTATGTTATTTTTTGTAAAAGGTTGTATTGAACTATTCGATAGGTAGCTTTAAAAAACAGTTATAATTTAGTTATCTAACTGATTTTGAAAGCAAGATAAATGTAAGTCTGAAAGAGGACAAGAGGTTCGATTTTTTTTGCTAGAAAGAGGAGGTCATCAAACTTATTTATGAGCTAAGTAAAGACTCTTATGTGTATTTTGAGGACTGAGTTATGAAATATATGCCCTATATGCCCTTCAGTTTATTCTCTGGCTTCATTTATAACTTGTTTTAGTTATTCAGTTGGTAATTTCATTGCTTGTTTAAAGTTTTTATACTTGGAATGCTTTCCATCTGTGGGTGAATCTCATTATTGTTTTTTGTTGGATTATGGTTATTATGTTATGCATCTCAACCCTTCTATACTCATGATTTAGTGTTTATTTGGATTTATGAATGTATGCCCTCTTGTCTTCAAACTGCTCAACCAAAAAACCCTAAAAACCCTATTTTGCTTTATTGAGATTATTGAGATTGTGTTGGCTTGTTCTCTTGTAGTCTGGGAACAATTTCTGGCACTAACACCTCCTATAAATACTACGTTAGACGAATATCACATACTGTTTCACCAAGATCTAGAGCAACAGAATTACCAGATCCCTATGAGTAAATAACCTAAGAAGAAATCCAAACTGAAAACCAACAAAATGGCCCCAAAACAAACCAGAGCCATGAAAGCTAAAGTAAAAGATTTGGAATTCGCCGTAAGTCCAGTAGTGAAATGGTTACGAAACATTAAAAATGTGAAAATGTAGAAAGTTTCAAGGGCATGACACTGGGAAGAAATCAAAACATGGGATTACTAGGGTAAGTCAAGGATGATAGAGGAAGCGAGCAAAGTAAACTAGAGCACCATTATGAATTTTTTGAATGCACCTTTCATGGCAAGTTTTGGAGGAACAAAGGAAAATATTGTCAAATTCATCATCTGTTGATACCACAATGGGAATTTCTACTTCGACAGACTAGTGGAAATATCAGTCGAAACCATTTACAAACTTACTAGGTTGTCCAACAAAGGCGACCCTGTTCCTGTAGGCATCAAAGAAGGATTGGTGTTATAGCTGATTTTACCACACATGGTTGATCACACTTTTATGGCCTTCCCTTTCCCTCTGTAGACTCTTTGGACCCCATGGACTATTTTTGTACCTTTGATATTTCCAAGATCATCCCTAAAAACACTCATTATTTAATGTATGTGACTTTTAATCCCTTTCTTGTGTATATACGCAGATATTATCCTTAAACCTGCATACATCGGGATGTGTGCAAAAGGCCAAATGTTTTTGGCATTTTCCTTGATGTGGATCCAATTCACTTGTCTCTTGGCTTTCGATATGCCTTGAGATCGCTCGGATTTGACCTTCCATTACCCCATTGAAGCACTATATATGGAACCCTTTGGATACATTGAAGAAGAGGAATTGAAGAGCAAGAAATCTATAGTCCATTGTTGCCGTAACTTGCTTATACTTGATTCTACATCCCCAGTATGGTTTCCAATTCTGTTACGGAGAAAATTTCCTATGGCTTGGGGTGTACCACAACAGGCAAAGAGACCCTAGAAATCAATCCCTTCCCAATATGAAAAAGAAATACAACATCTAACACTAAAGGATATCGAAACATACCTTATTATGGATGATTGTAGTAGATCCTCATTGAGCTTTTTCCAATCCCGCTTACGTTAGCAATTTACTCTCAACAACAGTAAACTAGGAAATCATGCTATATAATATAGTGGTACTATTAATATAATATCGACCATTCCTCAGTTGTCTTGATTTTTCATGTCGGCCATTCCCGGTACTATTATTTGTTCATGCACATCTTGTTCGAGTCCTTCCACATTATACAATGTTGCTGAGTACCTCATGTTGGTTGATGAGGGATGCCTTAATTCCCTCCTTCCAATGGATTCCATCCCATTGACTTCAGATCATTTATTATGGGATAGGAGTCTAGAGTCATTTGAGTGCCTTGAGACTTACAATCATCAGTAGTAGGTTCTCTCACCATCGACAGTTTTTGGAATACATCAATGTCCCCTAATCAATGGATTCTTCTAAGTGTTCGACATCAACACATTTATTTGCACTTGTTAAATTGCACTCTAGTACCTTGATTCCCATTTTCATTATCGGTGGGTGATCTCACGTCTGTTAACGTTATACATCAATGACCGGTAATCAGACGATGGACTACTATGTTCGACCTCGACACCTCTATTCACATAGTAGGACATGTACTTGTAGCAGTGTGTGTAGAAGTCTTTCCATATTGGTGGAATTTCATATATGCTACCTCCTTGATGGTGCCAGTGTTCATGAGATTTCAGTTCTCATGACTTGATTCCAGTGTCTGTTAGATATCTTCAGCCATTATGGAGATTTTGATCTGTGGTATATCTTTAGCTTTTATGGAGATCTTGGTCCTTTGTATATCTTCATCATGGAAATTCTGATCTATTGTATATTGTACGTGGCGATGACCACACATGTCACAATTTGTATATCATGCCTATTCATGGCCATTGTACTCTTATGTGTCTGGGACTACTATATGTATTTGCAGTCATGTGCAGAGTTTGATTATTGTATTATACTTTTGGATAGTTTGTTCATCCACCTGGTTCTTCATCACTCCACTTCTGGGATGGATTTATAATGTATTTCAGCCATCATGTTACCCCTCTGATCTCACACATTAGGGGGAATTTGTTATAGCTGATTTTACCACACATGGTTGATCACACTTTTATGGCCTTCCCTGTCCCTCTGCAGACTCTTTGGATCCCATGGAATATTTTTGTACCTTTGATGTTTCCAATATCATCCCTAAAAACACTCATTATTTGTTGTACATGACTTTTAATACCTTTCTCACATATATACGTGGATATTACCCTTAAACCTGTGTACATCGGGATGTGTGCAAAAGGCCAATTTTTTTTGGAGTTTTCCTTGATATGGATCTGAGTCGCTTGTCTCTTGGCCTTCCTTATGCCTCAATATCGCTTGGATTTGACCTTCCATTACCCCATTGAAGCACTATATAAGGAACCCTTTGGATACATTGAAGAAGAGGAATTGAAGAGTAAGAAAACTAGAGTCCATTGTTGTCGTAGCTTGATTATAATTGAGTCTGCATCCCTTTGTCCCTTGGAGCACTTTGTGTTCTTCCCAAGATTTCCTTTCCTTATGAGATTTCTATTGAGAGATGGAGGATTGAGGTGGTGGAGGCCTAGGTGGAGGACTCAGTTTCTCCGGTTCGCAAACGTGCCGACAGAGGTTGCCACTTATGTAATCTCTGATTTGATTAATAGAAATATATTTTCCTGTACAATGATGTACATTTAAATGAATATTAAATCCATGGATGTGTTTAATTGCTTATGTATCATTGATTATATATGCTAGAGTAGGCCTAACACTATATTATATAGCATGATTGCCGTGTTTACTGTTGTTGAGAGTAAATTGCTAACGTAATTGGGATTGGAAAAAGCTCAATGGGAATATACTACAATCGTTCGGAATAAGGTATGTTTCGAGATCCTTTAGTGTTAGATGTTGTATTTCTCTTGCATATTGGGAAGGGATTGATATCTGTGGTTTCTCTATCTATTGTGGTACACCCCAAGCCATAGGAAGTTTTCTCCGTAACAATTGGTCAAAAAAATAATGGGAACACCAACGGGGAAAAATTCAAAGGATTGATAGTTGTCTAGATTAAAGCATCTACACCCAAAATGGTGGCTAAAATCATGTCCATGGGCCTGACTGTCACTGGACGAGGATGTGATTTAAAACTTGACATGTTAGAAGTTGTTGACTGCATAGCAGCATCAAGGAAAATATACTGTTGGGATCAATATGTGGCCGACATGCTCAAATATATCTATGAGAAGTGCCAGGAATCAGGTGCAATAATCAAATTCTCATTAATCTTAATATGGATAACTATGTACCACCTAGGTACTGTCGGGCATAAAGACTTCTTGGAGCCAACCAGGTTTCATATGTGGCACTTTAATCCTTTTTCAATGGCTGGAACCCAACTAGAACAAGAAGAAGGAAAAGTGTTCCTGGAACATTAGTTTCAAAATATTAAAGTCCAAACATCCAGATGGAGAGTGCCTCAAAACATCCGAAGATGTTTGCCTCCTACAGCACATATCCAACTAGAGCTGGAACACACAACAGTATGGCATAAGCAAGGATCTACAACAAAGGAAAAACCACTTGACACTACCCAATAGTCGAGGAGATCTTTACAGAGATAGCCAGGCAGTCCAAAAACCAACATCGCCATACCAGAGGCTGCAAAAGCAAGTAATCAACCCATTATAGAACCATTGACTGACCAGGAGAAGGAGGAATACTATGAATTCAACCTTCATATTAGTACTTTCACTTTGGAAGACATTCCAACAGAAGAGCGAAATCCCCTCCAAATTGAAAATGTACCGACTGAACAACATGCTTTCACACCAATAGAACAAAGAATTATTGTCCCGACTCAACAGTAGGAGAAAGGAGAAGAAAATATAGAGGAAGAAATTCAATCAAACAACCATGAATATGCCATGACAAAGGAAAATTTGAAGAAAATAGCTAAGGAAATATTAACTTCAAGGAAAAAGAAAGGAACTCAGGAAAAAGGAAAGGGGAAGTGCAAACTCATCTTATTAAAGGAGTTAGAACATGAGGAAGAACTACTTGCTACTGCTTTCGACATGCTCGAGGATGCTTCAATGAACAAGGTATCGGTTGAGACCCAATTCAAGTAGTTTGTCGAATCAGGAGAAAAGAAAGGCATGATTAAAAAGGTAAGAACTGCTACCTAGCATGAAATAAATCCTATCAATTTAAATCCAGACTCACCAAGAACTTCTCTGACTAGAATAACACCAGATTCAACCATGGACATATCACCAATTTACAACAAAATTATCCCCAGAACCCTTAAGGAAAAAATTGATAAAGATGTTGAACTTCAACAATTTATCAACAAACTGCCAAATCTACTCCTTAAATCCAAGCAGATCACCACCACCCATAAACTTATTGAGTCAATCTTTGGCCAACAAAATATCACTCCACGAACTGACCAAGTTTCACCACCACCAAAATTTGTGGGCCTTATCAAATCATCATTCATTCGTAACCCCAACTCGACATCCACCGTAGTCACAACCCAAGTTTCATCATTTACACCAAATTTCCAAAACCTTCTAGTTAGTGAGGCAGATAGGGGATTACTTTCCCTCAAAGGTAATAATAAAATAACACCAGATGCAGAAATCGACAACCTCATGGAATATGAAGAAATCGACAACCCTATAGACCTACAGCCAGAAGTCAAAAACCCCAAGCCGACAAGTCATTTTCCAACCACCCCTCTAACTCCAAACCATTCACCATCACTGTCACCACCACCAGCACCAGAGTCTCCTCATAATCCAGAACCACCATCTTCACCACCATTGGAAGCACAAACAACCACAAACCCCATTCAGGAAACCCAGCAAGCTAATCCTACCACAACAGAAGTTCAGTTGATTGAGAATCCACCGACTGAAGAGCATCAAATGCAGCAGCAGCAACCAACATCAGTGTCGTCAGGATCTATATTTGTATGTCATTCCAAACACAATAGAAAAATAAAATATAAGAAGAAAAAAGAGCAACAACAGACACAACAGATACCAATGGTTATTCACCTTCATCAACTAGGGTCGACTACTGCAGTCGACACACCAAAACTTAGAGATGGAGAATTGGATTAGCTATTGGGTGCACTCATGTAGGAAGCTACAACAAGAATGCAAAAACAAAAAGAACAAAGAGACAAAATAAAACAAGAACAAGTTGAATTTCTAATAAAATGCAGGAATTTGACTCACACAGTTGTACCAGAAGCAAATGAAACCGATATCAACAAACCACTAGAGAGAGCTTACTAGTTGCTGGAAGGTGTTGTGTTGAAACTTTAGGTATAGCTACAGACCAAGAAAGAAGAGCCGAAAGAAGAAACATCTGTACTATTAGGACAACAATACACAACATTCTCAGAAGCACACAAAGTACTACAGGAACACCTGGAAGAGTCAGTCACTACAGAAGAAGTATTGCGCAACTGGTATACCCATTATGGTCAAGCATTTCAGAAAGCTTGAGAAACCCGCAAACATATCAAGACATTAGAGAATCAACAGGGTCTTGATGAAGCAATGAGGAGCACAATACAAGAGAAAATTGTATTGGAAACAAAGAAACTAGAGAATCTAGAGAAACAAGCTCATCAGTGGGTAAACCAGGCTCTTTCCAACATCGACAAACTGGACATAATATGTCCACAAATGAAAATACTGATGGACACAATAGATGAAAAAGCCCAATTTTTGGGGCCCGACATGAATAATATTGTAGAACTATCAATTCAGGAGAAAATGGTGGAGTCTCTCTAGCATTACAACCTTGACCATAGACATCCAGACAACTCTCCGTAGTTGGGAAGATTTTCAACACCAATTGGCCATTTCGACAGAAGCCATAGTCAAAATATGTGTACAGAAATGACCATCTATTAGACTGCACAGCCCATGAGGATAGAACAACAGAAAGGAAGATACTTGAGACAGAGTTTTGTACCTCCCATGTTTCTTCGAGACGAAGAAAGATTTTGTTAATGTGGAAGATGTTGGAGGAGCTAGTCAGTAAGCCGACTAGACTAGTTAACTGACTAATCAGAGATTAAGTCGGCCCCCAAAGGTCATGTTAGTTGACCAAACCAGCAAGTAGTTACTCGTAACTGTTTTGTAATAATATATAATATGCTTTTGAGCCAGTTAAGAACTTGGTTCAGTTTTGTATATGTATGGACCCTCATGTGATTCTATAATATAATATGTTATTCTACTATATGTTCTTGTCTCTTGTCTCTATATTATTATATGATTCTATATGTGTATTATTGGTAACCTTATGTGATCCGTGAGAATACAATAGAATCCTGTAAATTTTACAAGGTGCATCGCAAGAGATGCGAGCCAGACGGCTCAAAAGTACCACATAAACGATGCATTATGATTTTCGCAGTGGCATGTCGAATACCTTAATTTTTAAATTACAATATTAACTATAAACCGATGCACATTATAGGACAAACCACGCTATTGACCAGTACGCTAACATGTCCCAAGCACACCATAAACATGTAATAAAAATAACAAAACTAATACGGTGTGCTAACATGTTTTAAGCACACCAACATATGGGAAAATAATTATTTAAAAATTATAAAACGTTTCATAGTGTCTTTGGTGCACAACAATGCACCATTATCTTGGTGGTTTGTTGTGTATCTAACGCACCGTTTAACCACAAAAATTATCAGGTGGATCTATGAAATGTCAACACACTATTAACGATGTGCTTACATGTTCTTGGTGCATCATAAAAGGAAAATTTTAATTTATCATTAGAATAAATCTCTTGATAATGGAGAGAGATATGAAATAGAAGGGGAAGTATATTTTGAAGGATAACTTATTAGTGCTTTAAGTGATTTAAGGAAAGATAAGAAAAATAATCTATTACTCAATGAAAAATTGAAAAGATATAAGGAGAAAGATCAAAACTTCAAAGAGAACAAACCAGCATAGATCCAAATCCTAGGCTCTATCAAGCGTCGAGAGGGATCAAATATCTTGAGGTGCAAAACTCTTCTTTAGTATTTCACTCAAGGAGCTATCATCTTTGGTGTGTCCTATATATAGCGACTGATTTTATTCAAACCAAAAGACACATCTTTTTATTTAAGGGAGGCATATAATTTTATTATTATTAATATCTAATATTATTTATGGCCAACAAATATTATTTATGGCCAACATATAATATTTTTTATTTTATTAGGAATGAACATTACAACATCTCCTCCATACATGGTTTTAAAACCATGTGCACGACCCTCCTAAAACCATGGGTTGTTTAGGAGGCCTTTCACAAGCTCTTAAAACCATTTGCAATACCCTCCTAAACCATGTACAATAAAACCATGGGTTTTTTGGGAGGCCTTGCACATGGTTTTAAAACCATGTGCAAGGACAACATTTTTTTTGTGGAACATTACAACATCTCCCCCATAATGTGTTGTATTTCTGACCAACATTTTTTTTACGGATGATTAAATGTTTAAGTTTTTATTGTTTTGTTAGGTAGGTTGTTTTTGTGGTCAACATTTACTTTGGAAGATATTTAAAATTTTTATTTTGTATTGTGGACATCTCCATCATAATTGGAAATACTATTTATAACCGACATTTACAAGAGTAACGTTGCATAATGTTACAAGATATTCCCCATACTGGGTTGTAGAGTGCCTCTTGGTGCAATTATACAACAATGAAGCAACAAAAAAAAGAATCATTGATTTAAAGATTTAGCTGGAAGAAACAAAATGTTTTGAAGAGATTTTAAGAATGTATTTAAGAGATAAAGGAAGAAAATTGTGAAAGGTTGGAAGATGAAATTTTTTCTCTAAGAAAGGAGATACTGAAAATGACTACTCAATTGAAATATCAACTAAAGTTTGGAAAAAGATCGGAAGTAATAGATGATATCCTCAACAGTCAAAGATCATATTTTGACAAAACTGCAGTTGGATATGATAAGAAAAATAAAAGCTCAAATTTAATGATGCTGGAAGAAACAAAGAATTATGCAACAACCCTCAAAATATATTTCAATAATGAAGAAAACAACAAGAAAAGGGATGATAACAAGAAAAAATATGACTTCCTCCATAAGAACAATAGAAACCAATATTTTTTTCCATCAAGAAGACTCTTCATCACCAGGTATCAAAGTAATTTTCTAGGTTATTATTTTTCATGTATAATTTTGGGCACAAAGTAGTAAACTGCAAAGCTTATGTAAGAGATGATTATACACAAAATAGAAGTACCTAGAGGACTCCAATAATTATTATGTGAACAATAATTTAAGAAATATTCATAGGGATGTTGGCAGAAATTACAATCCTTTTGGTCCTTTGAATTATGACATTGATCAATGTTAGAGATGCAATAAATTTGGGCATAAATCCTATGATTGTAGAAGAAAGATGAGTTATTCTCTACTATATGAAACATAAAATGCTCTTAACATTAATAACAAGGATCATACAAAGGTGTGGAAAAGGAATCCAACAAATAGAGCATAGAATATTGTGAATTAGCCTTGGATGCCCAAAATAATAGAAACCAATGGTACATTGATAGTGGACGCTGCAATCATATGATTATGGATAAGAATAGATTTTCGTGTCTTAAGAAGGATAAATGATCCAGTGCCACTTTTGATGATGATGGCTATATCAAAATCATTGAAAAAGGTACAATCAATATTGGGAGTAGAGATACCAAAGCATAAAATGTTCTACTTGTTGAAAACATGAAACATAATCTATTAAGTGTGAGTCAAATGTGTGAGCAAGGGAAGACTCTTACCTTTAATTCTAAATAATGTAAAATAAGAAAGGAAGGATCAGGAAACTACATCAGCTAAGACTCCAAACAACATATACATCCTAAATGAAATAAAAGGAGAGAAGTGTTGCACAATTAGACAAAAGATGGATATGACATAGAAGGATGGGTCACTTAAACTTTGACAATCGAGTGAATATTAGCAAGGAGAAATAAGTAAGAGATGTTCCTAAGATTTCAAAATCCTCAAGCATTGTTTGTAATTCTTGCTAGCATGGAAAACAAACAAGAATTACATTTAATATAAAGGAACATTTAACAACAAAACCTTTCGAAGTTCTTCATCCTGATATTTGTGGGCCAACAAGAACAAAAATTATGAATGGGGAGTATTATTTTATGTTATTAATTGATAATTATACCAGGATGATTTGTCGGGTTAAAAATGAAGCTCACTTGAATAGCAAGTGTCTAAGATCAGATAATGGAGGTGATTTCACTTCAAATGAGTTTGAGGAATTTTGTGAGCATCATGGGATAAGGAGACAATTTTCGGTTTCTAGGACTCCACAACAAAATGAAGTGGTAGAAAAGAAGAACAATATTGTGCAGGAGATGGATAGAACAATGATAAATGAATTGAATTTATTTGACATATTTTGGATTCAATAAGTTGATATTGTTGTCCATATTCTGAACATAGGACAACTCAAGGTCAACAACAATAAAACACCTTCTGAAATTTGGAATGTAATACCAACAACTATCAAACACTTTCGAGTATTTGGAAGAAAATTATATATAAAAGGAATTGATGAGAAATTTGGAAATTTTGATTTTAGATCTGATAAAGGTGTTTTCTTGCTACTCCTCTAGAAGTAAAGCCTATAAATGCTACAACTTGAGACTAGATAAAATAGATAGTGAATATATGAAAGTAGATGAAACAAAATCTCATGGATAAACAGAAGACACAAACATATCAAATGCCATAGAATAACAACTAGAAGAAGAATTGCAAGAAGAAGATGAACAAGAAGAATTACATCAAGAAGAAAAGACAAATAAAGAAATAATATTGAAAGACAATCTACACAAGGGAACCATCTAGGTATGTTGAAAATAATCGTCTAGATAATTTAATTATTGCTTATAAAGATGCAGGTGTAGAGACAAAAAAAATGACAAGAATCTTTGAAGAATACAACTCTCCCTACTATTTGTTGATGTAATTGTAACTTCGGAATGTATTCATTCGTATTTCTTATGTATTGTAACCCTATGTTTATTCTGGGATGTATTGTAATGTATTTGAGTCATGTCATACCCCGATGTTTATTCCGGGAAGTTTCTATAATGAGAAATTCATGTCAAGTCATTATGGGTAACCCTCCTATTGGTCAAGGGTTAAAGTCCCCACAGTTGTGGGGCCCTTGGGTTATTAGACTATCCTAGTGAAGTCAACTCTAGGTGATTCATTGTAAGTTGGGGCAATAGTCCCCACCATTGTGTTACCCTCCTATTGGTCAGAGGAGGCAAATTCCCCACAAGTGGTGGGGTACTAGGGTTATTAGACACTCCTAGAGATGTCGGCTCTAGTAAGTAATTGTTAAGTGAGGCCGACATGTTGGAGTGCACTTCAACTGAATGGAAGAATATAAATAGAGAGTGAGCCTCTCTATTTATCTCACTTGCAACAAACACACTCACTCATTGGGGCGCATGAGTGAGAGAGGAGAAGCTTTCTCAGTGTGAGAGAGAGAGACTACTGCTGTCGGGAGATCATCTTACTGTTTTCTGGTTTTACCTTTTGTACTAATTCTATCTTTGAGGAAGTTTCAGGGTTTTCTCCTTTATGGTTTCCCCAAGGAAAATTATTTGTGTCTCTTGTCTATTGTGATGTGCTTATGTTTTACTGCTGTGCTTGTTATTCTCTTAGTTAAAAGATCCTAAGATCATAATGCTAGCTTGAATGATGAAAAACTAACACTATCCACAATAGATCCTAAAAGTTTTGGAGAAAACATCAAGGATGAGCATTGGGTTAAGGCCGTCAATGAAGAACTGGATCATATTAAAAATAATCAAACTTGAGAACTTGGTCCTAGACCCAAGAATAAAAATGAAATTGGTACTAAATGGGCCTTTAGAATCAAATTGAATTAAGATGCACAAGTAACCAAAAAAAAGCAAGAGTTTTGTGCAAAGGGTATGCTCAAGTTGAAAGAATCGAATTTGAAGAAATTTTTTCTCTTGTATCTAGAATAGACACAATCATAATGTTCTTGTCTTATGCATGTTCCACAAATATCACGGTATATCAAATGGATGTGAAATCAACCTTTCTAAAATGGAGAATTAGAAGAAGTATTTTACATAGAATAACCAAAAGGGTTTCCACTGTAAAAAAATAAAGACCATGTTTGCAGATTGAAGAAATCTCTATATGGACTAAAATAATCTCCTTATAGATCTTGGTATCAATACTAGACAAGTACTTACATCAACAAGGATTCAGGAAGGGTTATATAGACAACACTATTTATATAAAAGTTGAACATGTAAATATGAATATCATTGAAATGTATGTTGATGACATCATTTTTGGAAGTGATGATGATAGATCAAGCCAAAAATTTTCAAAGGAATTCAAAATGTCTTTTCTTAGAGAGTTGATTTTCTTCCAAGGAATTTAGATATCCCAACAAGATGAAGATATTTTCATTTCCCAAACCAAGTATATAAAAACAAATGTTGAATATGTTCAAAATGGAGGGCTGCAAGCCTATAAGTACCCCTATGATCACTAGTTGCAAGTTGAGTAAAGAGGATGAAGATAAAGAAGTGGATCAAAGACTCTATAGGTAAATGATTGGTAGTCTACTCTATGTAACAATTTCAAGATCAAATGTAATGCAAGCGTTTTAAAGGTTGCAATATTTCAAGATACACCTAAGGAGACTCACGTTCTAACAATAAAAGGAATATTTGGCTATCTTAAAGGAACAATTGATTTTGGGCTATGTTACCCAACATGAAGTGAATTAACTATGAAAGATTATATAGATGCATATTAGGAAGGAAGTATTGATGATAAAAGAAGTACAAGTGGGGCATAATTTTATTTCAACAATTGCTTAGTGGCTTAGTTAAGTAAAATACAATATTTAGTCTCCATGTATACAAGATAGGCATAATACATTGCAGCAACAACGTCATGTTGTTCTCAATTTCTCTAGATTATGCAAACTTTGAAGGATTTCCAAGTAGAGTTCAATCAATCTATTCCAATTTTATGTGATAAAACAAGTGCAATTATTATTTCCAAGCACCCTGTAATGCAATCCAAAACAAATTATATTCCTATCAAATATCATTTTTTGAGAGAACAAGTCACACAAAACAATTTCAAGTTGGACTATGTTGACACCAAGGAACAAATTGCAGACATATTCACAAAACCTCTTTCTAGTGATAACTTTGAGTAATTTGGAGTAATTTCCAATCCTCGTTAATTTGTTTAAACTTCATCAAAGATGGAAGCTATGGGAAAAAAGAAAATATCAGAAAGAATAGTCAAAGGAATTGATAAAATCATATAAGCATTTACATAGGGGGGAAACATAACAAAAAGTGATTAATGTAGAAAATTATCGAACCAACAGTTGGCATGTTGTCAAACTTCGACAAAGTCTAGCACTTCGACTACTTTGATTTCTTTGACAGGTTCAACATCAGCTTCGACAAGTCCAAACCTCGACAAAACTAACTTCACAAAACTTGACAGGTTTTGTGCTCGACATACAACATCTTGACATGCCTTGTCAACATCGACGACTGCCTAACATCAGCATAATGTCTCTATCTTCCAGTCTCCTGCGACGGTTGAACTTTTGAACCGTTAAAACTTGTTTTGTAACTGGACATAATGGGTTGTCACCCAAGCATCTCAACATTCTATATAAACATGTACATTATTGTAACAATCAACCAACCTTCATGGAGAAGAAGTAATAATAGAAATTGGTTCGAATTCTTGCATATTGTATGTGTGCATACTTTTTGTCGATATAGTGTATTTCCTACTTTGCTTGTTCTTTTTCTATACTTCTGCCATAATAGTGCTAAACTCATCCAGTTGATTGTTGTCCCTAGCATGCACCTGGGCATGACCTGGATCATTGGTATCAGAGCTTTATCTTGTTGAGAGCTTAAGTTACATCAGTACTTCCATCAAATTTATTTAACTTATGTCTGTTCAAACACACTTGCAAACTCAACAACACAAGTAAACACTTCCTTTGAATTAAGAAAAGATGGTCGAAGAAGCAAACAATAGACATGAAACTGACGAGACAAAACAACTCATATAAAAATAACTGATTCACCAGCGGACCGAAATGTTCACCCAGTTCAATGAGATTCTCATGTGATTCACTTCGAACTCCAGGGAATCCTCGACATGACCTCACTCTGATAAAATCATCCCCTTCAAAGTGAAAATAAATATGGACATACCGAATATTGAAGGCAAGATTGACATGGAATCTATCGATAATTGGGTACAACAACTAGAATCGTACTACTCCATGAATCAACTCTTGGAAGTGGAAAATATCAACATTACGTCCTTATATATGTCAACTTATGTACATTGCTAGTGGGAAAATTTATCGACAAATATGGAGAAATAAGGAGACCCCATAGACACATGGGTAAAATTTATCAAATATGTCCGAAAGGAGTTCTACCTACCCAAATATATTGAACAACAATATAAGAAGTGGCAACAACTAAGGAAATGGAAAGACCAGTCCGTGCAGAGTTACAATACTGACGAGTTCTATCGAATCATGGCTAGAATTGGCATCCAAGAAGAAGAGAAACTACTTGTACTGAAGTACGTCAACAGCTTATCCTCGTACATTCAACGAGAGATGGGGATTTTGACTGTCAGTATGATTGTAGATGCATTTCAATACACCAGCAAGTGTGAAGCTAAACAACAATAAAAATCACATTTCACAAATAATCTAACAGGCCGAACATCCGACAAAAAGCCACCAACCGACTCCAACAGGTTTAAGCACCATTCTCAGCCGACTCCACCAAATCCTGATCATCACAAGAAGAAATTTTAGAAATACAAGAAGGATTGCAGCAAAAAATATCCTACCACAAAAAGGTGTGATTATCACAATTCAACATGGCATGATACGTCAAAATTCAAATCTTGGATGACATTTTTGGAAAACTTGTTGACATCTGACATGTCCGACATAACCTTGGTAGAATATGATCTAGATGCATCAACCCTCTTGGCTTCTACTTAGACCACTCTAACAACATCGACTATCATCGATGAGGAGAAATGAGAGCTCCTATTCCATACACGGATATGGTTTCAAAAAAATCCATTACATCTGATTGTGGATAATGGTAGCCAGAATAAATTCATTTCGAAATCCATCACCACTCCACATACACAACCTTACAAAATCGGTTGGATGAAGGATGGACAGGAAATAAGAATCAAATTCCAATGCAGAATCACCTACTTCATTAAGCCTTCTGAATATGAAGTACTCTATGATGTGGCACCACTTTCCGTAGCCGACACATTATTTGGGAAAACTTACTTGTGGGATCGACACAGTACATACCTTAGAAAGTGATTGTCAAAATTTAGAATCATTGGTACGACATACTAGAGTGAAAACCCACATCAAAGGTTGCTATGATAACTACCAAAAAAACAAAGAAGCTTATCAATCATGCTTATAAGTTCACATTAATTCTAATAAAGCATTAGCATTCCAGGAAACCTGTATCAATAAGTCGACTCACCGACCAACGCAACTCCCGATAATAGCAACAGATCAACCACATTCTTGAGGAATACCATAACATATTTCGAGATCCAAACAGATTACCTTTGCATTGTCAGGTAAAACACTCCATTTAACTTGTTCCTAGTTCTTCATTACCTAACGCATCTGTTTACAAAAGATCCATTCTCGAGAACGAAGAGATTCATAGAAACATATAGAATTTGATCAACAAAGGTCATATCTGCCCCATCTCCTCTCCTTTTGGAAGTCCAATCGTCCTAGTTCCAAATAAATATGGGACTTGGCACATGTGCATCGACTACTGGGCTCTCAACAAAATTGCAGTAAAGAACAGATACCCTCTTCCAAGTATAGAAGAAATCGTCGACTGTCTAAAAGGTGCTAATTTCTCATTAGAGGAAATTTGGGGTCTAAAATGGGCCTTATAAGAAAACATGCCAACAATAATTTCTTGTGAGTTGTAATTCAAGAACCAATAGAATTCCAATAAAATGAGTCAACCATAATGGTTGAATTGACATATTTGTCATAAAAAAAAACTACTTTTTTTGTTCTTATTTTCGACATATCTCCCTGTTTTTTTACTCAAATTTGGATTGGGAGAGGTTGTTGGATGCAGAATTTGATTCTGCATCCAACGGGTACCCACACTACATACTTTTGATGGACCCCGCTACCCCAAAAACAAGAAATACCTGAAAAATGTGATGATGATGTGATGATGATGTCATCATCACATTTTTTCAGGTATTTCTTGTTTTTGGGGTAGCGGGGTCCATCAAAAGTATGCAATGTGGGTACTCGTTGGATGCAGAATCAAATTCCGCATCCAACAACCTCTCCTGATCGAAATTTGAGTAAAAACATAGGGAGATATGTCAAAAATACGAACACAAAAGGTAGTTTTTTTCTTTTTTCCTCCAAAATTAATAAATATTATTTTTTTATTTTAACCATTATTTTATTATTTTCCTTAGGAGGCCCATTTTAGACCCCAAAATTCCTCTAATGTTTACAAATCTTGACCTTAAGTCAGGATATCATCAAATTCCAATCGATTCCATCGATGTATGAAAATTGACTTTCAATACCAAGGAAGGATTGTTTGAATGGTTAGTCATGCTGTTCAACTTAACTAATGCACAACAACCTTCATGAGATATATGGATGACAATATACAGCCCTTCATCGACAAGCGTGTCATTTCCTATCTGGACGATATCTTGATTTTCAGTCGATCATGGGAAGAATGTATAATACATCTTCGACACTCTCTTGCAACATCAACTCTATCTAAACATGGACAAATGCTCATTTGCGATGACCAAAATCAAATATTTGGGGTATGTAATTGAATCTGCAAGCATTCACGTCAACCCAGAAAAAGTATAGATACTGAAAGATTGGCCCATTCCTCAAAATATTCATGTACTAAGAAGTTTTCTTGGTTTGGAGAATTTCTATTGATGGTTCTGTTGAGGCCTGGAAATTCGTAGGCAACAACAGTAAGGGATTCTCCCTAGTCAACATTCCCAACTAGCCCGTGACTGTTTGGTGTAGGGAATCCATCTGGTTTGCAGTTTGGCTACCGTAGGTCAAGTAACAAAACAAAGGTTTTACCGGTTGCGGCCCGGTCCATCGTGTATGTTTTTGTATTTTTGACTTAATGTATGATATGCACGTGCCTAATTAACAATGCAGGGTGATAAGGATGCAGGGAGGAGTCACAACGTGATGCGCAGGTTCTTACCTCTTGTCTTAGAACTCACAAGCATCTAAATCACATATGCAGCAAGAGAGTAAAACTAACTATCTATCTATCTACCTATCTATCTATCCCCGGGGAGCCAAATTGTAACTTATTTATGAGTAATGTGTATTGTACATTCATTATAAAGAGAAATACAAGAAGAAATTTTAGAAATACAAGAAGGATTGCAGCAAAAAATATCCTACCATTAAAAGGTGTGATTATCACAATTCAACATGGCATGATACGTCAAAATTCAAATCTTGGATGACATTTTTGGAAAACTTGTTGACATCTGACATGTCCGACATAACCTTGGTAGAATCTGATCTAGATGCATCAACCCTCTTGGCTTCTACTTATACCACTCTAACAACATCGACTATCATCGATGAGGAGAAATGAGAGCTCCTGTTCCATACACAGATATGGTTTCAAAAAAATCCATTACATCTGATTGTGGATAACGGTAGCCAGAATAAATTCATTTCGAAATCCATCACCACTCCACATACACAACCTTACAAAATTGGTTGGATGAAGGATGGATAGGAAATAAGAATCAAATTCCAATGCAGAATCACCTACTTCATTAAGCCTTCTGAAGATGAAGTACTCTATGATGTGGCACCACTTTCCGTAGCCGACACATTATTTGGGAAAACTTACTTGTGCGATCGACACGGTACATACCTTAGAAAGTGATTGTCAAAATTCAGAATCATTGGTATGACATACTAGAGTGAAAACCCACATCAAAGGTTGCTATGATAACTACCAAACAAACAAAGAAGCTTATCAATCATGCTTATAAGTTCACATTAATTCTAATAAAGCATTAGCATTCCAGGAAACCTGTATCAATAAGTCGACTCACCGACCAACGCAACTCCCGACAATAGCAACAGATCGACCACATTCTTGAGGAATACCATAACATATTTCGAGATCCAAATAGATTACCTTTGCATTGTCAGGTATACAAGGGCATGATGAAGTGTTCACAAACCTCCCGGTAATGACTATGGTATTTGTGTGCCCATAGTGTCTTATATGCAGAATAAATAGGCATCCTCTCCCTGTCCTAGATACACCTTAGGTCGGGGAAAGGTTGATTGCACAATATACAATCGACGAGTATGGAGCTCATGTAAAATTCATACCTCTTTTGGGACACTCCTCCCAAAGCTGAGGCCATGCAGGCTGGAAGACTGTTTGATACTATGTTGGCCCAGTTGAAAATGGTCCCCTGGGTGGCAACATAAAAAATAATTGGCATCCATTCCAATTTGAAGAACTTGTCATGAGCTCTCCCAAAAATCCTGTTAAGCATTAAAGCTATGAACCTGTATGGGGCCCTTAAGCTTCCTATGTCATACTCTCCTGTAGGCCTGGTTCTGAAATGTTTTCCTGATAACAACATTCTTTTAAGGGTCTCAACAAGGTCCATTCTAATGTTATTTAACCAATCGTCAGACAGAAAAACTTGTGCTTCTGGCAGGTGGTAGGCCAGTGCTACATATCCTGGGCTATAAGCATCATAGCCTTGTTTGTCCGCATTCTCCAGGATCATAGTGGTTACATCTGCCCAGGGCAGAATCCAACCAATCACTTCAGAGCATGGAAAAAGCTCTGGTCTTGTGGCAATGTTCATCAGTGAAGATCTCTCTATGTTTGCGTAAATTCCTTCCTCCTCCAAGCCCATATCAGGCACCTCTCGGTGTGTGATCAACCTGTATATCTCTCCCCACTGGTACTCGGGCTCTACACTAGATATACACTTGGTCTCTTCATAGATGTATTCAGTTTTGGTAATAAATTCCACGTCAGGGTCCTCTTCGACCACAGGGTCCTTCTTTTGTCTCTTCGACATTTTGAGTTCGGAATCTTCCTATTATACATGCAATTTTCATCATTAGGCCCTTTACGACTAAGTTGCAAACATTGAGGCACAATGTGCAGTGTTCAGTTACTTTGTCTATGTTTAACATGACGAAAATTAGTCAAATGAAGCACATGTATGCAAGCTAACACTGTAATCTAATACCAAAACAGTTCTATCAACAAATTTCAAGCGGGAAATAAATCTACATTAACATGAAGAAAACTTCGGCTTTCTATGGGCGCCATGATCATTGCGCTGTGGGGAATGACAGGGGGATTCATGCAAGATGTCGACGGTGTGCCTCAACAAAATAATGCCTATGCAATCTAAGGTCGATATAACTATATGCAGTGATATATCCCCCTCCACCGGCCTGGGTTCAAAACCGGCCGTGAACCGGGTCGCGTGGAACCGCGCAGCGAAATATAGCTGTGGTTTGAGGATGCGGGTAGCATGAAAACAAAAAGGGGGGGAAACCATTCCAAACACCACTAGAAGGCCATGAAAACATTCCCCATCAAAACATCATCACACAGGACAGATTGGTGTAGACAGTGTAACGACCGTCTGCACCAAACCCCCACTCACTGAGCGCAGGGTCGCATAATATAAGGTCGTGGGAAAAAACTACCCTGTGGGTCAAAATGCCCCCCCCCACGGACAGTTACACTACAAAATCCTCAATATATAGGCATGTAACTAACGGGCCAAGGGAAAACGGCCGTGGGAAAAACCCAACCGTAGAAAAAATCAACCAAGAGTTCGAACGGAACGTGATAATGCAACGAGGAGCCTACCTGGAAATGCTGCGTGGTCAGCGGGAAGAAGGGAGGTCAAGCTTCCACAGTTGAGCCAACTAGACGCAGGTACCGACAACGGGGTCCTTGCGAGCTCGAGAGAACAACAGCACACAAGAGCGACAGATCACGATAGTTGGAAATAGTGATAGAATAATCCACACGACCCCTTATATATATGTGTACAAACATAAGCGGAGGGAAAAAAATATCGGATGGCGGAAAACTATGGATCGGAGGACGTAAAGATAATTCCTTCCACAACGTCGGGTGGCCAAACCACTAATCTGTCCGCGGGGATAACCGGGACACAAATAACGCGTCGGAGCTTTAAAACATCACAGCGATAGCGGAACGGAAGCCGCAATGGTGGAGATATAAAGGATATCACCGTACGCGATGGGAAAAATCTTGATCAGAGAAAAAACGACTAAACGACCGAAAGGATAATGCTTTCAGTAGCCGCAACGACGGAATCCCGAGACTTAAGGGGCAGCGAAAACAACAACGCGAGGTCTGAAAAGTCAAAGCGATGATCGGAAGACTTAGCAATCTGCCATCCGCAACTGCGGAGAATGAAGTAACAAATCGTTCCGATGTAAAATGAAAGACCAGCCGATTAAAACAAACGCATCGAAGAAAAATAACGAAGGTAAAGCTGATTACTCTTCCGCAACGGCGGGAGCACCAACAAAAATATTCTGATTGAAAAAATCGAGAACACTTTCGAAGGTAATGATAAATAAAAAACAAGCAGTGGATCGTTTCAAGAATTAGGAAAAAACCTTTGTGAAGAATCATTAAGCCAAATCAAAGAAGCAAATCAAACTAATATAAGCAAAAGGAGGGTCCTGAAATTTTTAAATTTTGGGAAAATGTTGCAGCTGCAACAATTGGCGACTACCTGGTGAACCCCAGCTTTCTAACTTAACTCCTCCCCGTTAAAAGACAATCTAGCTCAAAGTTGAAATCTTCTAGATGTTGGTATTCCTAATCTGGCCAACCCATACATTTAAATCATTGAGAAGCAGTTCATTCATTGGGAAAAGGTAACATCAGAAATGTTTGCAAGTCTGAATAACTCTTTTGAGGCCTAATAAGTGAGATTTATTTTACCCGTCCTTAGGTAGTTTCTAGCTTTGACACCACAGGATTGTAACAGATAGTAAACAGCATTATCCTTTTGTTCCTTATTCCCATGCCAATTGCACTTTTGTGCCATTTGAACTTTAGTTATTTTGAGTCCTCCATCTGCCTTTCTTTCTGAATTTTATTCAGGCTCCTCTATCCATAGTGTCCTTTTGTGTGAGAGAAGAATTTATTTTTCATCTCACGGATGGAGAGGAACTTTTGGCAATTTGAAATTCATGCTTTTGATACTTTGCTTTGATATGTACGGTTTATTTAAGGAGTTTTGACTCTTGATAGCTTTTAGCTTTTCTGAAATCATGGCATGGGATCATTTATATATGATATATTGTTTACCTTGCTTCCTTTCCGTGGGTCCTTTGCTGTCACTTCCTTGGACATTTTAGATGTGAAATGGATGGAGCCTCGAAATAGTATTCCACACCTCTAAATTCTGAGTTACTTACAGGGGTTAAGTAGAACTTCAATGAATACATGGCCAATTAAGAACACTGCTACTAAAAGACATTATATGTTTCAAAGCATAGTATTTTGCTCAATATTTTAGTTAATTAAGAACCCTGATGTTTCCATTGCAACCAAAAGGCCTCTTTATTCAAAATAAAAAGAACTAGTAACAAAGCATTAAACTAAAAGAAAAACAATAGCAAAGCAATAAATCAAAAGAAAACAGCATCAAAGCATTAAAGAAACACATCAATTTATTTATGTACAAAGCAAAAGAAAAAAAATGTGTGCCCGCCCTTAAAAATATTTAATCCAACAAGTTAGAGGGCTAGGCTGTAGTGTAAGCCAAAATCTATCCATGGTCTAAGTGTACCATTTTTTTTTGAAATCGAACCCATGTCTACTAGTCTACAGTCATCTTTATCAACCTGAGGAAATTGAAGGAGCTCAGGCTGATTGTTAATTATAGAACTGGCCTTTTTTGAGGTATGATGTCTTAGCTTAAGCTCGGTTAGATAATTTCCCAGGACAGAATTAGCAGATTCATTACCTTCTCCCAGCTTAGTAACAGTATGCTTCATGTAAGGTTCCCTCAAAATTTTGATCCGATTAGGGGTACCCTTGAGAGGTAACCATAAATGAGACCAGTCTGAAGCGAAATAACCATTTAATCTGGTAGACCAATCTCGGTTCAGAATAAGCCCATACCCATCTGGTATGTCAGCCACCATAATGTCAATAAATTGACATATCGTGTTATTTGCAGAAAAGCGAATGAGAACATTTTTCATTTCTCCCACTACTTTGACACCTGTGCTATCTAATTGCACTACTTCCCAGGTTGTGGACTCTGGCTGTCCATTAATATTTTTGCAAACCTCAAGTGGCATAACATTCACCGATGATCCAGAATCTACCAAGCAATTATGCACATTATGATTCAGCATTTCTAGGGTCAAAGAAAAGGTGGGGTTTCAGCTTTTTCTTCCCAACCTGGCTCTATGTCTTCTTCTCCTGGTTGGTTTTGAGTGGGTATATATTTTTTAAGTTCCTCAATCTCTTCAGTGTTTCCTTCATTAACACCTGCCTGTTCTTCCACAAGTTTGACAGGCTCGCTGATTGGCTCTGTTTCCTGGTTGACAGTAGTGACTTTAGGTGTTTTATCTTTAACATTCACATCTACCTGTCTCTTGACATTCTCTTGCAATTTTTTAATCTTCAAAATTATTGCATTGTCTTTAATTGTTAGGTCCGAATCTTTTGTTGCTGTTGGTGTGAATTCAGATTTGAGAGTGTTCTCTTTTGTGTTGAAAAGTGAGACACCATCCCATAAAAACATGTTATCATTATCTTGTTTCTCTATGGTCTAGTTTTTTTCTTCTCCTTTACCACTGTCTTTAGTCAATTTAGAGTCCAGCAGCTTATTCATCACCAATGTCATCGAATTTAACCATTGGGGACACTTCTTTTCAGAATGAGGTTGTTGGTGGAAAGTGCAGAAATTATCCCCCCCTACCTCTGTTATATTCACTGATGCTGAATTTGGTGGAGGGATCTTCAATTGGTTGATGTCTGCTCTTTTTTGGTAGTAAGGTTTGTAAGTTTTTTGAACTTCCCTTTCTTTCTCCAGATCTATTATTCGGTTGGATAATTTCTGAATCATTTTCAGCATTCCCTCAAAATCATGTGATTGTTCCTCTTTAAGTTTAGGCATCAGTGAGGCTCTTCTCCCAATAGTTTTTTCCTCAGGTTGCTTGGGATAGTCTTCTATACTTTCCTTTTCAGCCTCTACCCTTTCTGCTTCTTCATAAGTTTCTGCCAACGTAGGTCTGGATTTCATTTTGGCAAACATTGCCAACTCAGGTCCTAGGGCTGAGGTATAATATTCAATTAAGACTTTTTCTGAGGGTCTGTCAGTTTTAGAAAAGTTCTTTAAGTATGATGAAAACCTTTGAGTAAAATGATGCACCTTCTCATCCTTCTCTTTTTTGAACAAACCAAGACCTTTCATTAGTGAAGCATGTGTCTTTTGGGCTGCGTATTTACTTCTGAAAATCCTTTCGAAGGTGTCCCAATCAGGAATAGAGTTTGCAGGCAAACTGAAATACTAGGATGCTGCTGCTCCTTTAAGGGTATATGGGAACAATATACAGACAACATTCTCGTACTCCCCAGCCCTTAGCCCTTCTATTGATAAATAGAAACTTTGCAAGTGGTCTTCTATAACAATATTCTCATCGGGATCAAACTTAGGCAACAGCTTATCAAAAGCTTGAGGTAGGTTGTGCAAAGGAGGTGTGAGGTTCAAAGGTGATCTAGCTCTCCAAGCCGGAAGAGGGTTGGGCTGATTCACATTTATACCATCCATGAGCAAAGGTGAACAAACAGGAGTCTGAGTAAAAACACCGTAAGATGAAACTGGTCTTACTTGCTCCAAAGATAGAACCAAAACCTGTAAGGACTTGGGTTAGGTCAAAAGCTTTCAAATATCTGCTGGTGGGGTAATCTTGGGAAAATAGGTTTCCATGGCCAGCCATACACTGGCAGCCCTCCTTCTAGCGCCAGAAACTGTTGAGGCCTGGAAATTGGCAGGCAACAACAGCAAGGGATTCTCCCCAGTCAACATTCCCAACTAGCCCGTGACTATTTGGTGTAGGGAATCTGTCTGGTTTGTGGTCCGACTACCGTAGGTCAAGTAACAAAACAAAGGTTTTACCGGTTGCAGCCTGGTCCATTGTGTATGTTTTTGTATTTTTGACTTAATGTATGATATGCACGTGCCTAATTAACAATGTAGGGTGATAAGGATGTAGGGAGGAGTCACAACATGATGCGCAGGTTCTTACCTCTCGTCTTAGAACTCACAAGCATCTAAATCACATATGCAGCAAGAGAGTAAAACTAACTATCTATCTATCTACCTATCTATCTATCCCCGGGGAGCCAAATTGTAACTTATTTATGAGTAATGTGTATTGTACATGCATTATAAAGAGAAAATACAGATAGTTGATATTCCTTCCTACAACACATGAACGATTAAAGATATTTAGACAATCAGATAGCCAATTGTTTATGAACAGCATACATTACTCATGGTGGTAATTTCACAGAATAAACCAGAAATCATTCAACAAGAACATAGGCTCTAAGAGTTAGAACGATCTCACAGTTAATGGACAAAAACTGGAAAAACGAAATAGTTCATCTTTCCACAATCCACAACATAACATTTGAAAGTCCCACCAATCCTTCTCCGACAAGAAAACAATAATTCTTTATTGCAAAAAGTAGTTCTTCTTACAATATCGGTTTACATGTCTAACTGGGAAAAAGCCCCTTCTTCCTCTAAGTCTTCTATATTTATACAAAAAGATGAGACTGTTGGGTTGCCCACAAATAACCCTTGGGCTTCCCAACTTTTCGCCTCCCAAAACTTTCCTCAAATGTTTATAAAATCGTTACATATTACAAAAGTGAATGATTATTCACGAGGAGGGCCCGGCTTGAGTATTTATGAATTTCTTCCACGCCAAAGCCTCAGAGGCGATGCCTTCAAACGCACAAGGTTCCAAAAATTGAATGTTTATTTCTAAATTCGTGGCTTGATTCTTGATGGCCTCAATTCTGGCCGCACTCAAACGAAGTTGATCCTCCAAAAGCTGCACACTGATGGCGGAATGATCTACTTCACTCCTTAAGACCTCGTGGTCGAGGGCCTTAATGTGCTGTATTTTTTCTTCTTCCTCTTGATACCTCTTCTGTAAAATCTCCACAAATGAGTTGTGGTCTGGAAAAACCTCTAGCCTCTACTCAGCTTCTACTTGGCACCGGTTATATGTAATCAGGAGCCTTCTGAAGAATTCTGAGCATGCTCCTTTTGTCTTCCTAACAGCCTTTTTGAAATCTTCTGTTGTGTTTATAGCGAACTCTAATAAGTCGTAATCCTGCTGAAGGGCCGGTTGATCTTTTGAGGGAAGCTCTGCAGGAGTTTCTTCATTATTTTCCAACCTTGTCATTCTTGCTGTCAGGAATTCCATGACATCCTGAGATCTATCAACAAAATAAGAGGAAGTCTCTAGAATTTCCTCTAATCGGCCATCTATTTGCAAAACTTTACATCTCTCTTCTTCTATGGCGGTTTGCAGCTGAAGCATCCTGGCATTTTGTGCCAGCACATGCTCCTTGAAGGGTTGGAGGTAAACCTGCTACTCTCTTGCTTCTTCTAGAGCAGTTGTTAAAGAAGAAATCTGCTCTTGAAGCTTCAACTCTTGTTCTTGAGCTTGCTTCTCACTTGCCTCCAAAGTGGTATTTTGCAGCTCTAAGCCTTCTATCCTTCCCAGTAGCTGTTCCTTCTCCACCCTAAGCTCTTGATACTCTTGATGCACTCTCTCCAGGCACTCCTGTGTAGTTTCCCTAACTTGTCTCTCCATTTGGAGGAGCTGCAGTTCATCCTTTGAAGACCTTATCTCTTTTTTCATGTCCTCATATTTCCTCTTCAACTTATTGCTTTCCTCTCTCTCCTTTCTCAATGTGTCTTTCAGTTGAGCAGAGGACTTCTTGGATTGCTCCAAGTCTGTCATAATCTTGTCCACATTATCTTCCGAACCGTGAATCAGTGCAGCTCCAGCTCTAATGGTGAATCTTGGATCTCGGTCTGTTCCAAATACAACGGGTGTATCTGTTATCATTTTCACGGGCAGACCTCCTGTTTCAACCTTCCTTTACGTTCTCTTCACTGTCCTCTTTGTCTCCTTATCATAGAAAATAGTGTTAAAATCAGGTATTTCTTCCCCTTTCTTCTGTTCAAAGGGGACCAGCTTCGGTGTAGGGACCACAGACTATCCAGGTGTGCTAGCAGTCGGTACTTCTGGGTCCTAAACCTCGGGGTTCTCCATGTCCTGGGTTTATCCTCCAGCTGTGTCAGAGGCTGACTGTTCTCTCTCTGTCTGCGTCAGCTCTAGCCTCTCTGCTTCTTGCTTCTGTAGCTCCTCATCAAGCTTCTTCTTCTTTTCTTCTTCTTCATTCCTTGCATCTTCCTCTGCTTTTCTAGCTGCCTCTTGCGCAGCTTTTCTTTTCTCTTCCTCTTTGCCCTGCAGGCACCCTGCAGCTTCTTGGGCTAGCCTTTGGGATTCCTCATTTTGTTTCCTTGCTTCCTCATAAGCTTTTGCTTGTTCATCCTGCCCCTTCCCACCTTTTGTGGTTATCTTCTTCTTGAACCTTCTCCTCAAGGCTGTCATGTTCAAAGCACTGCGGAAGACAAATTATTCTCTATCCCAATGGTGGGTGTATTCGAAATGGACATTATTTTTCTTTGCAGTGTTCAGCCACTTTGCTGTGAGAATCATTTATATGGAAGGGAATCTCACCAAAATGAAACCTTTCAAACTCTTCTACAAACTCATCTACTTTCTTCACCCTGGTAAACCTATAAATTCCTAACTTGAAAGGCAAAGGGGGATAGGTGGCCTTCTTATGTTCAAACAAAAATCTTCCTATGCCATCCATGAAGACTTGCCTAACCGCCTCTTTATGAATGATGTAGTCTGTGGCGTATTTGGGTAGCAAGGAGGGTGCTATGGAGCCTCCAAACATTCTGAAGTAGAGGCCATCTTCAATGAGGTAGTAATCTGCATATTCTTCAATGACCTGCAATGCCTCTTCTGACATGCAGTTGCATTCCTTCAGAAAAATGAGAGTATACAAGGGCATGATGAAGTGTTCACAAACCTCCCGGTAATGACTATGGTATTTGTGTTCCCATAGCGGCTTATATGCAGTATAAACAGGCATCCTCTCCCTGTCCCAGATACACCTTAGGCCGGGGAAAGATTGATTGCATAATATACAATCGACGAGTATGGAACTCATGTAAAATTCAGACCTCTTTTGGGACACTCCTCCCAAAGCTGAGGCCATGCAGGCTGAAAGAATGTTTGATACTATGTTGGCCCAGTTGAAAATGGTCCCCTAGGTGGCAACATAAAAAATAATTGGCATCTATTCCAATTTGAAGAACCTGCCATGAGCTCTCCCAAAAATCCTGTTAAGCATTAAAGCTATGAACCTGTACGGGGCCCTTAACCTTGCTGTGTCATTCTCTCCTATAGGCCTGGTTCTAAAATGTTTTCCTGATAACAACATTCTTTTAAGGGTCTCAACAAGGTCCATTCTAATGTTATTTAACCAATAGTCAGACAGAAAAACTTGTGCTTCTGGCAGGTGGTAGGCCAGTGCTACATATCCTGGGCTATAAGCAGCATAGCCTTGTTTGTCCACATTCTCCAGGATCATAGTGGTTACATCTAGTCGGGGAAAAATCCAACCAATCACTTCAGAGCATGGGAAAAGCTCTGGTCTTGTGGAAATATTCATCAGTGAAGATCTCTCTATGTTAGCATAAATGCCTTCCTCCTCCAAGCCCATATCAGGCACCTCTTGGCGCGTGATCAACCTGTATATCTCTCCCCACTGGTACTCGGGCTCTACACCAGATATACACTTGGTGTCTTCATAGATATATTCGGTTTTGGTAATAACTTCCATGTAAGGGTCCTATTCGACCACAGGGGCCTTCTTCTTTTGTCTCTTCGACATTTTGGGTTTGGAATCTTCCTGTTATACATGCAATTTTCATCATTAGGCCCTTTACGGCTAAGTTGCAAACATTGAGGCACAATGTGCAGTGTTCAGTTACTTTGTCTATGTTTAACATGATGAAAATTAGTCAAATGAAGCACATATATGCAAGCTAACACTGCAGTCTAATACCAAAATAGTTCTATCAACAAATTTCGAGCGGGAAATAAATCTACATTAACATGAAGAAAACTTCGGCTTTCTGCGGGCGCCATGATCATCGCGCTATGGGGAATGACAGGGGGATTCATGCAAGCTGTCGATGGTGTTCCTCAACAAAATACCGCCTATGCAATCTAAGGTCGATATAACTATATGAAGTGATATATCCCCCTCCACCGACCTGGGTTCAAAACCAGCCGTGAAACGGGTCACGTGGAACCGCGCGGCAAAATACAGCCGTGGTTTGAGGACATGGGTAGCACGAAAAAAAAAAGGGGGGGAAACAATTCCAAACACCACCAAAATGCCATGAAAACCTTCCCCATCAAAACATCATCACACAGAGCAGATTGGTGCAGATAGCGTAACGACCGTCTGCACCAAACCCCCACTAACTAAGCGCAGGGTCGCATAATATAAGGCCGTGGGAAAAAACTACCCCGTGGGTCAAAAATCCCCCCTCCCCACGTACAGTTACGCTACAAAATCCTCGATATATAGACATGTAACTAACGGGCCAAGGGAAAACAGTCATGGGAAAAACCCAACCGTAGAAAAAATCAACCAAGAGTTCGAACGGAACGTGATAATGCAACGAGGAGCCTACCTGGAAACGCTCCGTGGACGGTGGGAAGAAGGGTAGTCAAGCTTCCACAGTTAAGCCACCTAGACGCAGGTACCGACAATGGGGTCCTTGCGAGCTCGAGAGAACGACAGCACACAAGAGCGACAGATCACGACAGTTGGAAATAGTGATAGAATAATCCACATGACCACTTATATATATGTGTACAAACATAAGTGGAGGGCAAAAAATATCGGACGGTGGAAAACTATGGATCGGAGGATGTAAAGATAATTCCTTCCACAATGTCGGGTGGCCAAACCACTAATCTATCCGCGGGGATAACCGGGAGACAAATAACGCGTCGGAGCTTTAAAACATCGGAGTGATAGCGGAACGGGAGACGCAACGGTAGAGATATAAAGGATATCATCGTCCGCGATGGGAAAAATCTTGATTGGAGAAAAAATGACTAAACGACCGGAAGGATAATGCTTTCAGCAGCCGCAATGGTGGAAGCCCGAGACTTAAGGGGCAACGAAAACAACAACGCGAGGTCTGAAAAGTCAAAGTGATGATCGGAAGACTTAGCAATCTGCCATCCGCAACTGAGGAGAATGAAGTAACAAATTGTTCCGATGTTAAATGAATGACCAGCCGATTAAAACAAATGCATCGGAGAAAAATAACGAAGGTAAAGCTGATTACTCTTCCGCAACAGCGGGAGCGCCAGCAAAAATCTTCTGATTGAAAAACTCAAGAACACTTTCGAAGGTAATTATAAATAAAAAATAAGAAGTGGATCGTTTCAAGCATTAGGAAAAAACATTTGTGAAGAATCATTAATCCAAATCAAAGAATCAAATCAAACTAATATAAGCAAAAGGAGGGTCCTGAAATTTTTTAATTTTGGGAAAATGTTGCAGCTGCAACAGGCTTATATTTGGATTCAGTCAAATCACATGGCCTTTGAATCAATTGACTATAGGAAATGATAAAGTTGTCTTCAAATGGAAACTGACACAACAGCAAGCTTTTGAACAACTCAAAAACAAGACTTTTACTATGCTCTCGGTGCATTGATCACTCTGTCGGGTCACCTAGTCGTGTTTCATTCTGTAGTATGGAGTTCTACCCTACTACGTGCAAAAGTACCTACCCTAGATCATCCAGATCAAAAGGTAGAGATCAACAATAATAATGTGAAAAAAGAACAACAATAATAATATTTTTTAGGTTTTTCAAATATATTCTACTAACTAACAAACATAAAAGAAATCATACCTTTTTCTGTAATGTGGTCCATCGTAGCCATTTGAGGAAATGGTCCTGTAGCTCCATGGTTTGGGTCTCTAGTCTCTTCCATGTTTGGTTTTAAAATGGGGGAATGGATCCAACTGGGTATGGAGTGAACTCAACATACACCATGGGAATGGTATGGCAAGATAGGAGAATGATGACATAAAAGTATGCTTTTGGAATGTGACAAAACGTGTGGCTAAAATTTGTTTTGGGGAGACCTTCACTCTGTATTTATAGGATGGTCCAAGGGTTTTTTACCCATGGTATTTATCTATGGATTTTGACCCATTCTCATTTTTAGGTTTTTCTGGCCCCTTTTGGAAAGAGTGGGGATAAATCACAATAAATGCTCACCTTCCCTTCATTTATGGGGAAGGAATAATAATGTTTTGAACCATATTTAGTGGAAATGTAGATGTGAAGGTTAAAATGGAGGAAATAATGGAGGGAATATGATGTCTGACTATGGTTTAGACCATCAAGATCTAGGGTGAACATTTTTTGGTGTTAACACATTACGAAACTTTCATAGACACTGTTAGAAGGTATTTGATGTGTGAAAAAGAACTGTATGCCATTGTGCAATATCTTAGGCAATGGAGATACTACATTCTTGGAAAGGAAATGGTCATCCTCACTGACCACAAGCCTCTATAGTTCACTCCGTCCTATTCGAAACTACAAACAACTTGACAAATTAAGTGGATTAAATTCTTGCAACAATTTTAGTTGGTAATTAAGTATCAAAAAGGAAAATCCAATGCCACAGCCGATTGGATCAGTTGACCACCGATTACTCTACTTTCTATAGTGATGAGTATGAAGGGTTATGACAACACTACTTGGACACAATTGTATTCGGTAGACTGTGACTTCTGTACAGTTTATTGACAACTTCAGGCTGACACGCTGTCTACTACTGACTATTTCCTGAAGGACACCTTTCTATACAATCTTGGACAAATTTGTGTACTAACCGGTGAGCACCGACAGAAGCTCATGTGAGACACGCACTAAAGCAAGACTGCAGGACATTTTGGAGTCGCAAAAACACTTGTTTTTCTCCAAAAGTATTTTTACTATCCTTCACTTAAATATGACATCAACAAGTACATTCAATTGTGTGTAGTTTGTGCCATTGCTAAACCGCTGAATCGATGACAAGGATTGTACACACCCCTACCAGTTCCTAGTCGACCATGGGAATCTATTTCTATGGATTAATTGACGGGATATCCTACTACCAAACATCAGAATGATGCAATCTTAGTAGTAGTCGATAGGTTTCCCAGGATGGATATACTTATACCATGCAAGAATACTACGACAACACATAAGACTGCTCATCTCTTCTTCGAACATGTTTGGAAGCATTACGGCCTCCAAAGGACCATTATTTCTGACATAGATGCTATATTTGTTAGTACCTTTTGAAAAAATCTCTAAAAATAGCTCGACACGAGACTTCCTTTGCCGACGGCCTTCCATCCGCATATAGATGGACGGATGGAATTTGTAAATCTCTTGGTAGTATAACTGCTTCATATGTACAACCACAAGCATCGTTGAACATGGGATGACAACCTTCCATACATACAACACATCTACAATCATGCTCAACATAGTTCTATGGGAAAGAGTCCAATTTAGATCTATTATGGATTTCAACCCTCAGTTCCTATCGACTTGATCAGTTCCTCGACACAGTCGAATGACACTGACTTCGAAGGACGAGAAGTTGAGAAAGCATTAAAGTTTAAAGATCAAATATACAACATCTAGAAGCAAGCACAGGAAAAGTTTCAACGACATAATGAAAAAGTGATGCCATGTAGGATTAATAGGTCAAGTCAACACGCTTTTCCTCCCTTTTCAGCATTAACCATTGCTGAGTTGTTTTTTGCATTCTAAAGCAGATCTCAGATCCTTTATGAATCCTTGTTCATAAATAATTCCATGCACGTTGGGTCATGTTAACTTCCTAACAATTTAAATAGTGGAATGACCTTACCATCGTCAGAGCAGGGTCCCCACCAAATCAATCATGGACTTCAAATTATATGAAGTGAATTTCATAAAATTTCATGCGTACATAATATTTCTTCGACCGTGCAACTCCTCTAAGAGAAATTAATGTCTGTCGTCAAATATTATTCAATATTGATCTCATTCGTTGATCTCAACGATCATTTTCGAACTTTAAAATACTAAACAACTCCTTCCACACTTTTCCACCTTTCCGGTTAGGGTTGTGAAACTCAGATCGTCGACTTCAAAAATTGAGTTTCCGCACTTTACTCTTCTGCACTAGAGTTCAGATATCAAAAATATAAACTTCTCTTTATCATTTTCCTTGTTCTTCCGCTCTCCACCTTCCGACTTCTGCACTTCGGAACAAGAAATATTTAATTGGAGTATCTTGGGATCAAGTCCTATTTGCGGAATTAAAACTCAACCATGGATCTATCCAAGATGTATGTTCACTCCATAATATTCATTGAATTGATCACTAAAAGGATCAATTTCCTCTACAATTTGGAGGTTATGGAAACACGAAGCCACATAACTTATACACAGAGTTGTATGGAGTGAACTTACATTAAACATGAAATGAATTCATACTTCCATAGAGCCGTATCAAGCCATGAAATCAATAAAGCATATGCAGAGCCTAATTCTTTGTTCTTCATTCAATTTATTAGAAGTTCAATTACATACAGAGACTCTACTTATTCACTCCTTGCTCACTCTCCTATGCATGCACAACCCTCTCATATCTGATCTATTACATTCACTCTGTTTTATAACACTCAACAAACCTGTCAAACCCGAATAGCTTGGATATGGAAACCTAATAAAAGTAAATCCTATCAACAAAGACCAATCCTTAAATAATTCCACGCAGGGTTCAAGGAGAACAATGGAAAATTGCCACTTATTACAAAATAAGCTAACCCTATCTATCTAACATTGAACTCAATTCTTCTAGAAGTGATTACATGGAAGGTTGGCTCATCAGTCAATGAAAACCGAGATGGATGCTCCTGCATCATACTCATGGGGAAGAAAATAATTATTCATTAAGTCTTTAGGGTGTACATTGTACTTGGAAATTTCTTGTTCTGTCATTCAGATTACATATTGAGTAGGTTGATTCTTCTGTTTGACTAAGTACTGAAAGAAGGCTTTGTTCTTAGTCTTCCTTAGGATTCTCTTGTCAAGGATGGCTTCAATCCGAGGTTGTTATTTATGTGGAACTTTTACTTTCCAATCTATAGCTGAATCATCTCTATTTGAATTTATACCATCTATATGGATACCTGCATATTTAAAAGGATACAATTATGAAACATTAAAAATTGGTGAAATCTGAAGGTCAGAAGGAAGCTCAATCTCATAATAATTTGCATAAAATTTCCTTAAAAATTTACAAGGTGCAATATTTTTAAGCTTTAATTGATTATAAGTTCCTTTAGGGAACCTTTCCTTTTTAAGCCTAGGCCATCACTAAATACCCAACCTGAAAATTTACTTCGATTCTCTTCAAGTCTGCTCTCTGTTTATATTTTTCTACACTTTCTTGTAATCTCTTCTTGATATTCTCCTGCAACTCATGCATAAACCTCTTGGATGCATCCCATAGAAAATTTGAAAAGGACTCATACCTGTACTTCTGTTGGGTGAATCATTGTATGCAAACTCAACCTAAGCTAGAGCCAAGTCCCACTGTTTTGGATGTTCATACACAAAACTTCTTAGTATGTTTCCCAAGATCCAATTTACCACTTCGGTATGACCATCAGTATGAGGGTGATAAGCAGAACTAAAATTGAGATTAGTCCTCAGCTTCTTCCATAGAGTTATCCAAAAATGGCCAACAAACTTTGTATCTCTACCAGACACAATACTCAAAGGAAACCCATGCAACTTTACAATTTATGAAAAGAATAGATTAGCAATATTGGTTGCATCATTAGTCTTCTTACATGTAAAAAAATGAGCCATTTTGAAAAATCTATCTACCACAACATAAATTGAATCATGACCTCTCTGATTTCTAGGTAAACCCAAACAAAATCCATGCTTATGGAATCCCAAGGAATATCTGGAATAGGAAAGGGATGATACAATTTTGTGTTTTGACTTCTTCCCTTTACATGTTGACATATTTTGCATCTTTTAACAAATTTCTTCACATCATGTTGCATCTTTGGACAAAAATAAAAAATTACTCACCTAAGCAAAAGTCTTGTCTTGTCCAAAATGTCCTGATAGACCTCCACTATGATTTTATTGAATCGAATTCTCTCTCATTGAACATTTCGGTATACACAATTTACTATCCTTGAATAGAAAACCTCCTGCAACATATAATCTAACCACTGGATTCTGTTATGGGTAACTGGATTTTCACAGGAAACATATATATCCTTGAAATCTAAATATTCTTTATACATATCAACCAAGTTTTCAAATTGTAACACCCCGGTTTTGACCCCGTTTGCATGATACATATATTGTAAATAATCATGGTGCAGAGCTAAAGGCAAATGCCCCACCATCAATTTGGTTATGTCATATTTTGGATATAAATTGTCACCGATGGTATATCGAGACATGTAGCATACATATTAAGTTGTGGCATCATGTAATTATGCATCTTTAATTAAATAACCCAACCATCTATGTTTACTGCAACCAAATTGAGAAGGGGCATGATTCCTAAGGATAAGGAGGGGGAATGTTGAACCTTGAGCCATGGGGGAAAATCCATGTGTCACCACCACCTTAATTATTATATTGTTAGTTGGGGCCACTATTTTGCTAGAAGGAAAACCACTATGTCCACATGCCTGCACTCTCTCCACGACACAATCTAGATTGCCGATCGTTCTATCCACTCTCCCCATCGATGATTGTTCATTTTTCCTCATGCAAAGCAGAGTTAAAAGGGATTACAATTCTTGTGTGGGGGTTTGCCTTTTCCTCCCTCACACCATTTTCCAGTCCGTGGTTGTGTTCTTTTTCCATTCACGAAGGAGATCGTTTCCCCGTTCACAATTGTCAAACTGTGTAACGCTCTGTTACTCCATCGTTGAATCGTGACCTTGATATCATCCACAGTTGTGTTGGATGCATCTTTCTCCCTCATGTAGAGATTGGGAGTCTGTTCCTTTCCCATTTTTGATCTGGGTAAGTCTCCAGCGATTGTAGTGGGGATTGTGTGCTATGGGCTCATGGTTGTTCGTGGGCTGTTGTTTGCCACGATTGTTGGACTGTGTATTTCTCGTGTGATTTGGTTGTTGTAGATTGGTGTGGAATCATTTTGGCTAAAATAGGTCCAAGAAAAATCCAGAGAGTTGTTTTCCCTTGTTAAATCTTGAATAGCTATTTTGCTGCATGCACACAGTGGTTTTGTCCTCGGACTGCATTGGAGTGGTGAATGAGGGCCTGATGTGCTTGATAAACCTGGTGGTTTGGGAACCACACAAATAGAGCTAGTGGGCTGGATTTCTTCTACACAGCCCCTGAATAGCACTGGAAGGGAGATCAGGGTCTGAGGGACTACGTTGCAGAGAAAGGACTGATTTCCTTGTGTTGGGTGTGTGTGGGTGTCTTAGAAGCCAGGCTGGTTCTGGTGTAGGTGTCCTTAGCTCTTCAATGAGATCACCATCTTATCCTTTAGCCTTTCCCAGCTCCTGGATGGCCTGATAAACCCAACTGTGTTGGCTTGGCTGATCCATTGTTCGCCTGATAAACCCAACTATGTTGGCTTAGCTAAACTGTGTACCCTTTTGGTGTTGTTATCCTTGGCTATGTGTAAGCGTGTTAGTTCCTTATTCCTTTGGGAATCATGCCCGGCTCGAGGGTGGCAGCGTTGCTGAGAGATTCAAGAGCACATGGGCCTATGGTTGGGTGGAACGTTGCAGCAACGTAGCTGGTTGCGAGACAAGTTCTCTATAAGATAAGTATTCTTGCCTAACTTGTGTCTGCAACTATATTTACCATTGATGAATGATGATGTACATGTTGAATGTTTAATCGTATATGAATGCATGTTGTTTGCTTCCTCTATGTATATGAATGATTAATGCATCGTAATATGTTTTATGTTTTTAAGTATCATGCTTCAGCATTATATGTATGTATGTTCTTGTTCATGGGGCTAGATGCTCGAATGATTGATGTATCGTAGCATCCTCTTCATCGGTCAGAGGGTCGGGGACATTATAGTGTGGTATCAAAGCTTTGGTTGCAGCATGGGCTTGAATGGGCCGTGAAGATGTAGTGACAGAGCTTATGTTGCAGCATTTGGCCTCAAAAGGCCATGAGAAACAGTCAATAGAGGTAGGTTTCCTACTGCCCAGAAGAAACTAGGAGAAATGGGTGATGCCAAGAAAATTCACAAAAAAATTCTAAGTGCCAAAATGGTTGGCTCATCGGAAAACTTAGTGCTAAATTCTTTCGATGCAGTGGAAAATATAGTATGAAGTTCACCTAATGTATGAAAATCAGAAGCAGATTGTGGAAGTAATTGTGTTCGTTGCTCATCGGCGCATCAGAGAACTTAATGTGAAGTTCCTCCGACATGGCAGAAGTGTTAGTTTGAAGCCCACCTGATGGCAGAAGGTTTTTCCTAAAATTTGCTTAAGTGTTAAAATCGTCAACCATCGGAAAATGTTAGTGGTATTCATCGCTGATGAATAACAGAAGGAATTAGTGGTTCAAGTGCCGCCATTGCGGAAGCCTAGTGCACTAATCCTTCGACAGATATGGGTTTCGCTTGCCGATGCCATGATGGTTGTGTTTCAGTCATCAATCGGAAGTTGTTAGTTAATCGACGACGTATAGGGGAAGCTTTCGCCGATAGATAGTTAAATGAATCGGCGAAGAATAAGAGATGGTTGAGCTGATGAAGCGGCAGAAAAGAAGACTAACGAGAAAAAATTTCTGGAAATTTGTCTTAGTCATAAAACCGTTGGCGATCAGCGATGATTAGTTGATTGCATCGTCAATGCCTAGAGGATCAAGTTGCTGACGTGGCGAAGAGTTTGGAAACTACATCGAAAGAAGTTATATGATCTTGCGCCTACCGTTGCAGATGGTTAGACAACTATGCTTTCGACAGGTAGAGCGTCTGACCGTCGATGACGTAGAGGATAGTTGCTCCAATGGCCGATGTGGCGAAAGACAAGGCAAGAATAAAATTCAAAATTTTCTCTAAGGCACGGGATCATTAGCCATCGGGAAATGTTAGTGGATTGGATCGTCGATCGAAAAAGGTTCAATGAAGGTGAACCACAGTTGCGGCTGCTTAGTCAACTATTCATCCGATGCCACCATGAACAACTGCCTCGGCATCCGACAAGTGCCCCATGGAGACCATAGTGACTCTAATGCCCACCGTTGTGGCCACATAAAGAACTAATCGCCCGACGCGAAGTGCATCCGAGCGTCGATGCTGCGGAGACTAGTTGCTCCAACCGTCGACAAAGTCATGAGCCGCGAAAGACATAGGAATATTGTGGACCTCCATTGTGGAAGCGGAAAGGACTAACCATCCGATGCGCAGAGCACCCAATCGGCAACGCATCAGTTAGTCTATGTTATCGCCGATGAAGTTCAGAACAATAGATGATTAAGGACCCGATATGGTGGATGAAATTAGAACAACAGATCGCTGATAAAACTTGGAATAGTAGACCACCATAGGCCGATACATCGGAAGGGAATAGACAAGTGACCCACTGACACAGCGGAGGAAATTAGATGTTCTGGCTACTGAAATGATAGAGAGTTAGTGGGGAAGAAACCCGATTAGAAGAAGTTTTGAAGAGTATAAGGTCATCAGAAAAGTATTAAGGATCAGGCCATCGATCGGAAGGAATCAAAGGATTGTAAATCCGCCATTGCGGCTACTCAGGGGACTACACACCCGAAGAATAGTCGATTTTCTCGCTGATGCAGATTGGGGGTTTAGTCAAATTGCCCAACGAAACATCGGAGAGAAATAAATGGACAAACTACCGATGAACTAGGGTTTTTTACCACCGAAGTATCGAAAAGATAGCGAGGAGGAGGTCCGATTGGGCCAAAGGAGATTTGGGTTTCGAGAGAACCTCTTAGTGATTTTTTTAGCAGTTTTCAACTGCCTTTCAGTAGACTTTCAACAGATTATTAGTAGTCATGGGGCTGAAAAGGAAGAAGAGAATATTTTTTATTTTAAGTAAAAATTGTTTTTTTATGAATTTCTAAAAGAGGAAGGTAAGTAGTTTTGATTTATATTAATGATATGCATCTAACAGTTCAATACTAACACATTTGCAGAATTATAGACAACTTCCAAGAGCAGTATTCCAAGAAGAACAGTAAAGCAAAAGGTGGTTCAGTCATGAGAACCCATGATGGGTATGATGCTCGGGATTCTTACGAGTGTGCAGGAGATGCCATGGGAGAAAATGTCTTGAATGGAAATGATGACATAGAGTCTAATGGAAGGAGATTCTAAGAGACATCGTCTGAGGTTACAGCCACCATGAGAAGCTTGATTAAAGCCCAGGAAGAGCAGCATCAACTGAATGCTGCCATGTTCCAGAGTTTGATAGACTTGCAGAGAAAGATAGACTCTGGACGAGGTACATCAAGATCGAAAGGCAGTAAGAGCAGCACTAGGAGGAGGAGAAGGATTTCCAGTGGATCATCTGACTCTAAAAAATCCAGTGGAGATACAAGTCCATCTTCTCATAAAAGGAAAATAAGAAGACACCATAGGGATCGCTCTTGGGATGAATTCAAGAAAGCTAAGCCTCCTACATTTGATGGTGAGATAAAGACTGGACAAGAGGCTAAAGCTTGGCTTCTTGGGATAAATAATTACTTTCAAGTGCAGGATTATTCAGGGAACATGAAGGCAAGAGTTGCCATATTCAACCTGAATGGAAGAGCATCCATTTGGTGGGAACACTTCAAGCAAGTAAAGAGGATTAGTGAAAGGAAACTGAAGTGGAAATAGTTCAAGAAGTATTTCAGGCAGAAATACATCTCTGACAGGTATTATGATGACAAGATTAAGGAGTTCCATGAGCTGAGATTAGGAAAACAGACCATGGATGAATATGCAAACAAGTTCTTGGAATTGTTGAGGTATGTCTGGTACATCTGAGATGAAAAGGTAAAGGTCCAATGGTTTCTGAGTGGATTGCCTCATTGCCTCAGTCTCACAAAGATAGAATTGAGTTTTATGAACCAAGAACTCTTGAAGAAGCGATAAGCAAGGCTAAGTATTGCTATGAGCAAAGCAAAGGTAAACCTAATTACCATAAGGCATGGAAGGATAAGAAGAACAAGAAATTTGACCAAAGAAGGAAAGGTTTCAAACCTTCTAGATTCAAGAACCAGCAGAAGCAGCAATCCCAAGCTGCGAATAATCCAGTTGGAGTGACAGGTGGAAAGCCTAAAGAGCCACCACATAATAAAGGTCCACTTAAATGTTGGAAATGTGAAGGACCCCACTTGTGCAGATATTGCCCACTTGAGAATGAACATGCAAGGCCAGTTTATAACAAGGATGATTTTAAGGAACCGTACTTATTTAAAAGTGTATAAATGGTGGCGAAACTTACCAATTCTTAAAACGCCAACTATAAAATGTTTGGCGATATTTTTCAAAAAACATTTTAATTTCCAAGGATTTTATATCATTAATATAATAATTTGGTGATTTTTAGCATGAAAAAATTTTACCCCATCAAAATTGGGCGAAATAGGGCTTCAAAAGATGCAAAATGGCGAATCATTTTTTGGAGAAAAACCCCTAAAAACATCCCATGGGCTAAAATTCGCCCCTAAAATTATCCCTAGTTTATAACATTTAGGAAGCAAAAACAGTGGGTCAGGTAGCAAGAGGAGTCCCTAGAATTTATGTAGCGTTGGAGGACCGCCAGGCAGATCACCAGTCAACTGTGGTTGAAGTTGCAGGTAAGATTGTTGAACAATCTGTTTCTATTTTGATTGACCCTAGTTCTACTCACAGTTACGTTACTCCTAGAGTAGTGGAGATGTGTGCGTTTAAGAAGGTCAAGCATAGAAAATCTTGGTTAGTTCAGCTAGCCACTGGGACTAAGAGAAAGGTTAGTGAAGTAGTTGAGGAATGTCCATTGGTTATGAATGATTGATCACTTGTGTAGATCTGAATGTTCTACCACTTGGTTCCTATGATGTTCTCATTGGAATGGATTGGTTAGAAGCTCACAGAGTAAATCTTGACTACTACAATAAGAATTTTGAATGCGCGGATGAAGAAGGAAACCCAGTAGTTGTGAAGGGTATTCCAAAGGTAATTTCAGTAAGAGAGGTTTCATAAATGCAGTTGAAGAAGTTCTATAGGAAGGGTTTCCAGTTGTATGCAACTCATATTCTGGAACCAACAAAAGATGAAACTCCCAGGTTGGAGGACTATCAGGTGTTACAGGAATTCGAGGATGTGTTTCCTGATGAGATTCCAGGGCTTCCTCCAAAGAGGGACATTGATTTCACCATTGAACTTGTGCCATGAGTGGCACCAGTGTCTAAGACACCCTACAGGATGAGTACACCGAATATGCTAGAGTTGAAGATGCAAATGCAAGAGTTGTTGGAAAAGAGGTATATCTGACCGAGTGTGTCTCCTTGGGGAGCACCGGTTCTGTTTGTAAAGAAGAAATATAGTACGCTCAGGTTATGTATTGGTTACAGACAGTTGAACAAGGTTACTGTGAAGAATAAATATCCTTTTCCTAGGATTGATGACCTCTTTGATCAAATGAGAGGAGCAAAGGTATTTTCCAAGATTGACTTGAGGTCTGAATACCATCAGGTGAGAATCAAGGATGAAGACATTCATAAGACAACTTTCAGGACAAGGTATGGGCACTATGAGTTTGTAGTGGTACCATTTGGTCTCACCAATGCACCAGCTACATTTATGTGCCTTATGAATAGTATCTTCAGCAAGTATTTGGACAAGTTTGTTCTTGTTTTCCTTGATGAAATTCTTGTTATTCTAAGAATGAGGAAGAACATGAAGATCATTTGAGATTGACATTGCAATTGCTTAGGGAGCATCAGTTGTATGAAAAACTAAGCAAGTGTGACTTCTATAGAGATAGAATTCGGTATTTGGGTCACATCATCTCAGAAGAGGGTATATCAATGGACCCTAAGAATATTGAAGCCATTATGAATTGGCCTACTCCAAGAAATGTGACAGATGTAAGATATTTTATGGGACTTGGAGGATACTATAGGAGATTCATTGAGGGATTTTCCAAGGTTGCACATGCCATCACTTCTTTGCAAAAGAAGGAGATAAAGTTTGAATGGACTTCCAAGTGTGAAGAAAGCTTCCAGCGATTGAAGAATCTTCTCATTAGTGCACCAGTATTGAAGGTTGCAAATCCAGAGAAATATTTTGTGGTGTGTACCGATGCGTGCGGACAAGGGCTTGGAGGAGTCCTTATGTAGGAAAACCACGTGATATGTTATGATTCAAGGAAGCTAAAATAACATGAGAGGAACTATGCCACTCATGATCTAGAGCTTGCAGCCATAGTGCATGCTCTCAAGATGTGGAGACATTACTTAATGGGTAGAAGATTTGAGCTCAAGATAGACCATTGTGGTCTAAAGTATCTATTTGATCAGCCTACTCTGAATGCTAGGCAAGCGAGATGGCTGGAATTTTTATGTGAGTTTGTTTTCAAAATCAAGCACATAAAGGGTAAAGAAAATAAGGTAGTTTATGCGCTCAGTAGGAAGGTATAGGAAATGCATGTGGCATCCCTTAGTGTTTGCCAATCAAATTTGAGGCAGTAGATTGTTAATCATGTTGCTGGAGATGAATTGTATGAGCAAGTAAAAGACAAATTGCAGCATCAAAGTCTTGAGAAGAGGTATGAGGGATATAAATTGGAAGAAGATAGACTTCTTACTTATAAAGGCAGAATTTATATTCCAGATGTAGTATATTTGAGGAGAGTTGTTATGGATGAAATCCATCAAACTCCATATTCTGGTCACCCAGGGTACCAAAAGACAATTACTACAGCTAGAAAGCAGTACTTTTGGCTAGGAATGAAAAAGGACATGGCTGAATACATTTCAAGGTGCATGACATGTCAATAGGTAAAGGTTGAGCATCAAAATTCAACAGGCTTGTTGCATCCTTTGCCAGTTCCAGAATGGAAATGGGAAGTTATTTCCATGGATTTTATTACGGGATTACCGATGACATGGAGACAGTATGATTCCATATTAGTTGTGGTAGACAAGTTGATAAAAGCAGCACATTTTATACCGGTAAAGTCTATGCACAAGACTGATGACATTGCAAAGATCTTCATGAAGGAGATTTTCAAATTGCATGGATTGCCGAAGGCAATAGTCTCTGACAAAGATGTCAAGTTCACTTCCAATTTTTGGAAGGGATTGTTTGCAGACTTGGGTACAAAGCTAAACTTCAGCACTGCATACCGTCCTCAGACAGATGGGCAGACAGAAAGAGTGAATAAGGTGCTTGAATATATGCTTCGCATGTACGTGATGGACAAACCAGCCAAGTGGGAATATTACTTGCACTTGGTAGAGTTTGCTTACAACAATGGACAGCAGGAATCCTTGGGGATGAGCCCGTATGAAGCTTTGTATGGAAGAAGGTGTAGGACACCAGTGACTTGGGATAACCCAGTGAACAGGGTTGTGCTTGGACCAGAATTGCTCAAGGAAATGGAGCAAGAGGTTGTAAAGATCAGACAGAATCTGAAAGTAGCATAGGACAGGCAAAAAATCTATGCAGATAAGCATAGGATGAATAGAGAGTTTAGTGTTGGGGATCATGTTTACCTCAGAGTAAAAGAAAAGAAGAATTCCTTGAAGCTTGGAAGTTATGCCAAGCTGTCACCTAGATATTGTGGGCCATTTGAAGTGCTTGAAATAATAGGGCTTGCTGCATATAGAATTGCATTGCTTGCTAATACTAGAGCTCATAATTTTTTTCATGTTTCTTTGCTTAAGAAATATGTACATGATCCTAACCATGTGATAAATTGGGATGTGATTCAGTTGCTCCTCGACGGGAAGGTCACAATGATCCAGAATCGGGCCATAGGGTAGGTAAAGGTGCAATGGGAGCACTATGGACCTGAAGAGGCTACATGGGAGCTGGAGGATGCCATGCGATTGGCACATCCATTTTTGTTCAATTATGGGGAACACTGAGGGGGTACCAGTGTAGCATTTTGTTCAAATTTTGTAAAGCACTGAGGACAGTGCTATTGAAGAGGGAGGGGAGTGTAACACCCCAGTTTTGACCCCATTTGCATGATACATATATTGTAAATAATCATGGTGCGGAGCTAAAGGCAAAGGGCCCACCATTGATTTGGTTATGTCATATTTCAAATAGAAATTGTCACCGATGGTATATCGGGACATGCATCATACATATTAAGTTGTGGCATCATGTAATTATGCATCTTTAATTAAATAATCCAACCAGCTATGTTCACTGCAACCAAATTGAGAAGGGGCATGATTCCTAAGGATAAGGAGGGGGAATGTTGAACCTTGAGCCATGGGGGAAAATCCATGTGTCACCACCACCTTAATTATTCTATTTTTAGTTGGGATGCTATTTTGCTAGCAGGAAAACCACTACGCCCACATGCCTGCACTCTCTCCACGATGCTATCTGAATTGTCGATCGTTCTGTCCACTCTCCCCACCGGCGACTATTCATTTTTCCTCATGCAGAGCGGAGTTAAAAGGGATTACAATCCTTGTGTGGGGGTTCTCCTTTTCCTCCCTCACACTATTTTCCAGTTCATGGTTGTGTTCTTTTTCCATTCACGCAGGAGATTTTTTTCCCGTTCACCATTGTCAGACTGTGTAACGCTCTGTTACTCCATCGTTGAATCGTGACCGTGATATCATCCACAATTGTGTTGGCTGCATCTTTCTCCCTCATGTAGAGATTGGGAGTCTGTTCCTTTCCCATTTTTCGGTCTGGGTAAGTCTCCAGCGATTGCAGTGGGGATTGTGTGCTGTGGTCTCATGGTTGTTCGTGGGCTGTTGTTTGCCACGATTTTTGGACTATGTATTTCCCATGTGATTTGGCTGTTGTAGATTGGTGTGGAATTGTTTTGGCCAGAATAGGGCCAAGAACGATCGAGGGAGTTGTTTTCCCTTGTTAAAGCTTGAATAGCTATTTTGTTGCATGCACGCAGTGGTTTTGTCCTCGGACTGCATTGGAGTGGTGAATGAGGGCCTGATGTGCTTAATAAACCTGGTGGTTTGGGAACCACACAAATAGAGCTAGTGGGTTGGCTTTCTTCTCCACAACCCCTGAATAGCACTGGAAGGGAGATCAAGGTCTGAGGGACTATGTTGCAGAGAACAGACTAATTTCCTTGTGTTGGGTGTGTGTGGGTGTCCTAGAAGCCAGGCTGGTTCTGGTGTAGGTGTCCTTAGCTCTTCAATGAGCTCATTGGCTTAGCATTTATCCTTTCCCAACTCTTGGATGGCCTGATAAACCCAACTGTGTTGTCTTGGTTGATCCGTTGTTCGCTTGATAAACCCAACAGTGTACCCTTGTGGTGTTGTTATCCTTGGCTATGTGTAAGCCTGTTAGTTCCTTATTCCTTGGGGAATCATGCCCAGCTTGGGGGTGGCAGCGTTGCTACGAGATTCAAGAGCATGCGGGCCTATGGTTGGGTGGAACGTTGCAACAATGTAGCTGGTTGCGGGACAAATTCTCTATTAGATAAGTATTCTTGCCTAACTTGTGTCTGCAACTATATTTTCCATTGATGAATGATGATGTACATGTTGAATGCTAAATCGTATATGAATGCATGTTGTTTGCTTCCGCTATGTGTATGAATGTTTAATGCATCATAATATGTTTTATGTTTTTAAGTATCATGCTTTAGCATTATATGTATGTATGTTCTTGTTCATGGGGCTAGATGCCCTGATGATTGATGTATCGTAGCATCCTATTCACCGTTCGGAGGGTCAGGGACATTACACAAATCCCAAATTACTGACCTTAATTTCTTGTACTACCAGATTTATCCCACTCAAAGCAACAACAACTTTATTAGACTTACCACTTGTATGTTTGACAACAAAGGTAAAGTTCTGCGAAAATTTTACCCATTTAATATGTCTCTGGTTCAATTTTGGCTGACTATTTATGAACTGCAAAGTATGATTATCATAATACAACACAAACTTTTTAGATATCAAATAATGTCTCCACTTATTAAGAGCATGCACAACAACATATAATTATTTATCATATGAAGAGTATTTTTGTTTTGCTTCATTCAATTTCTCACCAAAGTATGCCACTTGCCTCTACTCTTGACTTAAAATTGTTCCCACTGCTATTCCACTAGCATATATTTCAACTTGAAACACTTTATCAAAATTGGGCAAAGCCAAAATAGGCTTCTCAGTTATTTTTTTCTTCAACAACTTAAAATTCCTATCATCTGCTTCTGTCCACTTGAAACGTTGTCTACTTCCTTAGAAAGTATCTATCAAAGGTGCACAAATCTGACTAGAATTTTTAATGAACTTTCAATACAAACTAGCAATTCCATGGAAACTCCTTACCCCATAAGCATTCTTTGGAATAGCCCAATTTACAATCGCTTGTACCTTGTCAGGATCCATCTTCAGTCCTTCTTCTGAAACTACAAGTAAACTAACTCTTTCTTCATGAAACTACATTTCTTCATATTTATCAGCAACTTCTCTTTCTGCAAAGTTATTAACACCAACTTAAGGTTTCTTAAATTCTCTTCTCTATTCTGACTGAAAAATCAAAATTCCATCTAGATATACTATCACAAAATTTTGAATGAATTCCTTTTAAACCTCATTCATTAATCTCATAAAGGTATTAGGTGCATTAGTAAGCCCAAATGGCATCACTAACTACTCATACAATCCATCATTAGTTTTAAATGTTGTTTTCTATTCACCCCCTTCCCTTATCCTAATATGATGATATCCACTTTTCAAATCTATTTTGTAAAAATATTTTGAACCAGTTAAACAGTCCATCAGATCATCAATTCTGGGTAAAGGGAATCTATACCTGATAATGATCTTTTTTATTTCCTTGGAATTAGTACACATCCTCCACCCACCATCTTTATTTGTACTAATTACAATGGGTACTGCACAAGGACTCAAACATTCTTTTACCAATCCTTTCTCCAACAGCTTCTGCACCTGCTATTTGATTTCTTCATTTTCTTGAGGATTTAATCTGCATCTTTCTTTATTAGGTAAAATTGCACCAGGTATTAAGTCAATCCAATGACCAATACTTCTTACAGGGGGTAAATCATTTGGAAACTCATCCACAATAATGTCAGCACACTCATCAAGCAAATTTTTACCTTAACAAGAAAATCATCTAAATTCGTAGAAGTTTAAATTACCTTTGGCTTACCAACAAGGGAAAAATGTACATTCTCCTCTTTTTGAACTTCTTGCAACAGTTCGTTTCTAGAGCTGATGTCCTTTCTGCAACTAGGACACTTTGTAGGGAGTGGGATGCTTCATCCTCTTCAATCCTAGCTTCTCTACCATCTCAATGGAAACCAAATTATCTGTACTACCACTATCAATAACCATTTTACAACACTTACCTTGTGACTTACACCTTGTTCTGAAATTTTTTTTCCTTTGCGTTGGTTCATGTACTTGCTTCTCTAATTTTACCAAAAATCTCTTCAACATAAGAGATTCTCCTTCCTATGTAGGGTTATTCATCTCTGTTTGTTCTTTGACTCTTCTTGAGCCTTTGCAACATTCACAATTTTCTGACATGAAGACTGATTTCTTGGACAATTCCAAGACATATTTCCAATATCTCCACAAGCATAACATTTTACCTCTCTATGTCTGCCTCTTCCTCTGCCTCCTCTGAATCCTCCTTTGAATACCCCTTTATGGGATGGATGACTACCAGAACCCTCAACTTCATCTTTGGAAGTTGTGACCTCCACTACTAGGAGATGCTCTTGCTCTTACTATATTCTTTCCTTTGTTTTTCTGGTTCTATTTTCTTAACAATTTCTCTTCTACCTTTGAAGCTACTTGATATGCATCTTCTACAGTTTTCATATTTAATAAACTGATTTCATCCTGTATACCATATCTTAATCCATTGATATACCTAGCTACTCTTTCTATACCTCCCTGTGTGTTTCCATCTCTAATAGTCGGTCTATAAAATTATTTTGTGTACTCTTTTACAGTCATAGTCTTCTATCTAAGGTTATGTTACTGTCTAATAAGATTCAATTAATGGTCATTAGGCATAAAATAACTCTTAATATTACATAGCATCTTATCCCAATAGTTTATTTTTGACTTACCTCTTATTTCTCGATAGATCTGGAGTTCATCCCACCAGATGGCTACATGTCCCTTTATTCTCATAGCTACATATCTTACTTTCTTCTTCTCTTCAATTTCATCAAAATCAAAATATTTATTCAAAGAATTAATCCAATACATGAGATATTCAACATTTAAATTACCTTCATACATAGATACTTCCACTCTTGGTCTGCTACTATATTTCATCAGCATCTTCAAGACTCTGACTTCCTCAGGATATTCTTCTTCTTCATAGGATTTTGCTTCCTCATCACTGTCATTTGAATTATCTGAGTGGTTCTTTATCTCCATAGATTCCAGTCTTCTCATGTCTCTTTGTACATCTGTCTCTATAGGTTGTCTTCCTCAATCATGTCCTACAAGAACCCCATGTGCTCATCCTCATCTTGGTGGCATATTTCTACAGGCTCAACAGAAGCTCTGATACCAAACTAATGCCAGGTAGAAATAACAGGTCCAGTCAGCATGCTTTTCCTCCATTTTCAGCCTTAATGGTTGTTGAGTTGTTGTCCGTCTTGTAAAGCATATCTCAGGTCCTTTATGAATCCTTGTTCATAAATAATTTCGCACACGTTGGGCCGTGTTAACTTCCTTACACTTTACACAGTGAAATGGCCTTACCATTGTCAGATCAGAGTCCCCACCAAATCAATGGTGGAATTCAAATTATATAAAGTGAATTTCATAAAATTTCCCGCGTACATAAATTTTCTTCGAACGCACAACTGCTCTCAGCGAAAATGTTGTCTTCCGTTGAATATTCTTCAATATTGATCTCAGTCGTTGATCTTAGCGATAATTTTTGTAATTTAGTAGACCAAACAACTCCTTCCGTACTTTTCCACCTTCCTAGTTCAGGTTTCAGAACTCATATTGTCGACTTCGAAACTTGGGTTTCTGCACTTTACTCTTCCACACTAGAGTTTGGATATCATAAATCTAAAATTCTCTTTATCTTTTTCCTTGTTCTGTCGCTCTCTGCCTTTCGAATTCCGCACTTAGGAATCAGAAATATTTAATTGGAGTATCTTGGGATCAACTCCTATTTGTGGAATTAAAACTCAACTATGGATCTATCCAAGATGCATGTTCACTCTGTAATATTTTTTGAATTGATCAGTGAAAGGATCAAATTCCTATACAATTTGGAGGTGATGGCAACACGAAGCCACAAAAATTATACACAGAGTTATATGGAGTGAAATTACATTAAACACGAAATGAATTCATACTTCCACAGAGCCATATGAAGACATGAAATCAATCAAGCATATGCAGAGTCTAATTCTCTATTCTTCATTCAATTTATCAGAAATTAAATTACATACATAGACTCTACTTCTTCACTCCTCGCTCAGTCTCCTATGCATGCACAACCCTCTCATATCTTATCGATTACATTCACTCTGTTTTATAACACTCGACAAACCTGTTAGATATGAATATATTGGATCTGAAAACCTAATAAAAGTAAATCCTATCAACAAAGATCAATCCTTGAATAATTCCACATAGGGTTCAAGGAGAACAATGGAAAATCACCACTTATTACAAAATAAACTAACCCTATCTATCTATCATCGAACTCAATCCTTCTAGAAGTGATTACATGGCAGGTTGACTCATCAGTCAATGAAACCTGAGTTGGATGCTCCTGCATAAAAAAACTAAGGACCAACACGACAAACATCATATTCCTCATTCATTCCAAATTGGGGATCAGGTCTGGTCACATCTAAAAAATGAGTGCTTCACTGGTCCATATAGAAATATGAAACCTTTGTGATATGGTCCATATAGTATCCTTAAACAAATTGGAGAAACTTTTTTAGCTTGAAATTCCTACATGTCTTGGCCTACATCCAATCTTTAATGTAGATTTACTTTGACCATACCATGCACCATTGTTGGAACAAAATGACTTGCATATAGCAGAACCCAGAGACATCCATCTAGATGTTCAAGAACCTCTTCTTTGTGACACCAATGTGGGGCGACGCATATGCCATACAAGGATGAACATCATTCCCTTTTTTCAAGTGGCTAAATTTGGACAACTCCCCACACAAGGAAAATGGTACTCTGCTACTGAAGTAGCTGATAGCTTTCCTCACCTGAATGGATACACAATGGATACCATTGTTTTTTAAGGAAGGAGGAATGAGCCAACCATCAATTGGAATGTTGTAGAACTTTGACAAAGTTTATCACTTTGACTACTTCGACTGCTTCGATAGGTTCATCATCAGCTTCGACAAGTACGATCCTTGACACAACCGACTTCTACAAGATCGACATGTTTCGCACTCGACATACAACATCTTGACATGCCTTGTTGGCACCAATGACTGTCGAACATCGACAAAATGTCTCTATCTTCCAATCGTTTGCAACATTTGAACTTCTGAACTTTTATAACTTCTTTTGTAATTGAATGTAATGGGTAGTCACCCAAGCATCTCAACATTCTATATAAACATGTACATTATTGTAACAATCAGCCAACCTTCATGGAGAAGAATTAATATTAGAAATTGGTTTGAATTCTTGCATATTGTATATGCACATACTTTCTATCGGTATAGTGCATTTCCTGCTTTACTTGTTCTTTTTCTATGCTTCCTCCATAACAGTGCCCAACTCATTCAGTTGACTATTGTCCCTAGCATGCACCTGGGCACGAACTAGATTAGAAAATGCTGAGGCATAAAGACATGGGGAGTAATCATAGTCAAATGGGGAGTATTTCCAGATACAATTAAGTAGAGAATCATTTTGTCATTAATGTCAAAGGGGGGAAAACCAGAAGAAGAAAAAAATGCAACAAAAGTGAAGGTGCTTCCAACAATGACAAAGGGGGAGATTATTGAAAAGTTGTCATTGATGTCAATGTGACAAAGTCAATGTGGAAGAGTTAATGTGACAACAAGTTGAAGAAATATGTCAGCTAAAATATGTTTTCCATGCTAACCAGTCATGGATAAAATGCTCACAACAAGCATAAGACAATTTCCCATCCTCCTAAAGAATGTGCCCACAACAACTATAAAGTAAATTTCCCACAACAATATTATGCATGCACTGGCTAAGGGAAAATTCCTATAGCACTTAGGAAAATACACACACAACACTTGGAAAATGCTCACACAACAGTTAAAAAATGATCGCAGCTAGAAATGGAAACGCTCGTAGATGACAAAGGAAAATGGCCGCATTGGATGCCCACGACTAGCAAAGGAAATTCCCACAACAAACAAAATATAATTCTTGAAGAGGATGCCTGCAAATGGAAAAATAAATGTCGGTAGGCCATGGGGAATTCCCACCATACTATAAGAAAAATGCTTGCTAAACATTAAGAATTATGCCTGCATAATGGATAATGATTCCTACCAATCATTGAAGTAATATGCCCACAACAGTATAAAATGCACACAGAGTCTAATATGCTCACAGTAAAATGCCTGCACACTCTAGAAAATGCATGCAATTGCAGAATATGCTACCAAAATTGTAGACAACATTCCCACAAACCCTAGAAAATGCACACAACTGCTACCAGAACTGCAAACTATGCTATCAAAACTGTAGGAAGTGCTACTAGTTACAAGAACTACAAATAGTGCTATCGGAAGTGTGGACAACACTACCAAAACTACATAGAGTGCTATCATAACTCTTGTAAGTTTCATATCAATTGTTTTGGACGTTTTTTCTAGAAGTGAGGACAGGATTTGTTCCCAATGATGAATATTGGTTTATGCAATGAACATGATATGAATATTATGTTTTGAACAAGGCTAAAATCTCTACGGATGAGTTGAAACCCAATTTAATAGAAATGGGGTGAAGTGACTACGTGTTTTGTTATACTATCCATGAAATGATCTCATACTCTAGGTCAACCTTTCCAGCTAATTCCCCATGTGATAATTAGCATGTTGGCTCAGTTAACTCAAAATTCTCAAGTATAACAAGTGGGTCCATAATGTGCCAATACAAAGTGTATAAATACAAGTGCACACAACACATTTGTGAGTGAAGTGAGTGGTGAGAATATGAAGCTCTAAGGAAGCGATATTGTGGGGCACTATTGTTTGTATAAGGAAACAAATTTTGCAAAGAAGCATGAAGTCTTCCAATGATACATTTATGATGTAATAATATTGGTAAATAGCATTAAGCTTGGAAGATAATTTGAGATCTAATATTTTAATTGGAATTAAATGGTGAAGGATTGAACTATAACACCCTAGTTTTGACCCCATTTGCATAAATGTATATGATGTATATATTGTAATTAATTGGTGTGCAGCTAAAGGAAAAATCCCCATGATCGATTTAGCGTTTTATGTTTCAGCGATTAAAAATCGTTTTCGATGGTGTTTTGTGCTAGCAGACACATTATAATTTTGGACATCATGTAAATATGCAATTTATGTAAAAACCCACAACTAGCTATGTCAATGCAACAAATAATGAGATGGGGGCATGATTTCCTAAGGATAAGGGGGGGGGGACAAGCCAAATGTCAAAGGGAGAACCCATCAAACTATCAACTACCTTTCTGGTCTTACTCACCCAATCATTTATTACTACCCAAAATTGGTTGAGTTGGTTATTGCATGGGATGGGCAAGGTATGACAACCCAAATTCGAATTGGAGAAGCCATCAATTTTTGGGAAACATAATTTTGAGTTTTGGGGAAAGTTAACACCCAAAAATGATGCCCATTCCCTCATGCATTCATGTGGTTGTATTCCCCACGTTTTTGGGTATGTTGTGCATACTCCATGGATGTTTTTGCTGTAATTTTTATTTTTCCCATGGTTGGGAAATGATTTTGTTAAGATTCAGTGGCTGGGATCTGTGTTGGGAATTTTTGTGTTGTTTCTGCATTTCCATGGTTGGGAATTTCGTGTTTTCAGTGTTGCACAGCCAATGGGGGACAAATCCACGAATTTAGGGACCGAGGGAGTCATTTTTTCCTATGTGAAGCCATAGAACAATTCTGGAAATCGAATTTCTATCAGGGGACTATTTTACTCAATTTCTATTTCTGATTTTGGCCTCCATGACGTTTATCATCATGCCCAAAACTTGCAATCGTTGTTTATGTCACTGTTGTTTCATATGAACTGGTTTGGGAGGGGAAATGTGGTTTGACTAGCTTGATAAACCTAGTGTGAAAAGGAACCTCACAGACAGAGCTAGGGGGGTGGATTTCTTCTTTGCAAACCCTAAATAGCACTGGAAGGGAAGGCATAGCCTAAGGGACTGTGTAGTAGAGAAGGGGATGCTTCCTAGTGTTGAGTGTGTAGATGTTTTAGATGCCAGGCTAGATCTGGTGCAGGTGTCCATAGCTATGTGGTTGAACTCACTAGCTCAACAATCAACCTTTCCAGCTCGTATTTGTAGCTTGATAAACCCAATTGTGTTGGCTTGGCTGAATTTTGATAAATCCTTTGGTTATGCGTGAGCTTTCTAGTGTTCCCTTATTCCTTGTGGGAATCATGCCTAGCTCGGGGGTGGAAGTATTGCTGAGATATTGATGAACACACTGGCCTATGGTTGGGTGGAATGTTGCAGCGACGTAGTTGGTTGCGGGACAAGATTCTTTCAAGATAAGTATTCTTGTCTATTTTATCTCTGAAATTGTATTTGTTGCTTAATGAAAAATGATGAACATGTCTAATGGGTTGAATGGATAATTGCTTTCGCTGTATAATTGCAATTATTATGCATCTATGTATGTTTTATTTCATTGCATTTTTATTTTACGTAAATGGGGCTAGTTGCCTGGATTAGCACCACTATGGTCACGTTCTCTCTCTGGTGGACGGGAGGGGACGTGACATGAACTAAGCCATATTTGTTTGATCCAAGTCCTATTAATCCTTAGGAGGTTACTGGAAGTGTTGAGGAGAAATCACTGGAAGTGCATAATTGTTGGATTTGTATATTTATGAGAATTGTAGAGGGAATATTATTACATGAACTACACGTGGTTACAGGAAATGCTGAAAATACAATTAACAAGTCATTACAAGAACTACAAAGGGTGTATTACAGGAAGTTCTATAAGTGTTCGTACATGAAGTGCAGCTGCTACAGGAAGATCTAGAAGTGACCTTACAGGAAGTGGAATTACTTGAAATGCAGAGTTATGGGAAGGATACAGTTATTAAAAGTACAGGTTAGGGTGGAAATGCAGTGCAAGGTAGGGGATTGTTGTATCCTTCCAGTTGTTTCTTCCTTCTAGTTGTTGTTGGAGAATTTAGAGGGTTGGTGCCTCCTTCAATTTGTTGCTTGTAAATTTGGGATTGGTGTCCTTCACAGGTTGAAGCCTGTAAATATTGTAATTCTTGTTTAATATAAGAAAGTATTTATGTGCATGGTTTTCTTCCTTATTAGGTTTCCACATAAAGCATGTTGTGCCTTGGTGTTAATTTCTGTTGATATGGTTGATTATGTGATGTCTTCTTAAAGTTGAAAAATAAATTACCGTTAAATTTATCCAATACTGATTCAATCTAGATAGATGGTGACGTGAAAACAATTTGACTCTACTCCTTGTTTAATTTAAGTGCAACAACAAACAATGTGGGGGATGCAAAGGGGAAAATGTAAATGAATTATGGGAGAAGGTCAATTAGCTCCATTCTCCACCAGTCTATGGCTTATACTCTACTTTGTTTCGAGTTTATGCTAATTTATACTATGCTTTTAGAGAAAATGTAATCTACTTTTTTATCCATGTGCAACAATAATTTGGATTTGCAACAATCCATTTTTTATCTAAATAGTTGGATTCCAAACAAAAGGTTTGCACACATCCACATTTAAAAAGAATTTGCAAAGCCCCTCTCAAACCCGCGGAATGCCTCTCAAAGATGCACAATGTCATTCAATATGTGAGTAGTGACTATGGTTACATAGTCTTCTCTAGGTATGCCTAATTCTCCATTGTTTTTGCCTCAAATTAGTTATGATTACCTTTCAATTGGTTGCTCTCAAAATAGACAATGTATTATTTGGAAATTAAAACCATCCAACTATGTACTTGGTAATATCTGGCTATTGAAAATTGACACCGGGAACCTATATTTTGTATAATTTCACATGGCTTAGAGTACATTGGATGTGAGTCTTGATCTCAACCTGTATTTGGAACAAGGAAAGTTACTCACAACATCATGCAAGGAAATGCAAATTGTTCTAATTTTGATCCTTGGAGGGATGGTAAGCAAATCCTCAACATTTTTTTCCTTTGAAGTGCACTACAACTAATTTTTGTAATTTTGATTAGGGTCTGTGTGTTGATTGGGTTTTTCCACTATGAATTTCAGTTGCATGTATTAACTAAATTTGGTGAGTTAAATTTACCATTTTAATTTAAGGTTTACCAAATGGACTTAAACTAATAGATTACATATTTATAGTAAATTACTAATAGATTATAAATTTAAATTCTTGGATATAAATAAACTCCAATCAATACATAAGTATTAGCAACTATTCTTAGGTAATGTATTATTGCAACACTCTATTTTTTTTTAGTATAAACTACAAATTGCAACAATTTTATTCAAAGTGAACATTCAACTCATCATGAAAAGAAATCAATCTATAAACAAACTAATGATATTGGTAATGAATGCTCATTCATTAAGATGTCCACTTTCTTGCACTTTAGCCATTCTATCTCTTAGCATGTGAAAGATTGTAAAGATTTGAAAAGTTGATATCATATTCACATATGAAAATTTTACTTAGTTCACACATCAATGACACACGCATTTCTTACTTTTAAGGATTCATATATCTCTGGAGGCCTCTTTCACCGAATTCAATTGTGGAGCTTCATGACGTGGAATCTCACTTTCAGGGTAGAAATAGCAACCAACAGTCAAATTGAAAGTAGAAAAAACAACCAGATAACGTAGAGGAGTATTAGATGTGACTCCAATATTACTGGAAGTTGCTCTCTGGGTACGCACTTACATCGTTCATGGTAGGCGACCTGCAATTCCTCTCTTACGTGGAAATACACGGCGAAGACCCACAGAGATGATAAGGTTTTTGAAAATGCGTCATCGCTGATAGTAACCAACCTGCAACTGTTGCTTCCGTTCTTTGATGTGTTTGTCTAAAGCCAGATGCTCTTTAGCTTTTCAAATTCCAATATTGAAATTTCAAAGTTGTATTATACTTTATGAAAGTGCAGTTTGTGGTTGTATATAGCCTCCAAGTTCAACAATATTCCACCAACTTTACACCTAGCTTCATTTCCTTTTCAACGTAATATTTTATTGTGTTTAAATGGGGTAAACCAGATATCCATTATTCCACAATCTTTACCCCGAACTTCACTCCCTCTACCTTTTCAGCATAATATTTTATTGTGTTTTAAATGGGGTAAACCATAATAAAGCAGAACCTTGATATGAAACCAAACATTTCATCAACCTTATAAAGTAAAGTAAACCAAATTCCCCATGCCATGCTCAATAGGCGGAGGAGAAAAGCTAATTAAGACGTTTTTTTAAATTAAGTTCGAAATAGTAAAATTGACACATATTTGGATATTTGACATATAGTTTTAATGATATAGTTTCTCTATGTTCAAGGGTTTTCAAGGTTTCCAAAGTGGCACATAATTGGAAAAAATCAGGTTTTTGTTTTTACTTTATCACATTCCAAATTAAAATGAACTTTTGAGTAATGCATATGCAATGTTTTTTTTTAATATAAATTAACTAATTCATTAATACGGTTACAATTAACTAATTGATTAATATGGTTAAGGTTTTATATTAACTAAAGCTTGATTTCAAGTTTTTATTAGTTCTTTTTGAATGGCTATTCACTTAAATTAGTTTTTAATGATAATTATTAGTTTTTAATGGCAATTGGTAGATTTCATTAATATGCTTAGTATATATATATATAGACCAAGTTTATGTATACTTGCCTAGCAAGTATAAGATATTTTCCAAGTGGATGTAGCCATGGTGTAAAATTGGGCTTCCATGGTGAATCACTTTTAAATATATATATATATATATATATATATAATTGGTTAAGTTTATTTTGTTAATTTAGAAAATGGTTTTTATGGTTTTTTATTAGCTCTAGAGTAGTGACAACAATTTCTGAGATGAGGTGCTATTCAATCATGGGTGTTGAATGATCCAAGAAGACATGTCATGTAGAGGTTGTAGGTGGACTAGTATGAATGATTTGCATTGACCCATGTATTAAATAGCATAAGAGGTGAACAATCTATCACTTTTTCTTCTTCTTAATTTGTTTTTTCATTCTTTGAAGTGTGTTTGGTTGTTTGCTATAATACACACATCTCTTAGTCAAATAAGAATGTGTTTACAATTTGAGAGCTTGGTGGAGGCCTGGGCATGCAATTCTTATCATCTGTTCAAGGCCATTATAAGTGATTTGGTTGATTGTACTACCCCATGCATAGATCAAGGACTCTTTTGTTCTCTACTACTATCAACATGCCCCTTTGTCAATTAGGAAACTCTTTGTGCTTTGAGAACTTGGTGGTGGCCTAGTTCTAAGGTTCTCAACACGGTTTGAAGAGTCATTCACAGATCTATGCAAGGCCTATACATGGCCTGCCATGTATGGTTTGCATTATACCATGCATTAAATAGGGCATGCAATGAACCTATCCTCTACTCTTCCATGTTCTCAATTCGTGTTTGCATTGTTTATGGTTTATTTCTTTCCTTGCTACTATTGGCACACCTTTTTGTTGGTTGGACATGTCTTTGTGGTTTGAGAGCTTGGTGGAGGCTTGGCACTGGGATTCTCATAATGTGTTAAAGGGTAGTGTGCATATCCTACTCTGGATTGTATGAACTCCATGAATATAGGATTAAAGATTGTTTGGTTCTATGTTACTATTAGCATGCCTCTCTATCAATTGGGAAATTCTGTGGTTTGAGAGTGTGGATTGAGAGTTTGGTCGAGAAAAGACTCCTGAGAATAATCCTGATCATTTGGAATCCTAGGTACGAGTTGAATGGACAACTTGTGATAGGGTTTTGAAGTGGAAAACCATTAGAATCATTATGGGCATTGCGAGTTTTGGCTATCTGAGTGTGATATTCTCAGTTTCTTCAAATCTAGTCTAGTATTCCCTCTACACTTTGTTGATGTATTTATATTTTCGAAATGTATTCACTTGTATATTTCATATTGTATTTCACTGTACCCCGACGGGGATGTTTATTCCTCCGATCGGGAGAGTCATTAATATAATAAATTCATGTAAAGTCATTGAGGTTAATCCTCTATTGTAAGTCGGGAAATAGTCCCCACAGTTGAGTCATATTAGGGTTATTAGACTCTCCTAGTGAGGTCGTCCCTGTAGAGTAATTGTCAAGTGGAAAACAAGTATAAATAGAGAGTGAGACTCTTTACTTGTCATGCACACACTCACTCAACAATAACACATGAGTGAGAGAGGAGTAACTCGCACAAGGGAGAGAGAGAATAATTATCGAAGATCATCTTTGTATATTTGGGTTTTACTTTTCCTTTTGGTGCTCATTCTATGTCTTAGGAAGTTGCGAGGTTTTCTCCTTTATGGTTTCCACGAGAAAAATTCTTTGTGTCTCTTGTCTCTTGTGATTATTTATGTGCATGTTATTCTCTCAGATAAGATCCTAGATCATAATGATTAAATGATAAAAATCTAACATGGTATCAGAGCTGACCTAAGAAGAAGACACTGTGCAGCAGCGGGAACTAGGGCTTCCCCGTTGAAGATGTTCTCTCCACAGATCATCAAGAAAGGAGGGTTAGGCTAACTCGCCTTACTAGGGTGCATCTATTGGTGGTAGCAAATTCTGAATCAGAGAATTTTCACTATACAACCAAAATACAACTGCAATGGAATTTAATGGAAATTAGGGTTTCATGCCTAGAAACCCTAGAATACTAAATTTAGTAATCCTATAACTTTCGCTATAATGAGAGATTGTATAAGGATCAGAAGCCTAAATGTTTACAGGATGAAGAGAAATTTGTGGTGTACTCTGTGTAAAAATTTCAGCCTGATATTCGTTATACTTCAGGAGATATGGTTCCTCCAAATCAGGGTTCCATCCTCCTTCAGAATACAATCATAAACAGGTGACCTAGGGATATTTGCTATATCTCGGGTTAGGAAGGTAAAAATGAAATTTCACAAGATGTTGCAGGTAGGGAACTGAATGTAGTTTCTGTGGTAATTGTTTCAGACCCAGAATATGAAACAGTGACACGTGGTAGTTCGTACAAGCTCTCTATCCTGAACAGTCCCAAAAACAGTCACCTTGGGAAAATTCGAATAATTCCCACTTGGAGAATCCATTTCTTATTTAACTCATGGGTTTGGAAAGAAGACTTATCAAGATATCACAGTGGGACATTTTAGACCTAAAGGATCTGGAACTTTGGATATACAACAGAAGCAATATCAATCATTTCTTTAGAAGAAATTGGAAAACTAGGGATTCAAGTTCCGAGAGCTTCCCTCCACTTTTTTCAGAAAATGAGTACTTTGGATAACTCGACTTGAAGAGGCCCATCTTTCTATCCAATCAGAAGTTTTAAATTCCAAGTTTTTAAAGTTAGAGTTTCTCTAACAAACCCTAGATCAACCAGCTCTGGAACCGGGACAAACACCTCAATTGGGTAATATCTAATTTTTTTCTATTTATATTTGAGCTTCTCATTTCAAAATGACTTGTTACATACCTAAATAATAACAAAAATAATACATAAATATAACATAATACAATATATTTCTATATAGAAATATAAACATAATAATAATAACAACAAACAATAATGATATAATGATATAATATTAATTAGTGAAAATGTGTAACTCTTTATGAACAGTTGCATTAGACACCCTTTAAATAATTATATATATGAGAATATCTATCTTGTAAATCATATCTATTTTATCAATCTTTATATATATTCATGGATTATTTGTATTTTAGAAAGTGGAAGTTCGAGAAGTTACAGTAAAACGGTTTTTTACCGTTACAGTGGTATCAAAGCTATACGACCCTTGGACATTATTTACACTTTGTGTAAATTTGGTTTTTAACCACTATTAGGGTTCCCTAAAAATATAACATTGTCCATTAAAAAAAAAGGAAAAAAAAGTTAAAAAAATAAAAGATAAAAGTAAAACAAACAAAAAAGGGTAAAAGTGAAACCCCACATGGTTTCTTAAAGTGAGTTTGTGTTTGAGTATAAATGTGCATAATAATAAATACTAAGAAAAAAGTGATATTTGAACTTAGGTGGGAAAGGTAAAACTCATTCCTCCCAACCACCCAATCTACACCATTTTACAAAACTTAAGGGGAAAAAATTTAAAAGTGCATAATAATTGCTACTAAGAAGAAAGTGAAAATTGAACTTAGGTGGGGAAGGTAACAACCATCCTCCCAACCACCTAATCTACAAGAATTCCTTAGGGGAGAAAATAATTATTGAAAACTATAGTATACTATACAAGATAAAATATGTCCTTCTTTGATATATATTGGGATAAGAAGCATAACATAAAGTAGTCTCATGACAAAAAACAAGGAAGATTTTCAAGCACTTCAGAAAACTTATGTTTCAAAGTTATTCCAAGTAAAAGGAATGATTAGAGGAAAAAACATTACTATTTCTATTACTCCTGGTGAACACAATAATTATATTAGTGATAAATTTTCTAATGAGTTAGCGATTCCAGACTCAAATATAGGTGAAAGGTTATACTTTTGTAAAAACAAAGAATATGCAATAAGTGATTTACAATGGAACATTGGAGATTATACCAGTGTATCACAATTTATAGTTAAATCCTTGTGGAGTAGTGACGGCGACCTACTTTTGGGATTACCATGGTTAAAAACATTGGGGACTTTATTTTAAATGTTGAAAAGAAGTTTCTGACATTCCCCTACAAAAAGAAAAAAATCACATTGTCGTACATTAACATGAAGACAAAATCAGAGGTTGCATCATCTGAAGACTTCAAAGAAAGATCAAATATGTTGTCATAGAAAAATGAGAAATCAATATAAATGATACAAAAGGATTTCGACAAGGTTATTTCTGGTAAAGAAGAAGAGATCTCTCCTCTAAGAGATCATAATCAGAAATTACTTATGCAAATCAAGAAGGTGAAGGATAAGGCACAATACAATCAAAATCTAGAAGAGGAGAATCAAGATCTTCAGAATAAACTATTAGAAAATATCGAAGAGAATAATCAGCTTAAGAAGCATAAACAAGATTCAATAGATCACATTCTGAAGCTTGAATATGATGAGAAAGCGAAAGATGAAATGTTAAGGAACCTTAAGAATGATAAGTATTCGTTAGACAAAGAATCAAATACAAATATAGTCCTTGCCATAGTTCAAAAAGAAGTCAATCTAGTAAAAATACAACGTCCAACACATATCAGTGCTCAAAAGACGACTCTAGTGAAAGAAAATAACATTGTGAAAATTCCCTATTGACACCCCAACCATATAAACCGGTATCCTCGAAAGTGGGAATTGTTGAAAGATAATGGTACTAATGTAATCAAATCTCTCGACGACATATCAATAAAGAATCCCAACAATCAACAACAAATCAAGTTGGGATGGATTGATCTGTCAACATATCAAAAGTTATGGTCTACACTTAGAAGTTCGTATCGACATGTTTCATCGGCTACAACGTCACAAGGAACGATGCGACCACATTATAAGGCTTTGAGTACAAAGCCTTTATAAGAGAAAGGCGATGTTACATACTAAATAATAACAACAACAATACATGAATATAACATAATACAATATATTTCTATATAGAAATATATATAGAAATAGAAACACAATAATAATAACAACAAACAATAATAATATAATAATATAATTTTAATTAGTAAAATGGTGTAACTCTTTATGAAGAGTTGCATTAGACACCCTTTAAATAATTATATATACGGGAAATTCTATCTTGTAAATCATATCTATTTTATCAATCTTTATATATATTCATGGATTATTTGTATTTTAGAAAGTGGAAGTTTGAGAAGTTATAGTAAAATGGTTTTTTACCGTTACATGATTAATCACACCAGCTTGATGACAAGCTTAGTAAAGCTGACAACTTTCGAGTATGGAAGTATAGGACCTCCGTGATCCTTGAAGAAATTGACTTGGATTAGTATTTTATTAAGAAAAGTCTAGGATCCAGAGGGAGATGAGGCTAAGGCTAGAGCCGATAGAATCATTGCAAATTCTATTAAAGATCATCTCATCCCTCATGTGTCATCCTTGAAGACACCAAAAGGAAGTGTTCGATGCTATGACGAAGAAATCGAAGAAGAATAAGATATTGTTATAACCACCTTAAATGGCCTCCCAGGATCATGGGATTCATTCATTTGAGGAATTGTGCCAGAAGGAAGTGATTTCCTTTAGCAGACTTTGGGAAGAGTGCACACAAGAAGAAGCTCAACTCATAATAAGAGAAGAGAAGATGGGCGCGACTGAAGATCAATCTGTCACAAAGATCCCTCAAGCGACGAGGAATATGAAGGAATCAATTCTTGAAGAACCTCTTTATCCATCTTAGAATTTGGATAAGAAATGACGATGTTATGAATGAAGAAGATGATGACATTGAAGGCTCAAGAAGGAGTCTACCCATGAAACAAATAACAATAAGTATTTGAATTGTATCTTCCTACATATCTAGTTGTTCATATGACATTGTTTAATTGTGAAATGTATTATGCATGATAGAATGTCTACATTAATGAACAATATACTACTAATATGCATGTTATGGGTAAGTAGCCTATAGTGCCATACAACACTCCACTTCTACTTATCTAGGATGAAACCTCTTTGTTGACATATTGGGATTAATGCACAATCTCAATAATGATATGGTAGAGATGGAAGGCATCTAGAAAGTTTCTGTATATACCAGATATGGATGAATGTTGTATTGGCTAAAATAGTTGCATGATTATATATTTATCCATACGAATTTTTCATTATGAATATGCCTTATGAAATGTTTCTAACCATACAACTGGTGCATTTGACTTGTAGGAAATATCTCGTACGATAGACTACAATAAAATAAGGACGAGGATTTTTCCAAAGAAGAACTGATGACAGTTCAAGATTCACTCCAATAAGCATACATGAAGATGAACCTGAAGATTCCATAGAGAAAGAAAAATATTTAGAAGAATATAAAGAGTACCAGTTCAAGAAGAATGTTATCTAGGATACGATATTGAGACCTGAAGGGAAGTCTGTAGTGTCTTCCATTTGGATCTACAAGATCCATCATGCAATAGATGGCAACGCCATGGGATACAAGGAAACATTCATAGCATGAGGATTCTCACAAAAAAGACAATGAATAGATATTTGCAGCCACTAGGAGTTGAGACACATGACAGGCAGACTCATGTGTGCAAATTAAAGAAGGCCTTGTATGAGCTTAGAAGGAACCCATGGGATAACACATACATGAGGAGCTTGAAGATCACCTATAGTGATGAAGATATTAACCTTTTCTACAAGGTTGAAGATGAAATCCTATAGAGGATTAAAAGCTCACAAATGGGTGCGAGAAGAAATTTTTTCAAAAGGTTCAAGATAGAGGATCTAGTGACCCTAGATGGATACATAGAATATTATTAGCATAGGAAGCTATGTCACTCCAGTACAGAATGTTTCAATACATAGAGTATGAAAGGCAGAGGGAGAATGATGCTCTGCTTTAGAGGGAGTGAGTACAGAAGATCCTGAGGTTTGACATGGTATGAGAGGATGGACAGATTACTGATGGCTCTAGGTTTTACTAAGAGTAAAGCAGATTCCAACCTTTACTTCAAGGTTGAAGGAAGAAGACCAGTAATGCTCTTGTTATATGTCGATGACCTGTTCCTGAAAGGAAAAGAGGAACTCATTAAAGATGCAAGAAGGATACTTGCTGTCGAGTTTGAGTTAAATGACTTGGGTATGATGCACTACTTTCTAGGCATTGAGGTGTAGCAGAGTGTAGATGGAATCTCCCTTAGACAAGGGAAGTATGCCATGGATATTCTGAAGAGGTTCAGGATGATGGAATGCAAGGCCATGGCCACACCTATGGCATCGAACATGAACCTATTGAGTGATGCTTCATCTGATACGGTTGATGCCATGATGTATATTCAGATGATTTCATGTGTGTGACGAATACAAGACCAGACACATGCTTTGCTATGAATGACCTGAGCTAGTTCCTGTCGGATCTGAGACATGATCACTTGGTTACAAAGCATGCCGTGAGGTACCTGAATGGTATAGTTGAGTACGGGATCAAGTATGATATGAATCTGAAGACTAACCTGCATGGTTATGTTGATTTGGATTGGTAGAGCCACTGAGAAGAAGAGCACCTTGGGTTTTTTCTTTAGTCTGAGATCCAGTATGGGCCACTGGTTTGGTAGGATGCAGTCCTACATGGTGTTGAGTTCAGTCAAGAGAGGAGCAGTGAAGCTCCAGTATGTGATTCAGATCGATATGTCTTGAAAGAGGGAGTGAGATAGGTTGTCTGAGCATAAAATATTGTCGAAGCTCATAGTTTTCTAAGATGTAATTAAGTCTTGTAGGTTTTCCTCAGATGTAATTAGTCTTGGAGAAGCTCACAGGTTATCCTTGGACGTAATCAGTCCTGATGTGATTCTATGCTAGACATGGCCAGAGTGAAGTTTGAATACTGTAGAGAGAAGCTTGGTGTACTTCATATCAAGGTTCTTTCTAAGGGGAAGTGATGAGTCCAGAAGATGCAGATACACATATTCCTTTTTGACATGGTGGTAAGTTGGGCCTCCCATGGTTGTTGATGTGAGTGCTGAGAGCCTTTCTGACATGGTGGAAGGCTGGGACTCCCATGGTCATTGATGTAAGTGTTTTGTTATTTGTATATGGGTTTTTCTCTGTGTGACGATGAGATGATATAAATATGATGAGGTAATAGTAGGGTACACATGTGTTTCAAGGAATGTAATCAGTCTTGTGATGCTCCTTTAGGTTTTGCAGTGGCATATAATAAGTCCTGGGAGATCTTGCATGTTTTACAAGAGGAATATAATAAGTATTGAGATGTACCTATTTGATGGATTTCTCGTAGAGATGATGAAGACCTTGCAGAGGGAAAGGCCTACATCCAACATGAAAAAGGGTTGGCTCTGTAGACCTACATCCATCATGAAAAAGGGTTGGCTATGTAGACCTGCATCCATGATGAAAAAATGTTGGCTTTGTAGACCTTCATCCAGCATGAAAAAAGGCTGGCTCTGTAGACGGATACCTACATATAGCATGAAAAAGGGCTAGCTCTATAGACCTACATCCAACATGAAAAAGGGTGGGATCTATAGACCTACATCCAGCATGAAAAAGGGTTGGATCCGTAGATGGAGACCTACATCCATCATGAAAAAGGGATGGCTCTGTAGACCTACATCCAGCATGAAAAAGGGATGGCTCTGTAGATGGAGACCTACATCCAGTATGAAAACGGGCTGGCACTGTAGACTTACATCCAGTATGAAAAAGGGCTGGCATTGTAGACTTACATCTAGTATGAAAAAGGGTTGGCTCTGTCGATAAATACCTACATGGATGCTAGGACTACATCCATCATGAAAAAGGGTTGGCTATGTATAACTTCCTATGATGAGTATATTTGAGAGATAGCACCATTTTCTCAAGATAGCGACAACAATGATTATGATGATCTAGCTTTGATGATGATCCAGTAATGAATACTTGTGCTGAGGAACTGTGTCAAGAGAATACCTTCCTAGTTAAGAGGGGGTGTTGATGTATTTGTAACTTCAAAATGTATTCACTTGTATATTTCTTATTTAATTTCATTGTACCCCGACGTAGATGTTTATTCCTCTGATCAGGAGAGTCATTAATATAATAAAGTAATGTAAATTCATTGAGGTTAACCCTCTGTTGTAAGTTGGGGAAATAGTCCCCACAGTTGAGTCATATTAGGGTTATTAGACTCTCCTAGTGAGTTCAGCCCTATAGAGTAATTGTTAAGTGGAAAACAAGTATAAATAGAGAGTGAGACTCTCTATTTGTTACACACACACACTCAACAGTAGCACATGAGGGAGAGAGGAGTAGATTTGATCCAGATTTATGCAGGAACACAACATAATACACAAATAACTATAGAAACAAATATGCAGTGGAAATAACATTTCATTTCATTAATCAATAACTGAAACTTGTTTACATACAGAATGGAAATAAACTAACTAGAGTGCTGGTAGCTTATCTCTGAGAAGAGATGTGGCGGCTACATGCCTTTAAAATTTGTGTTACAATGAGGCTTGAAGTCCTATATATTATTGAGAAACGTTGGAAACCCTACACATCCAAAAACCTAACCCTAGGAGGTGAAACTCCAGAATGTGGGCCCCATTGGGTAACTTGGTACATCAATTTCCTGGGGTCATAAATTTAGCATACTACCTTCATTTGACGTGCATGATACATCATTAGAAATATATTCTTAAGGACTACATCCATAAATAGCAAATATGAAGACCGAAATGGACTCATATTTGGCCGACCATTCGATGCCGAAAAAACATCTTTTAGGGCCTCAAAATGGCTTCGGAAGTTTAGGACCCGAAAACTGCCAAAAATAGTAAATTGTGCTACAATTAAGGAAACTAGAAAACTGAAAGAAACAATGGTGGGGGTCAAAGTGGAATAGGTGGGTGGTCACCAATATCCTCCTGGATCAAGCTCACAAAAGGGAGAGAGAGAACAGTTGTTGGAGATCATCATTGTATCTTTGGGTTTTACTTTTTCTTTTGGTGCTCATTCTATCTCTGAGAAAGTTGCGGGGTTTTCTCCTTTATGGTTTCCCCGAGGAAAATTCTTTGTGTCTCTTGTCTCTTATGATTATTGCTGTGCATTTTATTCTCTCAGATAAGATCCTAGATCACATTATTTAAATGATAAAAATATTACACTCTTTGTTGTTCTCAGCTAGTGACTACTTTCTTTAAGGTTTTTTTGTCTACATGTAACTGTTGCTACTTTCTAGAGTGCATTGTTGAATTTTTTGTGATTTAAAATAACGGCGAGGAAGTATTGGATGCATCATGACTGGAAATTAGGAATCTTGGTTCTATGACTTCAATATCTATACCTAAATTTTGCATTTCATCAATAAGCTTCTTTTATCCAATCTTGTATTGAATGTTGGAAGAAGATAAAACTTAAGGGAAAAGTTGTTGGGTTTCTTTGTGCATGTGTGAAATAGGGTTATAGTTTGGCTTATAATGCATGGAGCGCATACTTTGGGGTATGCCTCTTCCGTACCAAGCTATGCTTTTCATTATCTATTGGCTCTAAATTCAAGAAGGGCTTCCTCTCAACTTTATAAAAACTCATGTATGTGGAATGATTTTCACTTAAACTAGAAGTCTTGAATCCTAGGTTGTGTGTGTCTTTGCATTCTCTTGGCCATCCACCCTCTCATTCCATTTAATAATATTTTTGAAAGTATGCTTGCAAGTTTTCTTTATGGTTGTTATGATGGCTCTTTCCCTATGGGTTGAACCATCTATTTAATTTCTTATATTGGATCATTGTGTTTTACCCTTGAGACTTTGCTTTGACCTAAACTAGAGTGACTTATAGAGGTTATAATTAACAAAGTTTGACATTAAATATTAATATTGTTTGAACCCAAACTTGTAGTCTAATGAGGTACATGTTGTCTATTATGGATGTTGAATAGTGTCTTGATGAGCATTTTTCTTTGTTTTTTAGAAAGTAAATGTTATTTTACATTCTTTAACTTTAAACAAACAAAACTTATCTTTGTGTTTAGAATTTTACTTTATTGGTGAAGAATTTTGTTAGCTTTTTATTTGTTTATATTTTTTTTAATTGATATTTAATAAACCAATTTAATAAGTGTTTGATTGAATGTTTTTTGTCATGTTAGGAGATCATAATTTATTCATTATTGAAAAAATAAGAATTTTTTTATGCTATAACATTCTAAACAAATTTTGTTAAGCTATTACTATTTTTTTATTTAATAAATTAATACAAGAAAGGTTTAAATTTTTTCGATTTGGATCAATGGAAAAAAATTCATAAAATAAACATGTTTGGGTAGACCTAAATACATTTTTTTCAAATTTTTTAGTTTTATATTTTTGGAGATATCATTTCAAGGAATCATAATAATGATAAAATAAATTATATATACATTTCATGAGAAAATTAATTAAAATTTACAAATCATAATTAAATATTAAAAATTTGATAATACATTTGTAATATTTTATAAAGTCGATCCTTTATTGAGTTGAAAAAATTAACTCAAAAAAATAATACTAAAAATCGGTATGCTATAAAACACAATGGACTACATACAAAGGGGAAAAAATCTCTTGAAGGTTGAGTATCCAAATTTGGAAGTGTTCAAATTGTCTATTTAAATCCATAAATAGATTAAGCACACTCGAATACCCCCATGGCACCCAAATTATTCAATTTCTATAGCTACTATATGTGATTCTAAGTTTTTAAAGATTTCTAACCAGACTCCCATCAAAATATCATGGAAAATATGCTCAGAAAAGGTTGAAAACGTAGAATATTTAAACTACGCCAAAAAAGTTGAAAACATTGAATATTTAGACTACACCATTGAAGGAACTTGAATTAATTATTCTACAATGGGTAATTTTTTTTCTTATATCTTGAATAAATTTCAAAGTTATTTTTAACACTTTAATTCAACACCCATTTTCACACACTTGATTATCCTTGAGACGCATGCTGGTTCAAATCTTGTAAGGAATATGCTTTGAGTGTGAAATATCCATCCCATTGATGCTTTAGGTTGTTAGAATAATCTATAATCCTAAGCTTATGGCCTTAGAGATTCATCATCAATATCTTAAAAAAAAACTAAATTAAAGATTTTAATAACTTGTTGGGAATACGCAATAACCAAAGTAAATATTTTAATTACTTGTTGTTTTTAACATGGATTCAAATTTGAATAGAATCAAATCAAAACAATCACATGATTAAATGAAAAGAATTAATACCCTAGAGAAACTTATACTAGGAAAAACTCTAGCTTCAAAATGGTTTTGTTACTTTAATTTTTGTAATGTATCTGGGAGGGTAATATGGGGTACCTAGGGAGGTACCCAAGGGTATAATAATTGTGACATAAGCATAATAATGGGATAGGCACACTTTGTAGTTGTGGGTAAAAAATAGTCCCACTAAGATGAAATAATATAATAATAAGGGGTAGTGGGCCTATTCCACTATTATGGCCACAATACAATCATTATCTCCTTGGGTACCTCCCTAGGTACCCCATTTTATCCTTCCTAAGTACCTTAATTCTTTTATCAATGTTTGTCTTGGTTATAAGGTTGTTTGGATATCACACACACAAAATATAGTTCAGAATGGAAAATTATTGACTACTCCTAGACCTTCAACAAACCCATTAATCAACTCTTCTTTAAGTTAATCTCTCTAATCTTTGCAACTAGTGTAGATCCAGTGTGAAACCAACCTATGGGATGTCTCCTCTATTATTTTCTCTCTATCCAAACCTCCTAGTAAACCTTACTATATCCTAACAATAGTTGAACCCATGTTATTTCATTGCATTCAGTTCCTATTGTTTAAGGGTAAATGAAAAGCCAGGATATAGTTGTTTTCCCTGAGAAATAATTAAAAAGAACCCATTTATCCAATTTAATGAATGTTACAAATAATGTATGAATTGAGCATGGTGGGATAACTAATATTCTCTTCAAATCTCCTTTTGTAATGTCCCTCTTGGAATTTAGATAAAATTACAATTTGACCAAATTCGAGCTTAACTAGTCATGACTCTAGAGGGTTCAACTTTCCACGTAGAATTCACTTTGTTAAGAAATATATTATGACGTTCATTCATAAAGGGGGGTTTTAATTTATTTTTAAATAAGGTCGATATATTGTAGGTATTAGGGGTGGGGGGGGTAAGGTATCGGGGTTTATAGGTAATGGGGGGTATAAAAAGTGGTATCCAATAAAAATATTGAATATCTAGTAAAAATAGGGTTTTTTTTTGGAAATATGTATTGGGAGGGGGATCAACAAAATAATTTTAGTAGTTATATATCAATATCTAGTGAAATTAAGGGTATGCTTTAATATCCCATAAATGAAGGCTCTTTGACATAGTTTCACTAAGTGAAAACCGCGTGCAACTTTCACCGAATGGGCCTGAATTTGAAAGGAAATGGTATGGTGAGCATTAAAACATCCCACGGTGGTTTATTAACACTTTATATCTAACTTTATACCTCTAAAACCTTGTTTTTGGTTAAGGAGAAACAATGCAAATTTATTAGGAAAATGTGGTCAACTAATCCTTCTTGTTTTTGTTCAAAACACCACCAAACCTTTCCAAAATTATTATGGACAGATCCTATGGGATTTAACACATACTAATAGACCTCGTACACTCAATGGTAGAATAATAAATTAATTTTTACATGTTACTCAATTTTGCACAACTTTGGAAAATTTATAGCTTTAGACTAATGAAACCCAAGTTAACCCAAATGCACCCAAATAAATTCAAATTATGTATGGAAGAGATTGCAGGGTATTAGGAAATCCTAATGGGTAATATTGATTCTTATACACTTTCCAATTACTTCTGCAACTTTCTTTTGGCCATAGGGAAAGAAGGACAAAAACAATAGGAAAACAATGTGAAAACCTGGTCTAGTATTTTAGAGAGTCTACCATTCAACGAAAAACATGCTTTCTTGAAGACCTGTTTCAAACCTTATATCTTATTTCAAAACCATCCCTTTCCTGTTGATTATAACTTACTCAATGAAGAAACCCAATATGTTATAACCCTCATAAGTCAATTTTTAGGATTAGATACAGATAAATATGTCACAGAACCTTTAATGAGCCTGTTATTTACCCTTAACACTGGTCATATTGAGTCAGAACAGTCAGGTTAGTCTATCCAGTCATTTTTCCTTAAATTTGATGATTTTCTAGCTAAAAATATTCATTCTTGGCTAGTTGAATTCCACAAAATGATATGCTTTAGGTTCCAGTTGTATTTGCTTAAGATGTTCCTATCATTTAATGAAGAAAACTTGCAACTCCTTGAAATGTTACTTATAGATGAGATGAACAAGGATTACAACGGATACACTAACTTCCTCATGTCAGAAGTTTAGAATGCATTTTTTCTGAAGAAATTGCCTAGGGTCTTGCCACATATGAAGGAAATGCTACAGTTCTCTCTTGAAAATAGAATTGGAGATTGGTTTATGTTGGAAAAGGGTACAATAATCAGATTATATGGGTTTGTTCATCAACCCTACATTTTTACTACATTATTAACAGTTAGAGTGTTTTCCTTGGATTTAATAAGACAGAAGCTGATAGTAGAAAACGAACATTTTATTAACTTCAAAAAGTCTTCAGAGATTAAGTTCCCATAGGCTGTAGGCCCATTAATATTTAAGAACATGTATTCTCTACCAATGATAGAAATCTTGTTGAGAGAAATGGAGTTTCAAACAGACGTTGCCATAAACTATGATCCCCATCACATCATTTCTATTAGGAGACAAGTCAATAAGAATAACCCCTTTGAGTATTTTGAGGTTGCAAGTCTTTCTGAGATTGGAAACTAGCTGGACTACCCTCATGAGACCCAGGGGGGTGTCAATATGCAAGAAGATTCCACTTCCTCAGTAAAGGGAGTCAACTCATTACAACTTGGAATTTCAATATTGGTTCTAGCAGCAGAAGGAATTACACCAATAGCTAGTTTCTCCAAGAAAACCAATAAAAGAGACTTCTCTGACGCCATGAACACAAAGGAGGAATATCCAACAAGAACGCCTAAGAAGAAAAATGTTGAAGAAACATGACTTCTTGTTAAAATATCATAGGTCAAGGGTAAAAAGAAGAAGCAAATGAAGGTGAAAGGGCCTACATTCGAGGTTAAAGAATATGCTTTTGCCGAAACACCCATTGATTCTACCTCCCAATTCAAGAATAGATCAGAATTATTTGATAAATATAAAGATGATAAGGAGGTGGCTTAAAATGAAGCCCTGAAATTGTATGCAGAGGGCAGGAAAATTTCTAGTAATGATGTATCCCTAGTGACTGTTAGGGATCACACTTATAACACATTGAATTTGGCGATAGCAACTAAGAATAAAGTTGTTGAAATGAAAATGAGCTTGGAGAATATCCCCATTCGTGACATGATCCACTTGCACAAACAAAATGGGGATATTATATACACTGACCTATTGAAGGAAACATTTCAACTATCTAGACTGCAGTCCAACAAAAGCAAGATTGAAAATCAACTCAAGTAGGAGAAGGTAGAAAATAAGGCCCACCAACAACAAATCAAAAAGTTACAAACATATTTTTTAGCTGCTAATAGTCAAGCAGACAAAGGGGATGCAACACAAAAATTGATGAATGAAAAAGAGAGAACCATTCAATTATTGAAGAAGAATCTAAAGATCCCATGCACTCAATTCATACAAGCTTCTGAGCTAACATAGCTTGAAAAGGAAAAAGAATATTTGAATGGTGACTTAACTATTTGCAAAGAAAAACTATTGAAATTCATAGAAAAGGAAAAGTAGTGGGAAAGAGACATGTCTCTTCTAGTTGAAAGTGAAAAGGATCTGAAGAGAAAATATGAAGAAATGAAAAGAAGTTGCAGGAAAAAGATAAAGAGCTTGAAAGTAGAATAATTCCCCCTCCTGCAAAATCTGGTGAACAATCTCTTGTACAGTAAATGTCACAAGTTAGTATTAAGGATTTGGAGATTGTTGGGTTAAGAAACTAGAATAAAAATCTAGAAGGTTTAGCTTTAAAGAGAGAACAAGAGAGAAAATCCTGGGAAGCAAAGTGCCAGGAATTGCAGAATAAAAATGACAAGCTAACAAAACAGGTTACAGGGAAATTTCCAGTACAAGGAGATAAACACATAGTTTGGGGTGCACTCATACCATAAGCAACTAAATTGAGGGCCTACCTATACCACATTTTAGACAAGGAAATGGTGATTCAATTATCTAAGAAGAGCTTGACAACAGTAAAGGAAAGAATGCATAAAAAACCCATTGATTATGCCAAAAACACCATAGATATTCTAAATGGGTTGACAGATTGAAGACTCCCAATATTAAAGATAGAATCAGGGATGATTTTAAGGATCCATACTTATTTAAAAGTGTATAAATGTTGGCAAATATTACCAATTCTTAAAACGGCAACTATAAAATGATTGGCAATATTTTTCAAAAAATATTTTAATTTCCAAGGATTTTATATCGTTTATATTATAATTTGGCAATTTTTAGGGTGAAAAAATTTTACCCCATCAAAATTGGGCAAAACAGGGCTTCAAAAAATGCAAAATGGGGAATCTTTTTTGGGAGAAAAACATGGAAAAATATCCCACTGGGCTAAAATTCTCCCCTAAAATTATCCCTGGATAGAATACCTATTATAACTTGGGCTATAAAGGTTGTCAACAAACATCAGCATTTGGACACAGTTCAAGCTAAGATAGATTTCATAGCACATAAGGTGAAGTTGTTCAAGTATATGTTTGATCCTTTGTTTAAGAATGGACTCCCTTTATTTTTGGAAGAGAAAGGTGGCATGCTGGCAGAGAAGGAATATCAGGAAATGTTAATTGAATGCAGGTTAGACCATACTAAATTTGCAAACATACAACAGTCATTATCAGGAAAAAAAATCACGGACAAGCTAGCGGATGATTTTGAGATGGTTTTTTCTTTCAAGGCCATGTGTGCACGTTTTCCAGACTGCTCATACAAGGATAATGTGGAGATGAGTGTACTAGCAAAGGAAATGTACACCTTGGACTTTCCTTATGTGGATCAATGGAAAGCAGTCAAGAAATATGGAAGATCCATATATACGTTGCATGCTTGAAGATGTTTTAAAGATCATGGAATAGTTATTTCTGGAAAATTAGTTAGCTAGGAATTTAGTTTACTTTTCAAAAGCATTTAGAAGTTAATAAGTGTAGATGACACATGTAAAAGTGATTATGCCTATTTTTAGCAATTTGTTATTTCAGCTCATGGAGAAATTTGTATAAGAACTAGTGATTGTAATAAAAAAAGGGGTGGAACCCATGAGAATTGAGCTTTTTAATTTGAGACCTATATTTAATAAAATCATAGAGCTGAAACTAATATTTTTGCAAAGATTTTTGTGTTGTTTATGTTACAGTATGTTTTCCCTTTCTTGTGTGAATGTATTTCTTGTCATTACTTCCATAATGTTTTCTTTCATGTTTGAAATAAGTGTTTGATAATACAAAATTCATACATATATGCACTGTCTATGGATTTCAGATATGCATAGAACATTTTCCACTAAATTTAACACTAGATTTATCCTTGTTAGATGCCCATGTTGATGGAATATTACTTAGTTCTTCTATTTCACTAGACCAAAGCATTGTTAATGTGACTAAATTTCTACCTTTCCTTTGTTAGAAATTTCCATGCAAACAACATTGTGATTGATACATATTTATTTTGACTCCATTGTCTAATGTGCACTTATCTTGTTTCAACCAACAACTATATTTTATTTCTTATTCATATATCTGGCCTTGTTAAAATGGTTATTGAGAGATCCCTCTATGGAGATAAATAATCCAACCTTCTTTCCTAAAGCTTGGTTTTGTGGTTACCTTGAGATTACCTTTTTTCAAACAGAGGTACATTTTGAGTGCTAACATATTGAATCTCTGTTATGATTATATGATGATGTCTATCAGATTAGGGTTTCATGTTTTACTGAACATAATATCCTTTCATATAGTATATTTGGTTTGAGGAAGGTGTAACTTGTTTTGCAGGTCTCTTGGAGAAGAGGAGCAGAAGAAGGGCAAGAGAAAGATTGGATCGGCCTTCAGCGAATCGGGTATGGAACTTACTTGTATCTGAATCTTGCTTATATTTTCTTGTTGAACATTGTACATATGTTTTTCAACCCTAGTATGTTGATGGCCTCTTAACCCCAAGCCATAGGAACACTTCCCTCTACAATAGAACTGTCGACTCCACTGGGGAGATCCTTGTCAGTTTGGGGTTTCTTTGATTTCTTTCCAGTATTTTTTAAGGTTTCAAGTCCTTCTTGCAATTTAGGAGCAACTCTCAGACTTGTTAGAACACTTCCTCTACCTTTTCAAGCCAATGTTTTACCTTTCTGCCACCCATTCACAAGTTCTAGTCTGAATAGTAGTTATTTCTATATGCATTCGCGACATTGTATACTTGCAACCTGCGTCTCATTCGTGACATGCCTTAAGGAAACTCATGAATGCCCCTATATATGCATCTTTTCATCATTTTTGGGTGATTTTTTAGTTTTTGAGGGTTGTTTGAGAGGTCTTTGTGGGTCTATTGTCTGTGCATGACCCATTTCGAGTAGTGTCTTCTCTTTAGAGTGTTTTTTTTTATCTAATTTTTAAGTCTCTTTCAAGTATTTGAACTTGTTTTTCAACTTTACCCCTACCTCCTTCTTTGGCTTGACCTTGTTGGACAAGGTGCTAAGAAGCCTTTGTTTGCAGGTTTAGGCTGAACCTTGGACCTTCTTGATCCTTGTTTGTGTCACTCTTATTGCTTAGTATCTTCATGCAAAATTTGTTGGCTTGTTTACCTTTATAATCCTTCCTTCCAAGAGAGGTTCTATCAAGTCTTAGGGCACCCTAGGGCCTGTTTGAGGGGTGTAGAAAATAATCTATTTGCTTTGCTTAAATTACTTTGCATTCCTTAGTTTGTAGGTTTTTTTATTTTTCATTTATAAAAGAAAAAGAAAAACAAAATATAGTTTCTTTATATGCACATATATTAGGGTGTAGTCTAAATTGCATTGCATGTCATTGTTCTTGAAAATATAAAAAGAAGTTTTTCTTTCGTGGTTTTCAATTTTTAGTTTGAAAAATAAAGAGAAGTAGGTTTGCTTTTTGTATTTCAAGTTATCTTTTTGTTTAGTCATTTTGTTTCTATTGTTGAGTAAAATACCATTGATTTCACCTCTGCCACCCGTTGAGTAGTCAACAACCCTTTTAAATGAACATTTAATATCTAAAATATATTAGTAATTGTATGTTTATAGGGACAACACACACTAGTATAGGATAGTGTTTTTGGTTACGGATATATTAACTTCCCAAGAATTTAAACTCGAACATAGTGGCATGTCTTTAGGAAATCGAACTTTGTAGAGAATGATACCAGAAATATCCTCTAACACAGGATTCAAGCACGAGGTCATGCGATACTAAGCATTTGGAGATACCCCTCCTTTACTCAGTATAGCATACACCAGAGCTGTTGCACATTTGGGGACTCATCCACTACCTCCTCTCGGCTCCTTGTGGTGCTTGGTACTACTTCAGTTTCAGGATTAACTACCTTACCCATGTCCATCGACTGGACCTACAACTGTTACATCGACCTTTATTTGAGTTTTTTGTAGTATTAGCATCTTGACATCTAGGAATATTACACGGGTGGCAGTGGAAGGTTATTTCCATTGATCCTAAGGAAAAATTTGAAGGTAACCTCGGTTGACAAATTAGGAGGGAGGCTGGGTGATTCCAATGCTTGCACCTAGAAAAATCATCACGAGATGCCAAGTAACTACTCTCCGACCTTCACTGGTTTGTTCTTAGACCTAATCATCCGATACTATCCTTTAGAAGGCATTTTTTTGTGTCTGGTATTGATACTTAGGACTTTTTTCTAGTGGTTTTTTCTTCATACAATTGGTTACCAATTAACCTCAGAATTATTAAAGTAAAAAACTATGGCTAACACCCCTATGGACACCAACCAAGAGACCACCTTTCCTGGGTATTATTGTGCTTTTCCTTTCACTGGAAATGTTGGTATTATTTTGATGGCCACCTTAAATATACCTAGATTCACCCTAGGGATACTGGTGTGGTTGATTTCCACTCCAACTGTCCTGAATGCTCTCGATGCTTCTCAAGTAAGAGCTTTATATCAAGGGAATCAAAACATTGCTTCCCCTTCACCTCTAGCTATTTATCCTCCTCCTTCTGCCTCATGTGGTGAAATTTCTAATTTTAGTAACCTACAATCCAAAAGGAATAGAAGGAGGAAGAATGGGAAGAACACTCAAAAGCAAGGGGCATCCATTCAAGCTCTGCAGGTCAAGTTGAACCTCACCATCCATCCTCTGGAGGTCATGTTTTGGGAACCCATCCAACCTATGCAAGTCATGTTGGATCTAAGAACTCAACCTCTACAATTAAAGTTGATCCTCACCACAAAAAATCTGCAGGTCATTCTGGTGGAACCCTTCACTCAGCCTCTGTACTTAATGTTGAAGACACCCATCCAACCTCTGCAGGTCTTGTTAGAACCCATAAATCAACCTCTACAAGTCAAGTTTATCCTCACCACCCAGCCTCTGGAAGTGATGTTGGGGGAACACACTCAACCTATGCTATTCAAGTTGACCTTAACCACTCAGCCTCTGGAGGTCATGCTGNCATGTTGACACAGTTGAAAAAACCACCCATTCAAAACTCAAGCTGAAGTTTCCTTGTATACTTTGTGAGGGTGAACACCTTACCCATCAGTGCCCTGCTATTGCAGAGGTTCAGAGAGTTTGGTTCCAAGGACATCCTGTTCTTGAATAGTCTAAAGTTTCTCAACAACCTATTGAACCTTCGGTTGATCGAGTTGTTTAACCAATGTCATCTTTGGTCGATCCCACTCTCGCTTTGAAGAGTGAAATTTACCAAGTGATTGAACTGATGCAATCTTTGATTAATACCACTCTCCCCTCAGAGAGTGGTTTTCATCAAGCGATTGATTCGATGTGAGATTTGACCAATCCCACTCTTTATTTAGAGATTGAATCTTCTTCTAGTTAGATTTTCTTTAATGTCGGTTCAGAATCGTGTTGACAAGGGGGCACTGACCTTACTTCGGATGAAACCCCACTAAGCTCTCATATTGTTTCCTTTGATTTGAATAGCCTGGATGATCCTCTCCTTCCTTTTGATGCTCATTTCTAGATAAATGTCAAAGTTGGACAGTAAACTATCACTCATTGTATTTTTAATGAAGGAGCCTCAGTTAGTATTTTGTTTGCACGTGCTTGGTGAGGCATGGGATCTCCCATCCTGATGTCGACTGATAGTCAGTTACTAGATTCCGATGGAAGAACTAGTATATATTTGGGAATTATTTCTCAAACACATGTTACTTTGAGTGGGAAGGCCTTCTTAATTTATTTCATGGTGATAGTGGATCCCTTGGACTTTAATATCCTCCTCGGGCATGATTATGTTTATGCCATGCAAGCGATGGTGTCAACGTTATTTCATGTGACAGTGTACATTAATCATAACAAAGACATTGTCATTATCTATTAGTTGGATTTTCTTGATCCCTCCCATGACCCAACTAGAGACCAGGTCTTTGCTTTATTGATTCCAAGTGTCTTGATATACACTACCCCACAACGGTTGAGCTATGTGGCCTCATATCCCTCGTGTTCAATTTCTACTAAGAATAAGCCTTTGTGTTCGTTGTTATCTTCTCAGGACTTGGTCCCAGCAGTTGGCCAGGTGATCCCTCCTTTGCAGACTGTGGAACCCGCTCTCCACTATGTTGATCCATTTGAATTTCTAGACATGTGTCCTATTTGGGATGGTCTACTTCCTTCTGATGAAGTATTCCTAGAGTCTTTGATACAGTATGACCTTCTTATGTATGTTGGTTCAGTTGTGACTAGGTCTAGCCCTAACTTGCTTAATAAGATTGATATTTTCATTGATCGATCTCCTTATGTTGGTATTGTTGAATCTTTGGAATCTCCCTTTGAGAAGCAAGTCAATGATCCTAATGAGTTTGATTGTTCTTATAGATTTCTCAACTCTTGTCATATAGAGTTTGTTCCTGCAGATTCTATTTCCCCTGTTGATTTTGTCTTTCCTTCTAAGGTTGATCTTATTGATTATAAACCCTCAATCCTTGGCACTATAGAATCCTCTTCGATTGATTATTCCTTGACTATACTTTCCATAGAAGAAAGAAAAGTTGTGTGTGTTTCTGCCAAAGTGACCTGCATCAGATCTTTTCTTCTGAATATGATCATGATGTTGTTGCTTCTTGGAGACAGGATTTATAGTTGGATTCATAATTGTTTACTGGCCTCTTCTTGTTGTTCAAGCTGTAACTACATTTACATGTACCCTGCTCGTGCTTATGGGCCCGATGTTGATTCCACACTTTTAGCTCGTTTTATAAGCCTTCATCTCTTCACTCATCATCACTCAATTTTGTACCATTTTTCCATTGCAACTTGACACCTTTTACCTTGAGGAGATGATCCCTAAGTGTCTTTATCTTTCTCATGTTCCTTGAATTATTCTTAGGTTTTTTCCTCACACTTGGAACTAGTTTGGCCTACCTCTGACACTCATCTTCTCGCATTTAGAGAATTCTTTCTTCTCTCCTTCGAGCTCATTAAAAAGAGTAAGGGGGCCACGAGTTAACTTTTCTGAAATCATTAAAACTTTACGAGAAAGTTATGGAGTTATATTCAAGCCTTGGTATTACTGCTTAAATTTGATAAATCGTCGAGTCCACTTGTCCCTTCAAACTCATTAAAGGATGTGAAGTAACATCCACATAGGTATAAGTTTACTCCTTTTCCCTTCCATGTGGATTATTTAGGAAAAAGGAAACTATATTTTCTTTGAAATCTAGAAGAGTATCTTCAGGTACAAATTTATCTATTTTATGGGCCTCGAGGACTAAACTTACAGAAAAGAAAACTTTTCAAGCTTAGTTTTCTCTTTTTCATGCTCTATACCTAAACATGAAAAATATTCCTAGCATTCTTTATGTCATTTGTCATGCTCGCTAAAACCCTAGTACAAAAGCATCGAGTTTACTGTTGTTTGTACCATTCTCATAAATAAATGGAACTTTCCAAGTGATCTCTCTTTCCTTCACACTCGTTAAAACTAAATCACTTCTTCTTACTTTTGAAGGAGCATTGGTTTGCTGATAGTTTACCCCTTTTCAGACCTTGCCGACTATCTACGAAAAAGGAATACCTTAGTTCACCTGAGTTAAGAGAGTTCTCCTTTGGATTGTTTTAAACTTTTTCAGACTTAGGAGACTAAATTTACGAAAAAGAAACCCCTAGAGTCTTCTTCGGAGCTTTTAGACTCTCAAAACAATGAAAACATCGCCAAGCATCCACTAATTCAGGCTTATAAAATCTACGAATCAGTGCTTTATCAAGCATTCTTCTGTCTCTTCTTCGAGCTTGCCAACAATGAAGAAGGTCCCAAGTTTTATTTCTTGGACTACTTAAACCTTTACAATAAAGAGGGGAAACAGAAGTTCATTCACATTTATTTTACATCATGGTAGCGAGTCTTGTCTCCTTGAACAAAGCACTAGTTTTGAATCTATCAACAGTTGGGATCTAGTTTTTTACTTTATCCTGATTCAGATTTTTTACTCCTCTAGTTGGATTCTTTTCCAATTATACAGGGAATCTATCAATGTCTCCTACATTGCATATTTTCATCGTTGGTCCCTTTGTGTGAAAATATTCCTAAGTCACTTTTTTGTCGTGCTCACTATTCAAGGATAAACCTTTTTCGATCATTCTGCAGTTGCCTTGACCTTTTGTGTCAGAAAATCGCTGGTATTGGTTCATTATATTTAGTCTTCGATAATCCTTGCTCCAAAACTTTGTTCCAGTTCCAGATCCAATCAGTCTATGACTTAACTCATGTTGGATGATGGAGGATGCTTTAATTCCTTCCTTCCAATGGATCTCTTCCTATCGACTTGAACACATCTTTCTCTGGGAATGGGATTTAGAGTTTTTGATAGTACCTTGGGGATTGCAGTCATCAGTGGCAATTTTCCTCGCTATTGGGTAGTGGGAATATCTTAATGTCTCTTACTCAATGGATTCTTCAAGTGTTTGACTTCAATACCTTGTATTCAAATTTGTTAGAATGTACTAGGTATATTGGGGACCATTTTCGTTAATGGTGGTTTCCCTCACATTTGTTAACGTTCCTCATTAATGATCAGTAATCAAATGATTTCATCCATGCTTGATTTCAGATCCTTTATTTGCATGGTTAGGACTTGTACCTTTAGGATATTTGGATTGAATACCTTGGGAAAATAGTAGCATCATCATCTTTTGTTATTTCCTGAGTTGTGCAAGACCTTGTCACACTTTATATGACATTTGTTGAGACATATATCCACCTTGTATTCTTATGGATATGATCGATTATTGAGCATGGGTCCACCTTGTTAACTTGTGGCCATGACTCCTTTAAATTTTATATGGCACCTTTTTGCATATTGTGCGAACATGATAATTACATCAGTTATACACATGTTGGATCCGTCTGTATCTTTATGGCGATGATTTGTATATGGACCTGTATATGGACATTTATCTCTCTTTCAGGTACCTCTATTCGATCCTACGATCTTGGATTCTCTACTCTCTCCATGACTTAGTTTCTTAATTTTATAATATATTTCAGCTATCATCTTCCCCTCTAACATCATACATTAGGAGGCATCTTTTATAGTATAAGATGATACATCTCTTCCTGTCACCACTTTCCCATGATTTCATCGCATGTCGACACTTCGATGACGACATTTCATAAAATTCACTGAATAAAACACCTATATTGGAGGAGCCATATATAGAATTCTATAAATCCATTTTACCTCTTCTCTAGACCTTTGGAAAGGTATCAGAGTAAGGAAATTTTTTATAAAAGACACCAACGTCTACAATTTCCTTGAAGTACCATAAAAATGAGCGTTTTTTTTTCTAACTACGACTTTAATTAAGGGAACCCATGGTTATATTTTTGTATGCATGACTCTGCTTTACTAGACCCATGATTTTCACCTGTAATGGCCAAAAAAATATTAAATTATCTTAATTCTTGAAATTAGGGTTAGTTTGGGTGGTTTTGGAACTAATTAGGAAGTTGTAATTGACTCCAATTCGACCCTTACTCTTCAAGAAAGTATATAAGAGAGGGAGAGAGGTATATGGAGAGGAATTGATCTTCGCATTGTTATGCTAGTGGAATTGGGACTCTCATCCCCCCTACCTATTCCCCATATTCTATTCTCTTTGTGTTGTAGAGCTTGGAGGCTGAGACCCTTTGGAGAATAGAAATAGAAGAACCAGATCAAGGTTTCGAGAGGTTCCTAGAAAGAGGAGAAGGTGAAATATGTACTTCTTCCACTTGTTTAATAAATATGTGATGTACTTATTCCCAAATAATTGCTCAATGTATGATTGAATCTATGTTATGATTATATGATGATGTCTATCATATTAGGTTTTCATGTTTTACTGAACATGATCTCTTTTCATATAGTTTATTTGGTTTGAGGAAGGTATATCTTATTTTGCAAGTGTCTTGTAGAAGAGGAGTAGGAGAAGGGTGAGAGAAGGATTGGACCAAACTTCAGTGTATCAGGTATGGAACTTACTTGTATTTGAATATTGCTTATATTTTCTTGTTAAACATTGTACATCTGTCTTTCAACCCCCATATGTTGATGGCCTCTTAACCCCCATCCATAGGAACACTTTCCTCTACAACATATAAGAATAGGTACTTCTAGTACAGATATTCCTCCATTTGCATCTTCCATAATTGGTAGTTTTGGCCGTTAAATTTATAGACCCTAAAATTTCCTTCTTCTTCCATTGCTCCCACTCGAACCAGGAACCCTTCTTTCCTCCGTGTTTACTAGCTAGATAGACCTTTAGATATGATACAATTGATAGAAAATAGGATCACAGAGAAATAACAATAAACAAGATGCATATGTTAAACACATAAACACATTACAAGAGAGACACCAATATAATGTGGCTCACCCAAGATGGGATATGTATACATAGAAATTGACATCCCTTTTATTATTATACTATCAAGTAAATTGAAGTGATACAACCTGTAGCACACCTGTTGCACTTCTTCTTCATCCTCTTATAGTCTCAATTACACAATCATAGATATTGTTTTACAATTCTACAATACAAATACAGATTTGTATACAATTCTTTCCATTTATAGGGGAATTGCCATGGGAAAATACCATGGGTCACCAAATACCATGGGCCCGTAAAGTGTTGGCCAAAAAGACAAGCCCAAAAAATTATTTTAGGGGCTTCACCTCTGAACCCCATTTCTCAAGAGAGCTACCTCTGGACCTCCTAGTCGGGGGGACAGTACCCCCTGGACCCCTTGATCCAAAAATGAAAGGATCTACTAACACTTGAATTTGCATGTGAATTCTTAAACCAATTAACTTATAAAAAGAATTTAAATAACAAGTTGATCAAAGGGTTAAAATAAGTAAAGAATATAAATGAACAAATAATTCAAACCATGGGAATGTGTTGGGATATCATAAACCCACTTCATACTTAGGATAAAATATTTAATCGTTATTTGGTTAATTTTCTACCTATTATCCTAGATAGTTGGAATCCATTTGCACCACTTGATCAACACTTGACATATATACCCCAGGATCACCTTTATCCTGATTTTGGTTAGATCCTTCCTACTTTATTGACTTCCATAATTAGTAATTGCACCTTCCTGCAGATTATGTCTTTATACTGCTTTTATCCATCTTTTCAGTGGATAAGGTAAACCTAGTCAACCAAGGAAATGTTATATTTTTGTTTCCAACCTATCCTCCATGATTTTCTCTCCAAATTAAAGGATTAGCATGTTTTTCCATCACTCTTAACAAATCCTTGATGCTTTATCTAATTCTTGAGGTCCTTCAGAGAGTTAGAAAGTGCTTTAGCCACTTATTGGGGTTTATCATATTTACTAATCTTGATTTATGAGCTAGCATGAGTTGTCTTCCACCAACTCAATTTTCATGTATAAGGATGTATTACTACTGTAATAATCATCAATTAATTCATTATTGATCATCAATCAATTATTCATTCTTCACTTCTTCATGTGATTCAGTCTCTTTATTATTCTCTCTATTTTTCTTGTGCATGCTTGTGAGAATTATCCTGTAGCAAGATCAACCTCATGTGCTTCTTCTTTGTATCAAGGCTCTATTTCTACATGGTATCAGAGCTTCAATTTATATAATGTATAATAGCACAAGGTTGTTCAAGTTCAACAGAGTTGAGGAGCTATTTGTTCTCTCTATCAGAGCAAATCCAGTCTCATATTCCTCTATGAAGAAGAGCTTGTATTAAGCTTACAAGATTTTCTACTAGTTTTATTTGTGCAGGTTGCAGAGAGTATCTCCTTGATCACATAAACATATCAATATGGAATCTTCTTCAGTTATGATCCCGGCTCCCTTCAACGATCAGGAATGGAAATCCAAAATTGGCATTCTATTGCGCAGTAAGGGACTCTATAATTTCTATGGCTTTAGAAAATGAACCAAATTCTAGTGTTGAGAAAGCTAAGTGGCATAATAGGTTGGATGGATCCTATGGATTGCTTTTCCTCTCTATTTCCCCTGATTCACCCTTTCATTTAGATGGTTTGACCACTCCAAACCAAGTATGGACCAAACTTGAGTCTCTCTTTGAAGTACAAGATGGTATAAGAGCGCGTTAGTTGGAGAATGAGTTATTCTCATTGAGTCTAAGCAGTTGTGATTCCATTGAAATGTTATTCACCAAATTCAAGTCACTTCTTATATTTCTTAAGCAATGTGGCATTGAGAAGAAGGAAGTTCAATTTATTTGTTCCATTCTATCAAAATTGGTTCCTAAATACTCAATTTTTGTGTCTACTTTTCATGCTATTAGGCTTTCTATTTCTAATTGGAAAATTCCTTCTTTGAGTACATTATTTGATTTACTAACAAAGGAGAAAGATAAATTGATCCATATGGGTGCTCTTAAATATTTCAATGGAAAGGATAATTCTCTCTTAGTTCAAGGAATAAATAATACAAGATCAAATAAAATTGTGAAAGAGAAGAAGCCAAGGTCATATAATGAAGATTAAAGTTTGAAACCTATCGATGAAGGTTCAATGGAGAAAGTCAAGAAGAAAGGAAGTACATCCAAGTTTTCTTACTGCGGAAAGGTATTTCATATTGAGAATAAATTTTTCAATAATAATATGCACAAAATGTCTCATCTACTTGAGAATCACAACATCGAATTTCGAGATGAGCTAGAGATGCATGTTGATTATGCATAACGTTGTCATAGTGCGTAGTTCCAAGGTGATATAAAATATGCCTTGAGTTCCAGAGTTAAATAATTTCCTCACATATCTGATATAAATTAATTTTATGATATATCATAATCATAAATATCAGTTTCTTTCTTTGATAATCTACCTATCAGTCTCCTAGATTCATCTCCTAATACTTCTAATTTTTCACTAGATCATGACTTGTCTTTGAGAAACTCTTCCTCACATAATTCAAATGACAATAATTATAATTTAGAATAATATTTTTAGGATAATATTCATGTTATGAAATAATTCATACCATATACCATTCCTTTGAATACTCCTAAGACTATACAAACCCCACGTTCACCAGTTGATTCCCCATTGGTTTCTTATGTAGTGTTACTTGTATTTAATGGTTTCAAGTCTTGCCTATTCTTAACTAGTTGGCTATATATGACCTTATTCATAATTGGAATTATAGTACACATGTTTGGATATATTATAAACACTTATGGCTCATATATCAAGTCCATCCATCATTCATATTTTTACACTCATTAGTTTTCCCAGTTGCTCATACTGTTCCTAGTCTAGCTCTATATCACCATGGAGACACTAAACCTTTGGTATTTTTTTTTCCATATGATAATATTTATGATATATCAGAGTCTTTTCAGCCTCATATCATATTTGGGAAGGTTCTACATCAGATTGGAAGAGTGACATGTGATACACATCACAATTTTGCAGTTATACAAGGAATTGATTATGTTACTGATTGTCTTGATTTTTGTACTCTTTGGGAAGGAGTATGCACAAATATATTTTCCTTTTCAGATTCTATTTGTAGAACAGAGTTTGTTAGAAGAAATAATCATTTATATAATTCTCTTACTTCATTAGATGATGATATACAAGGAATCTCTCATATTCTTTCTTGCAGATTCTACACTGTAGCGCATGATCATGGAGTCTACAATTTCTTGATCAAAGTATTTCACCAAAAGCAGTTCATTCAGCTCATTAAAGTGAACATAAATACGTATTTGAGACATATTTCAAATTTTGTTCCTTTTCCTTTCTTTGGGGAGTATTTTCCCCATGTGGTTTTTCCTCTTTCCTCAGCTTTTCAGGACATGAATAATTGTAAAGGATGATTGAAACATTGTTGTTTGGCCCTATATATAACTAGATAGGTCGATATTTCTTATTATTTCAGAAATATCATCATAAATTTGTACTTAAAGGGGGGTGTTGGGATATCATAAACCCACTTCATGCTTAGGATAAAATATTTAATCAGTATTTGATTAAGTTCCTACCTACTAGCCTAGAGAGTTGGAATCCACTTGCACCACTTGGTCAAAACTTTTCGTATATACCCCAAGAGTGTCGTTATCTTGATTCTGGTTAGATCAAATCTAATTTATTAACTATAAGAATTAGTAACTGTTCCTTCCTCTAGATTCTGTCTTTATACTTCTTTTATCCAGCTTTTCTATGGATAAGGTAAAGTTAGTCAACTAGGAAACTTTTATCTTTTGTTGCCAACCCATCCTCCATGATTTTCTCTCCAGATTCCAGGATTAGCATGTTTTCCATCACTCTTGAAAACTCATTGATTCTTTAGATAATTCGTGAGGTCCTTAACAGAGTTGGAAATTTCTTTATCCACCTATGGGGTTTTATCATATTTAGCAATCTTGATTTACGATTTAGCATGATTTGTCTCCCACCAACTCAATTTTCGTTTATAAGGATGTATTACTATTGAAATTATCATCAATAAATTCATTATTGATCATCAATAAATTATTCATTCTTCACTTCTTCATGTGATTCAATCTCTTTATTCTTCTCTCTATTTTCCTTGTGCATGTTTGTGAGAATTATCCTGTAGCAAGATCTACCTCATGTGCTTCTTCTTTGAATCAAGGATTTATTTCTACATGGTATCAGAGCTTCAATTTATATAGAATGTGGACACCATATGATTATGGATTTCATCCCTGATGGAATATGTCTCTGGGTCCAACTTCATTAAGGACCGATCTTATTAGTATTCAAAATGCTTGAACATGTACAAAATGCCTTCTTCACAACTGCTACAAATAGACTTAGGCTTCAACAATGAAGTCCTCTCACTCTCCAAAATCCCCCAAGAGTGGCTAAAAATACTATTTCAAAATGAGACGACCATCATATCACCAAAAAAACTTCAATGCATTTTCCAATGCCTTCCCATGGAAAATTACATTGTTTTAATAGCCCAAAAATCCATAACTCAACTCCAAATACATAGTGAATTGCAAATATTTGATCCCGAATAAATGGGATAAGATCCATTTAAAAATGGATAAAACATGGGAAATATCTAAAAAAAACATGTTTTTTTAAATAGTAAACAAATATATATATATATGGTTCAAAACCATATTAAAATATGATTTTTTTAAGATTTGGGTCAAAAGGGAGGTGCGTCCATATTGGGGGATCAAATATGCCCCAATTCAAACTTAAAAATACTATATTCCAAATCCATTCAAGGAGTGGGGTCGTATCCCATTGGTAGAGCGTGGATATGGGGAGACGAGGTCTTGGGGTCAAACCTGTGGGCCTCCTAATTCCCCCCTTTTAATGTGATATGACATGTGATAAGGGATATGGTGGAAAAGTTTGGAAGTGGCATGAATTGGCATAATATATGGCATATGAAATATGGTCTCATGGTCTGCCAGTTTTGTAGTATGGTTACAATGTAATATGGATATGGAGGTCAAGGGCTAAGCCCTCGGTCCGACATTTTTTCCAACTATCACACCATTCAAACGTGGTTAAGTAAAAATTGACATAGATGATAACTAGGAAGATATGGTGGACACTTTTGAGAAGAGCATTTCAGTAGTTTGATCCTCACTGACCCCATAAATTTTGGAAAATAAAACAACCCACACGCTAATCAGGATGTCACATGGCACACTTTAATTGGTCCACCTGATCTTCCACTAGACTGCTAATGGATGCCACCTTATCTGCCACTAGAATTGACCTACCACGTGGAGCTTTGTGGTGGTTCCACATTAGCATCATGCAAGCCACGTGTCACGCTTATAATGGTTCCACATGGCACCCCTTTTTGCCCAACTTTACATGTTTTTCCAAAAATTCAGAACTGAATAACTTTACATGTCCAGTGTCTATTTTGCATGAAACAAATGTCACCAGAAATATCTTGTCGAGATCTATGCATATGAAACATTCTATTCACAATTTAAAGGATTTAGTTTTGATCGATATCCTCCTATATCAAACCTTCCCACTGAGAAGCTTTTGGACCACCAAAAGCATGAATCATTCATAATTTAAGTGAAGACATGTTCGTTTCACCTGTCCCATATCATTTGTCCATTCTTCCTAGAACTTGTGCATTTGAATCATCGTAAGGACAATCAAAACTGAAATGACATTGCTAAGTATATTAATCCCTTTCTCAATCAAATCTTCATTCAATATTGTCAGAATAAACCATAGACTATTGATCAGTAGAAAGTTGAATACCAAAATTAAACATATAAAAGAGATTTTATCCACATCTTTGTTATGTTTTATCATAGGAACACTATCAACCGTAATAGATGTATTGTGATGCAACAACACTTCCTTTTCATGCTTAGGATTATTTTCTTCCTTAAATTGCATAGACATAAGTGCCAAATTTCGACTTGCATTAACAACCCTTTTTAGTTGTTGTGTAGTTCCCAATGATATGTCATTTTTAAATAAATATGAATGTACTATATACTCAATTCCTTCTGTAAAAAAATGATATTGATTAAGTTCTCTATAGAAATTTTCCTTTCGATCATATAAATATGGGATACCCAACACAGTTCCACAGATATCTAGTGGAACCACATCAAATTCAATTTCATCTACAAACTTGGATGTTATTGCAAACTTTAGATGGCATTGCTTTGTTACTTGTAATATTTTATCTTTTGATACCTGACCTAATGGATAAGGTTTTGTTGTTAAACCCAACTGCTTAACTACTTCTTCTGAAATGAGATTATCTTGGCATCCACTATCTATGAGTGTGTCGATCTTAGTTTGTTTTGTAATTACACTTATATGAAATAAAGCATTCCTTGTTATATCCTTAGAACTAACATTATATTTAGAAGTAGAAGCACATGAAGGATCAATGCTAGAATCATTACCAACAATAGCATTACCTTTCACACCTATGATTGTTACCTTTGTTTCATCTTGAAAATATGATCCAAGGTCCTCAACTATAACCATGGCCTTTTGCTACTTTTTTCGATCCTTAAACCACTTTGGTTTTAATTCTAGATGTAGTACCCAACACTTTGCTTCTTCATGCCCTTGCTTTTGACAATGTGAGCATGTGGGACTCTCATCAGCTTTCCTCAATGTAGTTGTATGCTTACCTTTCCCTTTTTCCTTTCCTTCCCTTCACTCAATGGATTTAGCTGAAGAAATAATATCATAAGCACTTTTCCCTTTGGATTCAATGTGTGTATCTTGCACACATACCTCATCAAGGTTAGTAGAATTAAACATAATTATTGTATGAGGCAAATAAACATGTAATCCTCCAGTAAACTTTAGAAGAGTTTCTTGAGTGTAAAGAGGTATACCTAAAATCAAATCTCCCTTTTTGAATTCCTGAATGTATTCTAGTACATTATGACCTTTACCTTGATTTAAGTTTTTATAATCCATAATGGCTTGTTGTATGAAGGCTAATCGATAAAATTGCTTCTTTAACGCAACAGTAAATTCATACTAGGAAGAAATAATTTACCTTGGTGTAATGCTGCAAATTTACAAGGAAAACAATAGGAAGGAGAAAGCCAATCTTAAATACTTCAAACAACCCTACACAAGGATGGTTCTATCCCCAAATTGTTTGGCATGACTAACTCCTACATATATCATGCCTCTGTTGGCACTGTACGGGTATATCCAAATGGATATCTCTTCCTATTGGGAATATCTAGAATATCTGTAGCAAAATTGTTAATGATGTTAATTTTAAAACTAAAGTACTTGAGTTATGCTAAACCTAGTAAATGAGATTGGAATAAATAGAACAATCAGATCTAAGTTGTTTGATAAATGTTATACCAATTGATAAACACATGAATTATATCTAACATTACCAACTTCAAATAAAACAAGACAATGAAAACTGAGTTATTTTATTTAAATATTTGAAACATAAGATTGGTTTGTCATTGGTATGCCAATTAACAAATTAGAATTAAAACGAAGATGGTCATTTAACAGTTGCATAAATAAATGATATGAATTAAATAAAAAAATTTATTCAAAACATAACTTACACATAAACTGAGTGATGAGAAATCAGCACACAGATCAATGTCTTTAATATGCATACAACATGAAATAGAGTTATCCAAAGGTTAAATAAGAAACCAAAACTCATCAAATAAATTTGAAAAATATCACAAAAGAAAGGTCAAGAGAAACTCACTGAATTTTTTAGATTGCAAAAAATTACAATTCCTCAAAACAAAGAGCATATCGTGTTCTCCTCTTTGGTGGTTTTCTTCCCCTCCTTTTTTCACTGAGATCCAAGTCCCTTTAAATAATAATTACAAAAATACAAAGGGGCATATCTCCCATAGAAGTAGGAATTACAAAAATATTGTTTAATATTTTCCAAGGGAAGATTTCCACTTGGAAAATAGATCAAAAAAATCTTCAACGTCTTGATAGGGTGCAAGATCGAGTTGTAATTGGGCCTTGTAAGTAAAAGAATCAATCTCTCTTTTCTTCACCTTTTCCCATTATATAAATTAATGCCTTGTCTTCGGTTAAAAAGGTAGTAGCACCTTCCTTGAAACTATTTTGATAGATGGAACCCATGAAGTGATAACAGATGTCATAAAAAAGAGGTACAAAGTTATCCTCCCACAATGCAGAACAATAGATGTGGACTAGAGGTCCAACCCTTGTCCAATCCCACCCCATGGAAGGGAAAGGAAAAGCTGAGAAGAAGACATCCATAATATAAGCAAAGAGGTAAAATGCCAGCTTGCTTGAATCCAAAGTCTTCTGGTATTTCTCTATATGGATAAAACAACAAAAAATTATGATAAAATGACAAAAAGACAATTAATTAAACTGAATTTAACTTCCAAATTTGCACAAATGATTGGTAAAAGGATTGAAAAACCTACCAATAAACTAATGGAAAAAAGTAAATATGTTGACATGGTTGAAAATCACAATAAAAACCGTTCACTAAGGGTAAAATTAGAAGTTTGAAAATAGTGAAAAATAGTAAAAATTTGGAAAGTTTAACAAAAAGACTAATGGCGAAATTGATCCAGATCATAGATTAAAAAAAATCAACAGTAGATATTAAAAAGAGGAAAAGAAGAAAAGAAAAAATGTGGAAGTATTTTTTTTAAATCTTGATTTTGGTTCCTGCAATTCACAATCCACATTGGGGGTTGCGGAATTGTGGAAGTGAAAATTTTAACTTAAAATAGTTTATTATTTCTGCAATTTGCAATCCGTATTGTGGGTTGCGGGTTTTGGAAGTGTGTATTTTGATTTGTATATTTTGGTTTTCGATTTCCCCAATATGCATTGTAGGTTCCGGAAATGTGGAGCCAAAAATTTGATGTTTATTGAACAAATTCCTTTCGACGCCCGCAATCCACATTGTGGGTTGTGGAAAGGAGAAAATTGAAAATTAAAAAATTTCAAACATCCGCAATCCACATTGCATATTGCCGATTGCGTATTTCAAAAACAACATGATTCAAAGAAAAAACATGTTTTCTGCAATTCACAAAATGCATAAAAAAATACCTTTTAGCAAATTTTATTAAATCCAAATCATTAAAAAACACAGGAATAAAGACAACAATCATGACACCGCACAAAAAAGATAATAAAATTGAAGATTACCCTCACAATAAGTAAGTGGGATTCCCATTTTTTCAATTAAAATGGGATCTGTTGTGCCTACAACAAATGGCGACTGGTTGGGCGAAGCAGTTATCTCAGTAAGAATAATATTCAAAATTTCAGGGAGGAACATGTTAGAATGAGAAAATGTTTCAGTATATAATTTGAAAGTGACTTCATAAGATTACAATCAAACCCGCAGACTTGAATTCATATGATTGATATTTCCCCATCCCAAACCACTTGTAATGATACTCACTTGAAAAAGGTAACTTAGAAGCAAAGAGGTATCCCTGGAACCAATATGCAAGCATGAGAGGGAAGTTTGTGATGAACATTAGGAAAACCTTCCATCTATTTCCAAATCATCAGGCCATCAATCACCTTGAGTTATTAACCATTCATATATGTATTTAGTAACTTTATTTCTCAATTTGTTTTTCCATTTTTTTCTTTTTTTTTTTGTTTGAAGAAACCAAAATAGAACTACAACTTTGTTGAAACAGGACCATTACCCTGACTTGGTGCAATGCCATTCACAAACACTACCTAGAAACTGAACAAGCTAGCTCTATAAGGAGACTCATTGTCTTTTAGCTTTGGTGTTAAAAGCAATTACCATGGCTTGGTAACCACCTAGGAGTAATTCCAGTCCCATGTAGAACTCATGATCATGGTCAGGATGGCTAGTGATAAGACACCCTGTCCTTGAGTGCAAAAAAAATAGTATGAATTGAAATGTAAATTGCAAGACATTACCTTGGCTTGATAACCACATTTTGGTAACATCATTCACTGAATATCTATGAACATGATAGGTTGGCTTGTGATAAGATCCCCCATATTGAAATTTATAGGTATTTAGATGAATTTTATTGAATTTCAAGATGATCAAGGTGAGATCCAGAATAGAGAAAGGTTGATTAGGCTATAAATATTTACTGCCAATCACTAATGGAACATATGACAAGAATACCATAGCACTCCTATAGCTTCAATTATCAAAATGAGACATCTATAAAAATGGTGATTCAGGTGGGAAATACTCAATTAAAGGTCTGTACATATTAGTTTTTGTATTCCCATGAGAGTACACCTTTATATATGGACCGATTAAAATAGATTTTACATGTCCACCCCCAAATTTCAAACTAAAATGATTTAAAATACACTGATCAACAGCCTTGGAAAATCGCTTTGTAAAAAACATGTTTTGAAAGAAAAAAACCATAAAACAACTTAAAGAAAATAAAATAAAATAAAAACAAACCACACCTATGTACAGATAATCCAATTCTTACCTCAAATAAAATACTTCTTCAGAAGTTGAACATTTACTAGATAGGATTCATAGAAACCCTCTAGTGTTTGTAATCAGAAAGTACTAGGGCTAAGCTTTTCTAGAACAATGAATGTCCCTAGCCACAAGCGTTGGAACTTAGTGTATTCATTTTTATCCTTGTATTGTTTGTCACGTTTCAAAACCAAATCCCCTACTTCAAGGAAATCCCTGTTAGTTGAATATTTTTCATCAAACCATATTTTTGACCAATTGTTGATGTTGGTATAGTTTATTTTGAATTTTTCCTATCCTCTTCTAATTTAAGTAATGAATCAATCTTGTGATGAAGAGGAGAAGAGTCATCTTATAAGAAAGATTGAGCCAATTGTAATGATGGGAGTAAGAGGTTTGAGGGTAAAATGATCTCCTTTCCATAAACTAGACAATAAGGGAAATTCCCAAGAACAGCCTTTGGGTTTACTCAGTCCGCCCAAAGAGAATTGAAAAGTTGAGTGTGCAAATTAATATTAGTAGCCACAGTATTCTTTAGAACATTGAGCATATTTTTATTTGAAGACTTTGCCAATATATTTCCTTGTGGGTAATAATTGGTAGAATATTTGAGTTTAATCCCCTTTTTCGAGGGCCTAGTGGGTGAGATAATTAGAGGAAAAAATAGGATGCAATGTCAAAAACAAAAGGCTCTGGAACCCAAAACCTAGTGATGATGTTGCTTTCAAGAAAGTTTATCACTGAGTTTGTATTGGAAAACCTAAGGGGAGTTTCTTCTACCCACCTAGTGAAGTAATCTATTGCCGTAAGGATGTATCGATGCTATAAGTGAGAACGAGGGGTAATAGGACCAAAAACATCTAGGCCCCATTGGTGAAAGGGAAATTGGACAGTGACTGGTTTAAGGGGAAAACAATCATCCTTAACCTTACCACCACATCTTTGGAAGGCTTCACATTTTATGGAAAAATCATATGCATATTTGAACAATGTTGGTTAGTAATATCCAACTCTTAGAATCTTATGGGAAGTCTTATATCCTTAATAGTGTCCCCCTTCATGTCCTGCATGTAATCCCATCAAGATATTATCAGTTTCTTCTTTTTCAAGATGCCAAAGGAAAACTCCATCATAATTTATTATAAAAATCACACCATCAATACACTGATAAGGTGCATCTTTCAATTTAAAATCCCTATGCTTCTTAAAATCTAAAGCTTGAGGAGAAAACCCATGAGTGGGAAAAAATCTAATGTCATCATACCATTCATATGTTGGAGCATAAATAATATTTATAGTATCTTCATATGTACCTTCCTCTTGATTCCATTGTAGTTTTTCTTGTTCAGGATCATTAGATTGGGCAACAAGTAAACACAAATCTTGTCCTTTAACAATTTTAGTAGGCTTGATATCCAATTCATACTCTTGAAGTGCATTCATCCAGTGGACACGTTTCTCACCAAGTTACCTTTGGATCAAGACATTTCTTATTGTTGCATAAGGAACAATAACCTTAGTTATATACTTTAGGAGATAGGGTGCGAAATATTTTACACACTTATAAATCGTATATGCCTACTTATCAAATTGAGAGTAATTCAATTCAACTACTTTAAATGTAGAACTCATAAATGAAAGAGCGATTTCGATGTACTCAACTTGTTTATGTGTTAACACAACAACATAAGAAAAGTAAGTAGAAAATGTATAGAAAATAAAATCCTTCATGAAAATGAGTGACATTAATGAAGGAGATTTTGTGAACGATTTCCAAATTTCTGCAAAAGCATCTCTTGTTTGGGTACACAGGGTACTCCCAAAATACCGAACACCTTGAGAAACCACTTCACACAAATAGATCATAGATCAACACATCGATGTTTGTGACGTGTTTAAAACCCTCGAGAGGGAAACAGTCCACGACCCCAGCCAAATAGCTACTTGGAGCAATTTATTATCCAAAAGAAAGAAAGCTACATATGAGCTTCTCATAATCCATCAACTAGCCAAGGACCCTCCATGCTCTTTAAATAGATATCATGGACCAATCAGTTGTTAAGCCATGGATCAATGGTAGGTATGATCTAAGAGAATTTGAACCGTCGGATCACTTTATGTCTAGAGCATATCGTGACCATCGGATTAGAATATTTACAAATGCATACTAATGCATACTAAAGAAACGCACTTTACCTAACAGATATATTACACAAGTTGATCTTAACTAACTCCTAAGTGTCTAAATATCCTAACATCCCCCCTTAAGAACAACTTGGGATATGATTGAAGGATTTACAAAAGTGCCACTATTAGGAGAAGGAATGAGGCATTAGAGCCTATCCCCCCTTAAGGACACATTCCTGAACTCCTAACATAGATCAAAGTTTAGAAAACTTCACTTCTGTAAGAGACTTGGTGAAGATGTCTGCAACTTGATCATCTGTAGGGAAATAGAGCATTTCAAGAACACGATCATGAACAAGATTTCTAATGAGGTGCATTTGTAGCTCAATGTGTTTGCTACAGTGATGTAGAACTAGATATTTGGCAAGCTTGATGGCACTTTGATTGTCGCACCAAAGTGGAGTAGGCTATTGCTGCTCGAATCCAAACTCTGATAGGATCTGTCTAAGCCATAAAGCTTCCTGGATGGCATTAATTGTAGCTTGATTTTCTGCTTCTACTGAAGAAAGAGAAAGAGCTTGTTGTTTCTTACAAGCCCAAGTGACAGGTCCAGACCCCAGACTGAAAACATAACCTGCAGTATACTTTCGATCATCAGGATCGTCGACCCAATCTGAATCAATGAAACCAACTAACAAAGGTTTCCCCCCTACATTGTAAGGAATCCCAAACTGAATTGTACCTCAAATATATCGAAGTATTATTTTTGCTGCTTTCCAGTGACTTTCATGAGGAGTTTGCATATAACGGGAAACATGACCAATGGAAAAGGAAAGTTTAGGATGGGAATGAGTCAAGTATAAAATATTACCAACAAGCTAATGATACAAGGTGGCATCTACTTCAGAGGAAGTACAAGTGGCAGAAAGTTTGACTCCAGACTGGAAGGGAGAAGGGGCTGGTTTACAATCTTTCATGTGAAAGTGACGAAGAAGGTCACAAGAATAATTAGACTAGGAAAGAAAGATTCCTTCTTTGGTTTGCAAGACTTGGAGACCAAGAAAATAATGTAAGTGTCCTAAGTCTGACATTTCAAAATTTTGTTTAAGACTGGATTTCACAAGGGTTAAAAGTTTAGGGTCACTACCAGTAAGGATAAGATCATCAACATAAAGAACAAGTATGATGAGATGGTTTCCTACTTTCTTGGTATAGACATTGGGGTTAGAATGGCATCTAGAAAAACTAGTGTCAAGTTGAAAGCTATCCATTTTGGCATACCAAGCTCTAGGAGCTTGCTTAAGTCCATATACGGATTTCTTAAGGAGACATACAAGACTAGAGTTATTCTGAGCATATCCAGGATGTTTTTCCATGTAAATTTCCTCCTATAAATCACCATGTAAAAAGGCAGACTTGACATCCATTTGATGGACTTCCCAGTTATGTAAGGCTACAAAGGAATGAACAAGGCGGATGGAGTTCATTTTTGCAACAAGAGCAAAGGTTTCATTGTAGTCAATCCCTTCAACTTAGGGAAAACCTTTGGCAACTAACCTTGCCTTAAGTCTTTCAATACTTCCATCTGATGCATACTTAGTTCTGTAGACCCATTTACATCTAACAAGTTTTTTTCCTTTTGGATGAGGAACAAGATCCCAAGTATCGTTCGCCATTAAGGAACGATATTCTTCATCCATAGCTACATCCCAATATGGATTTCCTAAAGCTTCTGCAAAAGTTTTTGGATCATGATTCTTGGAAACTTGATCCAAAAGAGAAGAGGCTCGCTGAAACTAAGAACGTGTTCGACATTGATCTCTAGTATCATTAGCAAGATCACTAGCTGCTTCACATGTTGAACGGACCCATCGAGGAAGTATTGGTGCTGGTGCAATTGGAGGAACGGGAGCAGGCGGAGGTGGATTTTCATCCTCACTATCATCATTAGAAACTAGATTTGGAAACCTATCAAGGAATTTGTAAGAAGAATAAGAAGGAACAATAGTCGAATTAGGATCGCAGGACAAAGATGTCACACCCACCAAGTTAGGCGCGTAAGACAATAAATTTTCATCAAATTTAACATCTCTTCTAATGATTATATCATGATAATGTGGCTGAAGAAGTATATAACCTTTTACATCTTTAGAATATCCAAAAAATATGCACTTTTCACTTTTAGGCTACAATGCTTTCCATTTTTCATCCGGAATGTGAGCCCATGCTTCACAACCAAACACACAGAAGTAAATTACATTTGGTTTAATTTTACTCCATGCTTATTCCGGTGTTATACCTTGTAAAACTTTAGTGGGTGTGTTATTAACTATGTAATTTACACAATTTATGGCCTCATCCCAATATTGAATACTTAGTCCCTTAGATTGGATCATATAATTATCCATTTATTTTAAAGTGCGGTTCTTCCGTTCAGCTACACTATTTTGTTGTGGTGTATATGGAACAGTGTGCTATTGTTGGATTCCTTGTTCAGTGCAGAAAGTAGTGAACTTGTTGTTAACATATTCTCCTCCATTGTCAGATCTTAACTTAATAATTTGATGACTAGATTGTTTTTCAACAAGGGCCTTGTAGGCCAAGAACATGTTAAATACTTCGCTCTTAAGTTTTAGGAATTAAACCCAAGTGCATCTGGAGTAGTCATCAATGAAAGTTAAGAAATATTTGGAACCATAAAATGAAGCAAATGGAAGAGGGCCACAAAAGTCACTATGCACAAGTTCCAAAGGAACTGAGGCGTGCCAAGAGGCACGTTTGTCAAAACTATCCTGATGATGTTTTCCAAGTACACAACCGAAACAAACACCATCCTTGTAAGATACCATCGAAAGACTAGTTTCCATATTGTCTTTACATGGTTGTTGCATAGAGTGATAATTTAAGTGACCAAATCGCTCATGCCAAAGTTTGCTCAAGTTATCACTATGAGCAACAAAAACTGAAGGAAAAGGTGATGACCCAAAGTTGTTAAATTTGTACAACCTGGTAATATCATCAACAGTTCCAGTAGCAAGGACATTTTGAGAATTTTTAAAATCCTTGATTACAACTTGGTGAGGTGTAAACGTCATAGTTTTACCTTCACCCGAATGAGTAATTTGATAGACTGATAACAAATTGCAGGAAATTTTTGGAACACATAGTACATCACTGAAATCACCATTTTCTACTAGAATTGTTCCAGATCCTACAACACTTAGAGATCTATCATCACCAACAAATATTTGCTTGGTGTTACATTCATGCATAGTAGAAAATATGGCTTGATCCTTAGCCATATGATAAGATGCTCCAGAATTAATGAGCCACTCATTTGAAGTAGAAGAAGAAGATGTAGTATAAGAGTAACCAAAAGCACAAAGTCCATGTCTATGAGAGGTAGATTATGAAGACGAATATAGGCTGATGTGGTGCTTCTTCATGGCTGCTTCCAAGGCTTCCATCTTCTTGAAACACTTAGATTCATCATGATTATCTTTCCCACAAAAATTGCAATGACGCTCAGTATTCTTTCCTTTTGGATTGGATCCTTTGTCATTTTTTAAAGAAGGAGATGACTGAGAGGGTTTGGGACACTTGTTGTTTGGATTATTATTGCAAAAACTATGTTTCTTGGGAGGCTTGGACTTTTCTTTCTGTTGGGACAATAAGGCTTTCCCAGATGTATCTGCATTGTTAATTATTCCAAGATGAATGAGCTTATCTTGCTCTCTAATTAATAAATCACAAAATGATTCAAGACTAGGCTCTTGATAGCTAGCTGCAGTCAAGGATTCTTTCATGGAGTATAATGTAGATACAAAAACAGAATATGCAGGTCCAAGTTTAGAAAGAATATGATAAATACATTGTTTGTCTTCTTTCTTAATCTTGCATTCTTCACATAAGAGTCTAAGAGTTTTATACTTAGATAAATAGTCTTGAATGCATGAAAAATCACGTGGATTCAACGAAATCAACTCATTCTTAAGTTAATGACCTCGAATTTCATTGTTTTTGCCAAACATAGATTCCAACTTTTCCCAAGCTTTATTAGGTTCATCAATTCCAGATATGTGGAATCGCAAATTAGTAGAGATTGACATCCCAATCAATCCACGAGCTTCATCACATCTATTTACCCATTTAATTTTCTTATCATCATCAGTGGGTTATGTTTCTTTCCCTGAGGTAATTCAGAAAAGTCCCCTACTTCATAGAACATCCTCGATACGAGATTTCCATGAGAAATAGTTAGAACTTTTAATTATAATATCACAAGGGGTTGCCATACTATAAAATAATGGCTGAAAGAATAGAAACTAACTATTTGGATGCAAAGAGCTCAAAAAATTAGGCTGTTTAAAAAAAAACGGCTCTGAAAAAATGATTTTGTATGATGAAGCTATGCTTGATCAAAGAAAATGTTGAAGATGTCCCAAATAGTGATGTGGCAGATATTAACTTGACCAATCTAAAAAAAAGAACCCCCTTCTTCCAAAGATGAAACTTTGAAAATCACTTATAATAAAGTTGCTTTTTAAATGAATCACTTTTGTAAAATAAGTGAAGTTCACTTTTACAATAATGTTACTTTTAAATAGTGTGGCAATAAATTAAAGAACTTAAGTGACTCACTTTTTATTTTATTTTATTTAAATGAGATGGACTTTTACAATAAGTAACTTAAAAATAGAAATTGCATGCACTAAAAAGTAACTAGATAGGACTTGAACTCAAGACTTATCAAGGAATAAAGCAAATTTGAACCAAGTGAGGTAAGCTTAAAAGGTACGTAAAAGAATCGAAAGAGTAAGGGTTTTTTTTTAACTCTTCTCTCTCGTTCTCCGTGCTTGCCTTTTTTTTCTGCAAATCACAAAAAAAACGAAAAAAAAAACAAAAAAAAACTTTTCCACACTATGGGTCAGGTTAGATATTGGTTAGCTTACTCGGAAAGTCTAAGTTTTCAAGTTTTCTCGTTGTTTCTGATTTGCCGTGATCACACAAGGCGCATGACAAAGAGCATACGTAGCCGAGAAGACAAGAAAAAAAACGTTCCCTTGCTGTTTCGGATTTGCCGTGATCGCGCAAGGTGCATGGAAAAGAGCATACTTAGCCAGGGAAGGAAACAGTCTGAGAATAAAACAATAAAGATCTAATAATAAAACTGATAAAATATGAGAGATTAAAAAAAAAATTAAACAAATCCGTCACTGTAACATTATACCTTCAGATTTTCCGAAATGGGTGTTTCTGGAACAAATGGAAATGGTTTTTGGTGAAAATAAAACTATTTCCCAATGGAAACGATGCTCTGGACACAATGGAATAGCTCCCATGGGCCACAAATGCACAAAATCTCTAGAATCAGAAACCCTTTCAAAGTTCCAGCAACACCAGTTCTAGATGATCTTGATCAAAACCGAAAGCGGCTCTTCATAAACGCTCTGATACCATGTTCGAGTACATAGGGTACTCCCAAAATACTAAACACCTTGAGAAACCGCTTCACACAAATCGATCACAGATCAACACACTGATGTTTGTCACATGGTTAAAACCCTCGAGAGGGAAACAGTCCATGGCCCCAGCCAAATAGCTACTTGGATCAATTTATTATGCAAAAGAAAGAAAGTTACATATGAGCTTCTCATAATCGATTAACTAGCCAAGGGCCCTCCATGCTCTTTAAATAGAGATCATGGACCAATCGGGTGTTAAGCCACAAATCAATGGTAGGTATGATATAAGAGAAGTTGAACCATCGGATCACTTTATGTCTAGAGCATATCGTGACTATCAGATTAGAATATTTACAAATGCATACTAATGCATACTAAAAAAACACACTTTACCTAATGGATATATTACACAAGTTTATCTTAACTAACTCCTAAGTGTCTAAATATCCTAACATCTCTATGAATATCAGACCAATTAAATTGTACATCTTTTTTTATCAGGTCTTGTAAAGGCCTAACAATTTGAGAAAAGTTGGGTACAAACATTTTGACAAAGTTGATCTTACCCAAGAAGGATTGTATGGCTTTCTTGGAACTTGGTAGTCCAATTTTAGCAATAGCACCTATTCTTTTAGGATCAATAACCATGCCATGTTTTGAAACTATGAGCACCAAATGTTTACCTTCTACGAAGGTAAAAATTGAATTATTTGGGTTCAAAGAGATACCATATTTCCTACACCTTTCAAACACTTATTTAAGAGAAAAAAATGATCGCGCCTTTTGTTAGCACCCTGTAATTTTCTAGTGGTTGCTGCAGGAAGTCACAAGGTTCACCATTTAAAACAACTTTAGACTGTATTCTAGTCGATACAATCAAAGAGGTCTCTCTCTTGTCACAGAGGAAAGAAAAACATATGCATAAAGCTTTGGATAGCATGCAAAAGGCTAGATTTCTACAGGTAACGAGGTGTTGATAGATTTAAAAATGATAGAACAGACATACAAGAGAATAATTGGGTAATGGAGTCAAATCTTAAAGCAATCAAGGATATTATAGAAAAAATGAGGAAGAAAATTTCCTTTGTATTCTGAGGCAAAGTAAGCAGTGAAAAAAGTCAAATATATTGAAAGAGTGGAGAGCAAAAAAAGGAAAAAATCCTAGTGAAACAAGAGGCACATATCTGAGAGTGAATCTCTTGCACCACCTTTAGTAGAATAAACAACAAAGGCTAGTATCTATAGTGGGGCAGAGGAGTGAATTCCAAAGATTTTTCCAGAACACAATAAAAAATGCAATGTGTGATATAGGAACGCTTAGCTGAGAGAGAATTCCTTGTATTTTAATCTAGATTGCATTAGCAGAAATAACACATAAATGAAAGTGATAAACATGAAACACATACCGAATGAAACCATTGTGATGAATCTAAAAAATGCAGGAGCATATTTCTCATTAATAATTCCAAGAGAGTTACAAAGACAAAACAAGAGCAGAATGATTTCTGAAAGAAAATACAACCCATCCCTCATCAATTGAGGTCTTATTTATAATGATGTGGCTCCCGGGACCAATCTCGAAACATAACCCAATTCTGTTACAAAAATTGGGAATCAAATATTGGATCATCATTCAAATCCTAAAAATTTTCTGAGGTGGCAGGCCTGCCATAATGTTTTACCCGAATTGGCCTTTCAGTACAACATCCACTCCGGACCCAAAATGGAAACGAAGAGTGTAATATGCACACTTGCTTGTCCTGATGGTAACACCCAAGATTTCCCTAATGGTTTAAGTTTCTCACGTGTGACCTACTTCACTGAACCTTGCCAGTACTCAATTGAGCGTTTCATTCGTGCATACTCCTTACCCTCGAACACCTTGAGTAGCGCGATGTTTCTTTTTTCCATAGATCTCCTCTACACAGAGATAATATATCACTTGTTGCAGCCATTTGCACGATTTTGTGGCCTTTACCTTGGTTAGCCTCCTTTCTCCTTTCGTCGACGAAGACGTTGTGCACCGTTGATATGAACCACATCAGATCTTAGTCGTTAATAGATGAGGGACCCTTGAGCAAGTCGCACTAGCCTCCTTTGCTAATTGTTGTGCACCTTTGTCACGCAAAACCTACCACCACAGTGGATTGAATGCGCCATGAGATCTTGGCCATCCATATGTGCGGGACCTACTATCCCATCACAATGCTATGTCCTACTAACCGCCACGCATGTTGTTGCCGTGAGATGTGTTCCCACCTTAAATCGCAAGTGTCAGAGGATCATGGTCATCGACGGTTTTGAAGGGAGGTATGAATTTCGTGATCTTTCACATTTAAATAGGTCACACTTCTTTCCTACGATGAAATTCTCCCGCCATCAATCTAATTTTTCATGCACTCGTATCGTTAATTTCCAGGATCTGTGGGATCTAGACACATCTACGGGATTTCTGCTCTGATTCCGCCTATCCAACCCATTCGTCCTATCAGCTTGAGGTGGGGCACTTCCCCTATGTAAGTTCACTTCAAAATATTAGCATTGGTGTAGTCAAAGTGCTAACAACACCTCCAACTCGGGGATGATATCCTCCCTATGAGATAGCAAATAAGTGCATAGGCCATGTGTCTTATCCATTGGATCACCCCAACCTCTCCCGTGACTTCAAAATTTATGATAAAAACAAACTNCCAACTCGAGGATGATATCCTCCCTATGAGATAGCAAATAAGTGCATAGGCCATGTGTCTTATCCATTGGATCACCCCAACCTCTCCCGTGACTTCAAAATTTATGATAAAAACAAACTTAATGATGGCGTCTCTTGAATATCTTATTTCCTTCACCTCAGGATTCAAATCTTGTCAAAGAGTCATCCACACATGAAATATATTCTTCAAATAAAAGAAATGGTATATACAATGACAATGGGATTAATTTATTCTACAAAAAGTAATGTTTTAGGAGCCTCCCATTAATCGGAGCTCCAGATACCAATCCACCTTCCATTTCTTCCAACACGTAAGCATTCTTTCCCCTAAAGGAGGAGATCTTGTATAGGCCTATTCATAGGTGATCAAATTTTCCATGCTTTCCCTTCTCCTTGCAGGGTGCATCCCACTGCAACACCAAGTCACCTATCTGAAAATCGTCGGGCTTGGTTCTCCTGTCAAAAATTTCTTTCATCTTGTCCTAGAAAAGTTGGGTCCTGCCGAATATCTACTCCCTTTACTATTGTATCTCAACCAATTCATCCATCCTCCTTTGGGTGGGGTGAGCTTCTGTTCCTCCTCTTGCAACAATATCATCACTGGTAAGCTCCGGGAGTTAGGAAAAATTACTGCAGAGCCGTAGACTAGCCGAAATGGCGTGGTGCCTATGGATTTCTTTATACTAATTCTGTCAGCCCATACAGCATGGATTAGTTTAGTGTGCCAATCTTTGTTATTTTCCTGCAGTATTTTCTTTATGATCCTCATGAGCCTCTTGTTTGAAGATTCTACCAATCCATTTCCTTGGGGATAGTAGGATGTGGAATGCCCCAGTTGAATTTGGTATTTGAAGTAGAAGGCGATCATCTTCTTTGACATAAAATCTAGAGAATTATCAGTAATTATTTTCCTGTGAATATAGATAGGATATGTTCTTCCAAAAATTGCATGATTACTATTTCGGTGGCTTGCCTTGTGGGGATGGCCTCGATCCATTTTGTGAACTAATCAGTGGCAGTCGATATCCATCTGTGCTA